>CM042860.1:158541-666840 GCA_023658055.1 Thaleichthys pacificus | reverse complement strand
ACCCTGACTAGGAAAGTGTCAAATGCCTGAAACTTACTGTGGTTACTCATACTAGTGCCCTCCATGTACAGTAAGAATCATTTGATGCTGGGATATACAGAACAGACAATAGAGTATGAAGAGCCATGTGAAATACTTTGAACCTGCTACACAAAATACATTTCCTTTGGTAATCATACTGGGGTATATTTCCTCAGAATGCGATGTCTTGGAGCAAGAATGTTGGTTTGCGTTCGTTACTATATGGTTTGAATGACGAATTTTAAGGATTTTATGTTGAAAATAGCATTTGATATTTACACATATAACCGACATTCTTCTCTTGAATTCTATAACAAAGAAAGTATAATGTGAGACTTCTGTCTCCCCTTCATTTGGTTGCGATATCAAGACGAAGTCCTTCACTCTTTGATTCGCGCGCGCTCCCGCGAGGGGGTGCCAATCCAGAGAGTCATGCATCGGGTGATACAACACCGGCTCTTGTAGGTGAACGTCGGGAGCTGGCTCAAAATTCAAATCAAAATGACAGCAGCGTTGTCTGCCAATATCACAGAGTTGAGGAATTTCTCCAAGCTCGATTTTATTTAAAAAGGAGTTAATAGCAAGAGGGAGGTCTACACCAGATTTAGATGGACTACTGCAGCAAAAGGGACATGTTTTCGATCGTTTCAAACAGACTGGTATTGAAGAAAAGATTGTCTATGTGGCTGTGCTAACATTCAGCGGCTGTAGGCTACTGCTTGTACTGTTTACTGCGTTTACTGTTTTGACATATTATCCTAACAATAAATTAGGTGATCTGGCTTTCATAACTCAGTGCCTATAGCCTCTTAATTACTGACATCACCGCACGTCACTGCAGTTAGACGAGTAGTCGAAACTCGGAGGAGAGCCATAACAAATCAAGTCATTTTTCAAGACATTGTGGTTAAGGTAGAGTATGATTTCATTTAATAATTGAATTTAAAAAAAATCACACCTATAATAGTCAAATTCATAGTTAAAACATTTATTTTTTAAAGAGCCGTTCGGGAGCCAAAGGAGCCGGCTCTTCAGTGAGCTGAGCCAAACGAGCCGGCTCACGAAAAAGAGCCGGAATGCCCATCACTATTTTCTAACTCTACTGCAATGCCTTAGCTCACACGCTCGCAACTGGTTGTCGCAAAGCATGACGCGTGGTACAGCTAGTTGCAAGCGTGTACGAACCTCGGAGCATACAGAGAATAGGTGCGTTCGACATCGACTGCGGCTGCATGAAACGACCGACGAGAGTTGCCACTTGCAGTCGGGCAGGAGTTAAAAACGGCTCCCGTAAAGTCGGACATTCCAGCTTCTCGTGGTTTGCTGCGTTGACGTTAGTCATGTATGGAACGCCGACTGTGCCAAAACGTGTAAATTAACGTTTGTGTACAGACGTTAGATTTAAATGTGTACAGATGTCAATTTATGTACACGGCCGTTTTTAACATCTGTACACGTTTGGACCATCTATGCTTCCATGCAATTGGTTGGCGTCAACATACCCACCCCTTTTTGACGTTGGGACCAACATACCTAGCCTGACGTTGTCATACTCATAATTCTAGTCAGAATATGAGTCTGATAACTCTCCGTTGGGCTGTGACTATGGGGCGTGTTTCAACCGAACCCGGAAAACAAATGCCTCTTCGCTCAATTGGATAGACCTACAACCAATCAGAGCAACATAGTATGTTAACTTTAACCGAAACCCGTAGGAAGGACGGCAAAAACATATTTTCCATCAACAAATGCCTTGATTGCGTTTCTCTGTTCCTCTTTCAAAATTAATGCGCTGTCAATGTCTTCTAAAACAGACTCGATGGCAGAATCATAACATCCCAGCTCTCCAGCGGTAGCCATGTTTGTTGAAAACGAATTCAACCAAAGCGCTCTTTGGTGACGTGGTTGATTACGTTACTGTTGATCATCTGTCCATCATCGTATAAAGCCCGCCCTGACAATTTCATTGGTCCGAACAGCTCCTGTTCGGACCAATCGTGCCCCCCCAGACCCAACTTCCCGACCACATTTTTTTGTGGGCGGGGATAAATTGGGCTGGCAGCCAGGCTACAACATACCCACACCGAGGTGAAATCAGTTTTATATATTCGATATTCAACAGACATTAGGTGCGTTCGACATGGACTGACCTCATGCAGCGCTGCAGCCGGCTGCAGGCGGCTGACTTGAAACAGTGAATTCTGGTTAGACTTTTTGTCCGACTTCAGATAGCGCTGAGGCTAGGTCACTGTGATGTAGCCATCAAAGTACCGTGAGATCGATTCGAGAACTGCCGGCTGTGTAGCCGAGCGCATTTTCTCAAGAGCAACTGCACAGGTTCTAATGACGACACAGCTATTTCATGATTGGCCAGACTCACACACGACAACTTTGACACGTGTTTTGTAATTATTCTGACACCTTCAGTTTTGCCAATACTCAAATCCGGACCAAACTGTTTAATTGAATAAAAAATGTGTTAAAGAAAGGGTTTTAGTCCACCTCTTCACTAACGGAAACACTAAGTTTACTTATAAATAAAGTAAAGTAAGCAAACAGCGCTTGATCGGCCATGACTGACATCAACGCAGCAAACCACAGAGTAATTCCTCCCCGACTGCAAGCGGCTACTCTTGCCGGTCGTTTCATGCAGCTGCAGTCCATGTCGAACGCACCTAATCATATTCGTGTCTCCGTTCAGGCTCTGTGTCATATTTAGGGTCCGAGGTAAAAGAGTAGTACAGCCCGAATGTTTCTTCAATATGTTTGTCAAAATCGACCATACAAACTTCAAACTTGTTGCACATTCTTCTACTAAATGACAAGTTGTCCAACCTTTGGTTTGGTGATAAAGTTGATTATTGATTACCAAAAGCCAATAAATCAATGAAAACACCAATATTTCAGTGTTTCCTCAATATCTTTGTCAAAAATTACCACAGAAACTTCAGACCTGTTGCACATTCTTCTACTAATAACTGACCAAGTTGTCCAACCTTTGGTTTGGTGATAAAGTTGATTATTGATTAACCCAGAAAGAGTAATGTACTCTCCTCCAGGGGGGTGTTCCATCAACGTCGCTAACGCAAGTCGCGCTAACACGAATAAGTCTCACTTGGGTAAACGTCAACTTAGACTTAAGCCTCAAGCCGTTCCACTAACGTTCCGTTCCACTAACAGGCAACGCTAATTCAAGCTAGACCTCAATAAGCTTAGACTGTGCAGCCCAGATCAGGCGATCGTCGAAAAGAGGAGTTATGTCGCAAAAAGTACAGAGTAAAGCAGCAGAGGGGTGTTGTTTCAGCAGCGTAAATTGATTTTTTGAGTTTTTAGTTGTCCCCAAAAAGGGCAATGTTGCCGCAATTAACATGGCAAGGGAGACATCTTGTCAAACCATTACGACCGTTAAAATGCGTAAATTGTAGACCTACCAAATCTACTTAACATATATATATATGCATTTAGGCCTACTGATAATTAGCGTAATTTGATGAGCTGTCTGAAACCGTTCTGACAGTAGGCTAGCCTAGGCCGATATTCTCAACAGGAGATTGAGAATAATAGCCCAAAAAAAGAACGTGGCAGCAATTGAAAATTGTAGGATAAAATTCAAAACACTGAAGAAGGCCATGGTTAATTGCATGTGGGCTAATAATGTTTTTGTCTTCACATCTTGAACAAAATAAAAAAATACTTCAAAATAACTTTGCCACACACATTTATTAACTGATAGGCTAAATGCTGAGCTTTAAGATTAAAGGGAAAGATAACCATGACTTAAATGGGGATTCACTGAAATGACTAGTATTGCACAGATCCAGCACTGACTTTTTAGATCAGAAGGTGACCCAAACTGCACACTTTATTTAGCAGAACAGTCATTTAAAATTGCTCAGCATGACTATCATTATTATATTACGAGTATTTCCAATTAACATAGTCTGCCTCCACAGATCCAGAGGGGGCTTGGACAGTGACAAAATGTGTCTGTGCCAAGTGTTGTCACAGCCTCACTTTGGGAAAGCATGCCCTACTGGGAACATTAGGGGAGACACAGAATCTAATTGTCTTCTTTGGAAAGGGCAACATTTGGGACACTGTCAAGTAGGGGCAGCATAAAGGGCACTTCATAACAGCACCTTTTTCCATTGGAAGTAAGGGCATGGGAACAGTCCAATTTAGGCCATTGTAAGGGCACCTTATAGGGTACTGCAACACATTTTCTATACTATAGACTCTATTGTATAGAGGAACTCATAAAGACATGTTTTTACATGTATAGAGGGCACACTGTCATTTATTGCATGGGGCATCCTGTGCACTCAAGCATATTTCACAATGTGAATGGCAGACAGTAGGGCACTTGGTCAAATTTTTGCCACTCTAGAGGGCATTTTAGAAACACTTTCAACCATGGGGGCACCAGGCAGTCACCCTGAGTCTTCCAATGGGCCTGGATACACCCATGGGGACAGTATATTGCACCTATACTATTGGGGAAGCCAGAGGAGAGGTAATATAGAGGCTTGTCAACATATAGGCTACTTTAAACAATGAAAATACTTTATACAATTGAATAAAAAGTCTCCTTGATTCTTTGTGTTTCAAGATTACCTGAAAAACTGATGATAATATTCAGGTACTGCTTTGGAGCAAGGTATACCCTTCATATTTCCTGGCATAGTTGCCCGTTCAAGAATGTCCCACATGCAAAGACATAGACAGATGCAGACAGACTGAACAGTGTCAAGGCTTGGCTACAGTGGGTTTGCTTCCTTGTGTGTGATTCCAACAGACTACATAGTCTAGGCCTACCTACATAGACTGCAGTCTACTACCCTCCTTTCTACTATTATAGTCTACTCTCCTTTCTATTACTTTCTACAAAGGATAGTAGGCTGCTCTTATGTGTTCATTGCCATCCTTAAGAGTTGCTAAAGTGTTATTTCATATATATATATATTTATGTATTTATTTTTTTAAGAATGACAATTACATTTATCTAGATAAACTATGCTGGGCCTGCTGAACCTATACTTCTTCCACAGATACTGGTCAGTGAAGCATTACTTCTGTCTCTGAAGACCCTTGGGGCTGGTGGGATAAACGCCATTTGTATAATCTGAGCACCTCCATCCACCACAGGGTTGTCAAAGAACGGATACACCATAATTCATTGTAACTTGTCTAGACGCTCTGCTTAGTTTCTAAGTCCTTATTTAATGTCAATTAACCAATGGCTTTTGAAAACAGTTAAAGTGACATTATTTCTTAACTTGTTTATTTAAATTAATATATTTTTTGGAGATTAAGTAAACATGTAGCTAAATCATTAATGTCTGCACTTCAAAAAATCTGAATTTACGTTTCCGAACACGGACTAAAGTGGTTTGCGCGCAGGAATTTACTCGACGGAACTGTCTTTTGATATTCTGTTTCCGCCTGTTTGAAATTATTTGCAACACATTTTAGTTTAGCCAGAGAAGAACTGCCACTCTCGGGAAACTTCCGGGTTCTGAACTGGTTGCAGTTCCACTCTAGTTCCATATGAGGGCGCTAACGGTCGAGTGCAGAATGAATGGAGGTCCTCAAAATCCACTTTTCTCAGGATATCATTTTTTGTCTAGTAATTTGAATTCTGAATTCGAAAGGGGAGGCAAAAAAAATACACACCGCTGGGTGATAGATTTTTTAAAGTCGCCTTTCTGTTCTAAAAAGCCTTTTAAAATGTCATTGACGTCATACACATTGTACGGCCCGAGATACTGCTTGACGGCAAGCTCTGATTACTTCCACTTTTCTCTCGAAGCATCGACAACACAGCTGACAGGTTAGGCTCTCCCTGTCAATACACATGCTAGAAAGAGTTTTGGTTTGCTAATGTTGTTGCTAATGTTGCTAATGCTCTGACATTCTGGTTCTGCTTCGGATGCCATCAAGCGGGATCTCTGGTCGTAGTCAGTCCTTCACTAACCAATCAGCATTCGTTAGCAGAATGCTAGCGTGTTATGGGCAACAAGGACTTACCCTGTAAGAAATCGAAAGGACATAAGTACTCGTTCATTCAACTTTCGACCTGTAATCCATGGTGAACATGCACAACCTACAATCAAATCTGAGATTTCTCAACGACAATCAGGTGAAAGAGACAAATTTAGCCGTTTAGCTCCATAAACTCCCATTCATTCTGCACTCGACCACGATCACTCCCAGTGGAACTCTGGTGGAACTGCAACAAAATTCGGTACAATGGGGCTTAATAGGGAGTGGCCAGGCTCTCCTTAAACAGGCTCTGGTTAGCTTGACTTTTAGCCTGACACGGATCAGGCTAGTTCCGAAGTATAAGTTACCTTGGTTACGTAGCTAGAACTAAAATAAGCCACCTTAATGGAACGGAACTCTCGCTAACTTTTTTTCCTTAATCGACGTTGATGGAACACCCCCCAGGTGTGTTTCTTAACACATGTCGACAGCCAGCCTAACTCCTTTCATAAAGACGCGAAGTCAGGATGTAAAGTAGAGTAAAACTGAAAGTGATACAAGAATATGTTTTACAATTATGTTTTTCAATTACAATCTTATTTGATAATAGTCTAGAATAAACAATAGAGTCTCTTGAGGTCTTCGGTGTCAGTTTCATTGAAATACGTAGCTTATGCTAGCACATTTCTTGGCAGCAGGATAAATGATAGTGACAGATAATCAAAGAAATAACAGGAATTACTAAGATCTTACAAATTATAATTAACTTAAAGTATTTATGTATGGTACTTACAGACGATGCGTTCTAAGGAATCAACATAAACATAAATACAAGGATCTATATGGTTTTCGGATTAAGAAGGTGGTGTTGTTGTTTGTATTAGAGCTATCAACCGAAAATATTAATGATTTCAGAACCGGCTCCTGTTACCGTGGAAACAATAATCAATAAACAATAAGCGAGCCAGCTGTAGCTGCTGCAAATGACTAACGGAAAAAGGTGACATTCTATAATGGCCACTAGATGGCACTAAACTGTGTCACGAACCCGGCTCAGTGGTTCGAGGCAAAGCGAAGGGAACACATACGCAAAGGTGATCTGCTGTGATGATTTACTAAACGATATCAACGGAACATAACAACAAAAGTCAAAAAGGTTTCCACAACTTAAACAAAGCGTGCTGCGGACAAAAGGAAGGGTCTCCTCTCTCCTTCCGACGTCCTCTTAAAGGGGAAGGGACACGCCGCCCAGGTGTATCCACTTAACCCGTAATGGCCGAGGAGGAGGAGGATGCCACACGCCCCCCCACAAGATGGGGACACAGGGTGTCACCGCAACCAACCCGAGCCCCATCAGCAGCCCACCGCGTCTGGAACAGAGCCTGGAACAGAACAAAAAAAGGGGGGGGGGAAACAGGCAGGAGCAGCAAAGAGAGACAGCGAACACACCTACACACACAAACAGGCTAAGGGACATGGGCACGCGACAGAGTATCGGCCACCACATTGTCCCTACCCTTGATGTAGCGCACCTCCAAGTTAAACCCCTGCAAAAACATACACCACCGCATGATCCGCTGATTTGGGCACAGCATGGAGTGCATAAAGGTCAGAGGGTTATGGTCCGTACTAAACAACAACGGGGGTCACCCCAGAACCCACGTACACCTCAAAATGCTGAAGGGCCCAAACAAGTGCAAGAGCCTCCTTCTCGATCACCGAGTAGTTCAGCTGGTGGTCATTCAACTTCCTCGAAAAGAAACTGACAGGCCTCTCCACCCCCCCAACAACCTGGATGAGGACCGCACCGGTCCCGACCTGGCTGGCATCAACCTGCAACAAAAAGGGCAGCTCAACCCGAGGAGCAGCGAGAACAGGGGACGAGGTTAGAAGCATCTTTACATCCTCAAAGGCCTTCTGACAGTCGGGAGACCAAACAAATGGTGCGCGCTCCTTCAACAAGTCAGTCAACGGCGCAACCACGGTGGAAAAGTTCCTACAGAACCCCCGATAATATTCAACCATACCCAAAAACCGCATAAGCCCCTTCTTTGTGGCCGGGGCCGGGAAATCATCAATAGCCAAAACCTTAGCACGCACCGGGCGAACGTGGCCCTGACCGACAACCTTACCCAGGTACGTAACCGTCGCCTTGGCAAACTCACACTTCGCCAGGTTAATGGTCAGACGAGCGTCAGCCAGACGGCCAAACAATGCCTGAATACGGGCCAGATGTTCTCCCCAGGTATCACTTAACACCACAACGTCATCTAAATAAACCGCACAACCCTCCAGACCCGAAACAACCTTATTCATCAAACTCTGAAAAGTGGCCGGCGCGTTCCGTAACCCGAAGCTCATTACCGAGTAAGAATAGAGCCCTGACGGGGTCACAAACGCGGAGATGTCACGGGCCCTGGGGGTCAACGGCACCTGCCAGTAGCCCTTCAGCAAGTCAAACTTACTCACAAACTTCGCAGGACCAACGCTGTCAATACAATCCTCCATCCGCGGAAGCGGGAACGAATCCGGCCTAGTCACACAATTAACCTTACGGTAGTCTGTGCAAAACCTAAATGCCCCGTCAGGCTTACTCACCAACAGACAAGGCGACGCCCAACTAGATGACGAGGGCCTAGCTATGTCATTCTCCAACATATACGCTATCTCCAAATCCATGTGGGCCCGCTTCTCAACCGAAACCCGGTAGAACCGCTGACGAATCGGCCCTGCATCACCAACGTCAATATCGTGCACGGCCCAGTGAGTACGGGACGGGGTATCCCCAAACAAGGCCGGGTAAGCCCGAACCAACCCAACCAGCGTGTCACAACGGTCAGGGGACAAATGATGTAGTAAGTCTGGCAAAGAATCCAAGGACTCCGAATTCCTCAACCGACCCCGAAGCATGGAATCGTCCACGCGAGGAACCCCCTCCTCATCAACCGTAGCCACCCCCCAGGAACCGGGAACCCCGGGCACAGAGTCTACCAAAAGCACAGCCCGAACCTCCCCCCCCATCAGCAACCGGCCCAGACCCCAGCCCACACGTATAATAGGCCTTCAACAGGTTAATATGAGCTGACTTATCTTCCTCCGGTCAGGAGTAGCAAGCTCGTAGTTCTGATCCGAGCACCTCCACACCACAGTATACGGACCACTAAACTTTGCCTGAAACGGAGACCCCGCTCAAACAGAGAAAAAAAAGTCTCTGGATCCTTCTCACTGAACTTGGGAATTAGCCGCAAATTTCCCACCAGGTCAAACTCGTCTCGGCCCAAGGACCATCGCTCCCCCTCCCCTCTACCAGAGAGCCTACGTTCCTTGGTCCGCTTGAGTTCGAGCTGCAGCTGCAACAGCTCCTTCTGCTGCTCAAAGGTTAACTGCCCCCCGGACACAGTCGATGTACTCGCATCCCCCCCACTCAACACAGCTGGAGGCAAAATACCAGCGTCCACCAGGCTTGCTACCAAGATCGAACGAACCGAGTCTTTAGACCGCTTGTCACTGATCTCAACTTTATAATGACCAGCGAGCCTTAACAACTGGTCCTTGGTAAACCCCGCCAACAGTGCTTCAGAAGGAGCCCCAATGAAGTCTTCCATAGCCGCCATAGCCCCACAACCATCCAGCGTCGCTCCGCGCCCAGCCCAACAGGAGGAGATCCCCAACTACAGCTAACTCACCCTAGACTTCAAGGGCAGTTGTGGCGGGTACTTACGCACTAATAGCCCGCTGGAGTGGAACCAGGCAACCAGCACGCTGACGACCTCGCCCAAACCACGGAAGTGCCCCCGAGCCAACTGCTCCAACCACAGTTACCCCCAAAAATAACAAACAAAATAAACAAAACCAGCGTGTCCCGAACAGAATCACGCCGCTATGCCTACCAGGGACTCCCCCTGCCGAACCAAACACCACCTACCCCCAACGGAGTGACGTCCCAGCAGCAGCAGCACAAAACTCTGCAGCACAAACAAAAAAAAACACAGCCAAAACCCGAATCTCACGCATATGCCCCTTACAACAAAACCAACCAAAACCCGAAGAAGTTCGGACGAGAACCCCATGTCACGAACCCGGCTCAGTGGTTCGAGGCAAAGCGAAGGGAACACATACGCAAAGGTGATCTGCTGTGACGATTTACTAAACGATATCAACGGAACATAACAACAAAAGTCAAAAAGGTTGCCACAACTTAAACAAAGCGTGCTGCGGACAAAAGGAAGGGTCTCCTCTCTCCTTCCGACGTCCTCTTAAAGGGGAAGGGACACGCCGCCCAGGTGTATCCACTTAACCCGTAATGGCCGAGGAGGAGGAGGACGTCACAACTGTCAAACCTATTGTCTATGCTTGCCAGGGGCAGAACACTCCCCGCCTGGCATCTGTAAAATATGTCATATCAACATAAATTAAAGAAAATAATACGTTAGTCTTGCTTTCCCAACAGCAAGACCATTTCTGTCACAGGTCTATAAAAGTTCTTAACTGTCCCGTCTTTGGTCACTTTTAACTCCACTTTGCGGACTTTCCCATCCTGACCAGGAAAGACAGCTGTGATGATTGCCCTGGGCCAAGTGTTGCGAGCTGCTTGGGAATCCCGCAGCAGGACAAGGTCATTGACTTGAATGTTGCGTTGTTCCTCTTGCCACTTTCGACGAGGTTGCAGTGTTTGGGGAAGAGACTTATGGAGGAGAGAGAGCCTGAGGAAGTGTGGGCACTGAGTCAAAAGGTGCTCTGACAGCTAAAGGAGACATTGACACTGCGGGAGTTAAAGGTCCTGACATGTGAGGGGCAGACACTGATGAGGGAGGTGCAGAACCTATTGAAGGAGCTCCACAACTTGTTGCCGTCACTGATGACAGAGGCCCACATACTGATGGAGGTCCCAGACCCTCTCTCTCGATCCAGAGACAGCTGGAGGGCACAGCGTCAGAGGAAGAGGTCTGGATCCCTGGACCGGTGCAGAAGCCCTGTTTTGCCAGATGAGTGCTAGATGCACAGCACTTAAAGTGCTTAATTATCTTTAAGAAATACTTTTCTCTCCTCCAGTGTCTTTAGCCTAAAGCCTCTGCACTTTTTAAGGGGGTGGGCCTTATCGTGGATAGGACAGTGCTTATCCACATAATCGGATTTGCTTGCATTCTCATGACCAGTAGCGGAGTCTACGTCTGTCCTGTGCACTGCCACAGACGTTTTGTTATTGAATTTAAGTGTTGGCCTGTCATGTGAATTAAAGCTGACGCTGGACAGAGTAAAGCTCGGGTCATTTCTAATTTTTGCTTCGAGACACACAAAATCGGTGAAGAAAGAGAACGGAGGGTAAGTAACATTGTGTTCACTTTTGAACCTTGACCCTTGGTAGATCCACTTTTCTTGTTGCCCAAAGGGCAACTTTTCTACTATGGGGTTAATGCCACGGGCTGTGTCTAACACTATGAGCCCGGGCAGATACCCGTCTTCCTTTGCAGAGAGCAGCTCCATTAGAAGATCTCCTAACTCTCGTAGCTTGTAGTAGTCCCTACTGGAAATCTTGGGAAAGTGGTCTAGCTTGTTAAGAAGAGACTGCTCAATGGCCTCTGGAGAGCAGTAGACTTCCTCCAGCCGCGTCCAGACCATCGGCAGGGCCGCATTGGGGTTCCCTATGTGGACTGATCTGAGCTATTTGACGTAATTGGAGGATTCTTTGCCCAGCCATTTTGTCAGCAAATCTAATTCTTCGCTTGCGGACAGGTTCAGGGGTCTCATTTATAAAGCTTGCGTACGCACAAAACGGGGCTGAAAATGTGCGTACGCCACTTTCCACACAAAGGTTGTGATTTATAAAAAACAAACTTGACGGGAGAATGTGCGGTCCTCCACTCAAACTCTGACCCTCCCTAGGCCTACGCACATTTTGGAAACAGTTGGAATTGGCGACGCAGTTGACCATAGGCTACTGTAGTCAGACTGCAGAAAGTAAATGTGGGAAGAACGATTACTCATAATATTTATATATTTTGTTTTCCTCACACACATTTGACGATGTCTTCTCTCAATTTCATAATTATGATGAAAATTAAACCCAGCAGTGTTATTTGCGCTTTTACTGAGTGATAATTGTTCCATAAACACCTTGTACAATCCAACTCAAATTTTAAATCAAAATTCAGCGCTGTCTGTCTCACCATCAGATTCTCCACTACGGGAGTGTAGGAGGGGGAGATCCCCGAGCCCGACTGCATGGAATACAGGATAATATCACATATCCTACCTTTATATAACTGCAGAACACATTGTATAACTAAATATATTTCTTTAATACTGTGCATATATCATCATATGTCAAAAACTGGAAATACAGTCGTTAAGCTCCCGCGCAATCGCTACACTCTACGTCCTCGTTATCAGTCCAGACTTCAATAGACTACTGTTCATAACGAAACGCTTTTGTTTTCAAATTGTATCTCGACTCGCGGTATCACTGGCACAGTTGACGCCACTCACACTTTTTTTTTATTAGAGATCCACCGGCCACCAAATAATGTGGTTTTCGGGCCTCCGCCAATAGGCTAACAGTGTCTGAGAAGTTGTCATGCGCCATGATTCACCTAAAGAACAATCGCATGCCAGGGTCATTATAGCCTACTGGATTAGCATTCATGAGTTGCTTTGCATTGACTATTTATGGTTAAAAATGGGCGAGTTCAGGGCGGGGTAAAATGCAGATTCACTTACGCACACTTGTGGGTAGTCTGTGATTTATAAAGGGAAAATTGCTTACAGGTGTGCGTACGCACGGTTTTATAAATCAGATTTTTTGGGGGCGTACAGCATTTTAGGCTTTTGGGCGTACGTACACTTTTAGTAAGGATCCTACGCACAGTTTTATAAATGAGACCCCTGGGGCCGGTATTTCAAAATGATCCCACAGGATTAATCCTCCTGGATTGGATTGAATCCTGATCAGATCCTAAAAACTGGTATTTCAAAGCAAATCTGATCCTGAAGATTCAGATTCGGGAATCCAATCATGCCTTTGATCCGGATAAAAGACTGCTGTTGAGTATTTCAAAACTTTAGTGGGAAATCTGGATCAGTTTGATCCTAAAAATCAGGATTACCCTGATCCCACCTCAGAGGTGGATTTGAGGGAGATTACATGTAAAGGTTTGAACAGCCTAAGTATAACTGCTTCCAAAGTTATTTGTTTGATACAGATATAGCCACGCTTCACTGCTGTTTGATCAATGTTTATTTTCTTTGCATGTTCCTTTTTCAGCAAACACCGTGAAAAACGGAAGTAAAAAAACACAACGTATTCGTCGGCCAAAACAATTAATACACATCAACAATCATCCGGCAGCACATGAGCCATTTTACCATTTTACGCTGTTCACTGCAATGCACTAAACAATCAAACATAATTTACAATAGGCTATTACTTACTGACATTACAAACTCAAAATAACACAAAATTATGAAAGAAAAACATAATTGCGACAGCTACACTAATTGTTAAACATTAATCTTTTAACTGTTTTTCCAGCAACTGAATTCTTAACTGAACTTCTTCTTGTTTAAGCAGTGTCAGTTTAATTTGTTCATTTGTGAGAATTATTTGTTGTTGAGCCCGTTCTGTTTCCACCTTTAATAAATTATTGTAGGCATCCCCTTTCTCAGCTTGCCTTTTGTGCTTACATGGTGGTGGTGCTGGTGAATTCTCCATCTCTTCCAAGACAGGGCTCCGACTTGTGCAGGGCTCTTCAAATTGATTCCCCTGTACCAGCTGGCAGTATACCAAACAAAGCTTGAGAACTCTCACCTCCAATGATGTCCAAAACAGTTTCTGTGAATTCCCCACGTTTTATGGCCTTGTTTCCTGTTTGTTTGTTTTTTGCCTCTGAATGGTCTTTGGTGGCTTTCTGCTTTAGGTTTTTCCACCTAAGCCGAACCTGTTCCACATTCCGCCGTTGGCCACTACCAGTGGCATTAACTTGCTTTGTAATGTCAGCCCATATTTCATTTTTACGTTTGGATGACAGAGAACTCTGTCCAGGGCCACTAAAAGCTCCAAAAAGAGCCTGATCATTTGCACGAACACCCTCCAGAAGTGCTGTTGTCTCTGCTGTAGTAAAATTGCTTCCTTTGTTCTTCTCCATGTTGTCTGAGAAAGCCTTATCACTAAGAAAGGCCTTTCATACCATTCAGCTAAATTGAAAGCAGGTGTTAAAGCACAGGTCAGACTTTAAAACTGGGCTCGTTTAGGTCAATGACCTTTGCTTCTGCAACATGACATCCATTGTGCATGTTGTGCGGCACCGTCAGAGACGATACAAGCCTCGTCAGTATGTCCAACGAGCTAATCTTCTTGAGCAGTACTCAAATGATGAGCTTTATGCACGCTATAGATTTACATTTTACATTTACATTTATGCATTTAGCAGACGCTTTTATCCAAAGCGACTTCCAAGAGAGAGCATTACAAAAGAGCATAGGTCACTGATCATAACAACGAGATAGCCCCAAACATTGCAAGCAGCCAAAACATGAAGTATACATTGTGAAAAACCAAATAAGTGCCAAGGGGAAGAACCATAAGAGCATGCAGTTAAACAAGTTACAATTAAACAACATGAAACTCAAAAAAGTGCAAGAGTGTACCTGTAAAGGAGAAGACAAAAACAACAGTCAACAGTAAAATATTTCACAGTGAGTACAAGAATTTAAAACCGTCACAACTAACCAACAGGAGCAACAAGTCTCTCAATACGAGTCATTGTGATCCTGGAGGAAATTAACATCAGGTCCAGCCAAGCATTCCTAAGTGCCGTTGTACTCCCGGAACAAGTGCGTCTTGAGCCTTTTCTTGAAGGTGGGGAGACAGTCAGTGTCCCTGATGGAGGTGGGGAGTTGATTCCACCATTGGGGGGCCAGACAGGAGAAGAGCTTGTGTTGGGACCGGGCGCTCTTGAGCGGTGGGACCACCAGACGGTTGTCAGAAGAAGACCGTAGGTGGCGGGTGGGGGTGTACGGCTGCAGGAGAGACTTGATGTAGTCGGGTGCAGTCCCGTTCACCGCTCGGAAGGTCAGTACCAGAGTCTTGAATCTGATACGGGCCGTGACGGGAAGCCAGTGGAGGGAGATGAGGAGTGGGGTAACATGGGAGCGTCTGGGTAGATTGAAGACCAGACGGGCTGCCGCATTCTGAATCCTCTGGAGAGGGCGGGTTGCGCATGCTGGGAGACCGGCGAGCAGCGAGTTGCAGTAGTCCAGCTTTGAGAGGACAAGTGCTTGGACTAGCAGCTGGGTGGAATGCTCAGACAGGTATCTCCTGATCTTCCGGATGTTGTAGAGGGTGAATCTACACGACCGGGAGACCGCAGCAATGTGGGCTGTGAGGGAGAGCTCGTCATCCATGGTCACCCCGAGGTTCCTGGCAGAGGATGAAGGGGTCACCGTCGCCGATCCCAGGGTGATTGAGAGATCGTGGGAGATGGAGGGTTTGGCCGGGATGATGAGGAATTCTGTTTTGGCGAGGTTCAGCTGGAGGTGGTGCTCGGTCATCCAGGCGGAGATGTCTGTGAGGCAGGCCTCGATCCTAGCTGAGATCCCCGGATCAGTCGGGGGGAACGACAGGTACAGCTGCGTGTCGTCAGCATAGCAGTGGTAGGAGAAGCCATGGGAGGTGATGATTGGTCCAAGCGAGGTGGTGTAGAGGGAGAAGAGGAGCGGTCCAAGGACAGAGCCCTGTGGGACACCAGTGGAGAGCTGGCGGGGGCCTGACACTTTGCCTCCCCAGGAGACCTGGTAGGATCTTCCCGACAGGTAGGATGAGATCCACTGAAGTGCAGTGCCAGTGATGCCCATCTCAGAAAGTCTGGCCAGCAGGATCTGATGGTTAACCGTATCAAATGCTGCAGAAAGGTCCAGCAGAATGATGACGGATGACCTCGACGCCGCTCTGGCAGACTGAAGGGCAGAGGTGACTGACAGGAGGGCAGTTTCAGTGGAGTGACCAGTCTTGAAGCCCGATTGGTTGGGGTCAAGCAGGTTGTTCTGAGAGAGGAAGTTTGACAGTTGGTTAGATACAGCGCGTTCAATTGTTTTAGAAAAGAAGGGTAGTAGTGATACCGGTCTGTAGTTCTGGAGGACGGCAGGGTTAAGGGAGGGTCTTTTGAGTAGAGGGCTAACTCTGGCCTGTTTGAAGGCAGAGGGGAAAGTGCCGGAAGTAAGAGAAGAGTTAAGGACATGGAGAAGAAAAGTTATGATGGAGGGAGAGATGGTTTGAAAGAGAGGGGATGGGACTGGATCAAGGGGACAGGAGGTGGGGCGATGAGAGAGAATGAGGTCAGAGATCTCTGCCTCGGACAGGGGAGAGAAAGAGTTTAGACATTTAGTTGGGTTAGTCATAGAGGGCGAGTGGGTAGGAAAGGTGGGTTCAGGGAACCGACTGCTAATGTCAGCAACTTTTTTCTCAAAGAAGGAGGAGAAGTCGTCTGCTGTCAGGGTGGAGGGGAGGGTGGGGGAGGTGGGTTAAGAAGGGTGGAGAAGGTAGAGAAAAGTTTGTGAGGGTTTGAGGCAGAGTTAATTTTGTTAAGGAAGTAGTGGGTTTTAGCATCAGTTATGCAGGCAGAGAAGGATTTGAGGAGGGAGTGATACTTATCGAGGTCCAGACCGTCTTTGGACTTGCGCCATCTCCTCTCAGCTGCCCGAAGGATGGACCGTTCTGCACGAATCACATCCGTGAGCCACGGGCAGGAGGGAGAGGATCGCGCAGGCCTGGTTGACAGGGGACAGAGAGTGTCAAGTGATGCAGTTAGTGTGGATAACAGGGTGTTGGAGGCAGTGTCAGTGGGGTGGCACATAAACTCGTCAATGGGAGGGAGGGAGGATGTTACAATGGAGGAGAAATGGGAGGGGGATAGGGAGCGGAGGTTGCGGCGGAAAGTTACTAGGGGAGGGGAGGTAGGAGGAGTTGGAGGGAGAGAGACAGAGAATTGGATGAAGGAGTGATCAGAAATGTGTAGTGGGGTTACAGAGGTTAAGTCAGTGATACAGTTACGTGTCAGGATGAGGTCGAGCTGTTTTCCTGCCTTGTGGGTCGCCGGTGTGTTCAGCAGCTTCAGGTCGAAGGATGTCAGAAGAGACTTGAAGTCGACGGCCTGCGTTCCTTCGAGGTGGATGTTGAAGTCCCCAAGGAGTATCAGCGGTGTTCCATCATCCGGGAGGACGCTGAGGAGCATGTCCAGCTCTTCCACAAAGTCGGCTAGCGGCCCTGGTGGGCGGTAGAGGACAACTAACAATGCTTTGATAGGATCAGTTAGCATCACATAATGGTGTTCAAATGATTTGGCAGTAACAGAGAGTGGGGTGGATGTGTATTTAATATGTGGGGAAAGAAGCAAACCTGTCCCACCACCTCGCCCAGTTGAGCGGGGTGAGTGAGAGAACGAGTGGTTGACGGAGAGAGCAGCTGGAGTTGCAGTGTTCTCTGGGCGAATCCATGTCTCTGTCAGCGCAAGGGCGTGAAGAGAAGCATGGGATGCAAACGCCGGGATGAAGTCTGCTTTGTTCACAGCAGACTGGCAGTTCCAGAGCCCAATAGAAAGAGAGAGGGCAGGTGAGGAAGATCTGGATAGGTAGCTAAGATTAGAAGTGGACCGTATATACTTTGTGACATATCTACGTCTACGTCTGCGAGTGGTGTAATGAGCGGGAATGCTGAAGAAACACATGCTAGCTAGGAATATGTTCTAGGTAGAATAGAATACAAATAGGGTGATACCTATCGGAAGAGGTGGTCCGCCTCGTCGGCTATCCTCGGTGGACTTCCCGCAGGTAGACTCCCTGTCTTTGTTCGACCAAGTCTTCGTGCACCGAGGCTGCCAGACGAGGCTGCCTCTGCACTGCTAGCCGCCTTAAATATGCTAAAGGCGCAGCTGACAATGGCCCTAATTATGTAAACAAAGCCAGGGTCTCACTCGGCGGCAAGTACCCTGAAACTCAACCTCTAGCTAGCTACCTATTGACCAATTTAGCTGCTATACCCTTACCCTCTATCCTAGAAACAACATTTTAGCTCAACACAAATGAATAAAACAAACTCTGGTTACTTACTTACAGTCAAGATGGCAGTCACGAAGTACACTCAGTAAGACACTATTCGCTCAGAGATTCAGAAGAGAAGACATTTTGTATATATGTGATATCCTTCGCCCACATCTACAACGTCCTACTAGAAGGAGTCATGCCTTAACTGTGGAGGAGCAGGTGCTTATTGCCCTACGTTTCTTTGCTTGTGGATCTTTTTACGAAGTTATTGCAGATGGCCTGTCTATGACAAAGTCTACAGTGGGACACGTAATGCATTCAGTGGCATCAGCCCTGGCTGGTCTAATCCATCAGTTTGTGAGATTTCCGGATAATGAGGAAGAAATAACTCAAACCAAGAGAAAATTCTTCTCAATTGCTAGGATGCCTAATACTATTGGTGTCATTGACTGCATGCACATACACATTCAGGCACCCCGTGAAAGAGAATGGGAATTTGTGAACAGAAAGGGACGCCATAGTATTAATGTGCAGCTCATAGGAAATGCTGACCTTAAAATAACTGTGTTGTGAGATGGCCTGGTTCTGTACATGATGCACGGATTTTAAGAGAAAGTCATCTCTACAGAAGATTTCAAGAAACTGCTCCAGATGGTATCCTCCTTGGTGACAGCGGCTACCCACTTCTACGTTGGCTTATGACCCCCTTTGCTACTGTCACGTGACTCACAGCAGAGGTACAACAATTCGCACAGCGAATTGGGGAACAATTGAGAGAATCAATGGTGTTCTAAAACGTAGATTTGCCTGCCTGAATTATCTGCGTGTGGAGCCGAAGCAGGCCTGCAATATAATGTGCCTGCATTGTTCTTCACAACATTGCACAAATGAGAAGAGTTCCACTTAACGAAGAAATCCTGGACAGACCGCGACTTGAGGAATAAGTCCCACAGCTGCACCCACCACCACATCAAGCCGATGAACCAGCAGTAAGAGCAGTTAGAAATGCCATGGTCAATTTGTATTTCTCATGATGGTTTATAGCTCATAACATTTAACAGTTCACTAATACTGTTTCTGCATCAGCCTTGGTGATTAATGATAAGGCCTGGTGCTTTTGTTTGACATAACTGCTATTTCTATGTTTAATGTTGAATATGAATGCCTTATTTAAGTAACAGTTTTTTGTGAAGTTATACTCACTGATAAAGACCTTCACTGAAAGTCAGTTAGATTTATTAACATGCATTCAGCACACACACTCAGCCAAAGCTCAAAAGGTTATGCCATTTGGAGCAGGTCTGTGTTAACTGGCTGTCTTCTCTTTCCACAAACATCTGTAAAGAAAAACAAATATTAAAGGGGCGATTGACTGTTTTTTGGGGGTATTTCACACTGTTCCTTAAGGTCTCCGAATAGGGTAGGTAACATTGGTTGAGCTGAAAATGCCCCAGGTGCTGTTCTATGCCCCCTTATACATCCAGTGAAATTTTCCCGGGAAAACACGCTAGGTTTTCTCCTTTTATGGTATGCTCATGAATATATAGATGAGCTGCGCGCTGGTTGGTTTACAACGAGTGAAGCTGCGGAGCAAAGACGCACAGCACTCACTGAAACAACGAAGTGGAGACTTGAAATAAAAACTTACGAATAAATCTATTGTGTCTACACAACACTGTTTTCACCAGATTGACTAGATATCATTTCAAATGATTATGTTAGTTGTTTCCACTTCTGTTGTGGAAGCAAACAGGATCGCCTTAGGTGGGTAACGTTAGCACTACAGCTTAGCAAACAAACTATCGTGATTCAACTTACCTTCAGTTAGCTCTAGCTATCTTGCTGAAAAATAGATCTGGACAAACATGCATCTTGAATTGTAGATTTACATGACAACACGGGTTATTTATTTGAATGAGACACAGTCAGGAACATGATATAACGTTAGCCCCATTGCCAATAAACTAGGCTAAATCATCTAACATTCTACCTAAGCTCTTGCGTCAGCAAGCTAAACTAGTTTACATGCCTACAGTCTAGATGTTTTCGCTATCTAGCATTCCTTGTAAATCAGCGTTAATAAAAAGCAGATGAGCTAGAGTCTAGCTAACATTGACTATACAGTTATTAGCAATGCTAACGTATCCTGTATCTAGCACCTGCCTTTTTCCAGTTCTTTCAAATAGATAATCTAGACAGGCGTTAGCAATAGGCTAGACTGCTATTCATTTTCTGGCTATTTTTCGGAAGCTTTCCTTCTAATGCCGACTACAGCTAGAGTAATTTGCTAAGTAAGGTATGTTGATGTGTTTAGAAACAGCATTCTACCTATGCTAGATACAGGAGACGTTAGCATTGCTAATAGGCTAACTGTTGGCGACAAAATCATACTTACAGCTTGCGTTTGTGATGAGCATACGGTTGGAACAGCACCTCTTTTCAGCAACAGCGGCTTAGCAAATCCTTCTTTAAATTGTCCAATGTTTTCATTCAAACTGTCTTTGGTGAAATGGTTAGAGCAAATGAATAAATGAGTGTCGAACTTCACAGGGATCTTCTCATAGACAAACATCAGCCATGCCCGTCGAGTGTTTGGTTCCGTGGGAAGACTATGACTGTCAGCATTCCCTGTACAGCCTGGACGACCGTGGTCCATTTTCAATATCCTTAGAAAAACTTGGAAAACTTTCTTCTTTCAATTCCCGTGGAAGTAGGCTACACAGAGCCGCGCGCAGATAAACTAGTGTCTGAGATCTGTTGTGTTGCCAGGATGTTCCTGGGCCAGAACACCGGTGGGCTGGTCTGTAGGTAGCTAAATGTTGGGGCGTGACAAAGAGCAAAAAGGTTCGCTATCGATTTTGACGTTTAACACGCAATTTATACTTTTGCATAAGTAGCCTACTACTTGCTACATGCTTCGATAGCCAAACAAATGTCCTGGTGCACGTAACTCTGTCAGGCTATTGCATTTTGTACTTATGTCGATCAATTTATTGTTAGTTACTGCATCCATTCAGCAACGAAGTGTAGTACCAACCCTTTCCGTTTTGAGTTAATGTAATGTGTTTTTGAGTTAATGTAATGTCGTTTCCCATTTGGGGGAGCGTGTCCTTGTATTGGGGGGAGGTGGCTCATCTTTAGCAGTTCTGACTGGCTCTGGGTTAGGTGTTGGCCCAGGCAATCCATTCACAGTCTCTTGTGCGCTCTTCTGAACTATCGACACAGAACTTCTGTCTCGGGCCATTAAAGACAACTTGACTTATCACACGCTGTTCTAAGGCTTCACCATTTACGTGTTCTTCTGCCGCTTCTAGCGCTTCAGCTTCTGCTATAGCAGCGGCAGCCTCCTTTTCAAGAGTAAGGGCTTCTAGACTTGCTTTTAATCTTGCTTTGTCTAATTTCATTGCAGCCTCTCTCTGCATAGGCTGCGCGAACCTTAGCTGCCTCTGCTCTTGCGCGGGCTACTGCTGCTGCAGATGGTGCCGTTACAGAGCCGGAGTGTTGTGAATGATTGTCCGACATACTTCTGTCCTTGTAGTAGCTTGTTTACCCCTTTGAGATATGTCTTTTTACTGTACTGTCCTCCAGGTGTGTTTCTTAACACATGTCGACAGCCAGCCTAACTCCTTTCATAAAGACGCGAAGTCAGGATGTAGCTTCCAAGCTCCAGGTTTTTTTATGAAACAGAGTAAAACTGAAAGTGATACAAGAATATGTTTTACAATTATGTTATTCAATTACAATCTTATTTGATAATAGTCTAGAATAAACAATAGTCTCTTGAGGTCTTCGGTGTCATTTCATTGAAATACGTAGTTTATGCTAGCACATTTCTTGGCAGCAGGATAAGTGATAGTGACAGATAATCAGAGAAATAACAGGAATTACTAATTACAAATTATAATTAACTGAAAGTATTTATGTATGGTACTTACAGACGATGCGTTCTAAGGAATTAACATAAACATAAATACAAGGATCGATATGGTTTTCGGATTAAGAAAGTGTTGTTGTTGTTTGTATTAGAGCTATCAACGGAAAATATGAATGATTTCAGAACCGGCTCCTGTTACCGTGGAAACAATAAACAATAAGCGAGCCAGCTGTAGCTGCTGCAAATGACCAACGGAAAAAGGTGACATTCTATAATGGCCACTAGATGGGACTAAACTGTCAAACCTATTGTCTATGCTTGCCAGGGGCAGAACAAGTAAGTATAAAACTAGTAGTAACTATAAAGAGTTACGGAGTCATGGTAAAATGAAGGTCAACGGTCAAACTAAGTATTATATTTCTGCACTGATCATGAAAATCAAACGGAGAGTCAACATTTGACTCTTTACTGGTGGAAACTCACATCCACGAACGTTAACTTACACGTTTTGGCACAGTCGGCCTGCCATAGTCATGGCCGACCAAGCGCTGTTTGCTTACTTTATCGCTGACGAACTACATGGTTGCAAATTTAATTGTTTTCGCATTAGAACTTGCACGAACCAGTGCACTGACATTTGTCATTTTATGTATTGGGCTATGTTAAACTCTTTCTCCAATCTGCAGATTGATAATACAACCAGAACTCAATTAAACTTCCGTTACAGTCTGGCCAATCATGAAATAGCTGTGTCGTCATTAGAACCTGTGCAGTTGCTCTTGAGAAAATGCGCTCAGCTACACAGCCGGCAGTTCACGAATCGATCTCATGGTACTTTGATGGGCATGTTACAGTGACCTAGCCTCGGCGGCGTCTCAAGTCGGACAAAAAGTGAGGAATAACGTGGTCCCGGTTCTTGGGACACCACCGGATAGACGTCATTTCCTGATTCCGTCATTTCCTGATTCCGTCATTTCCTGATTTTCTATCCGGTGGTGTCCCAAGAACCGGGACCACGTTATTACTCCAAAAAGTCGAACCAGAATTCACTGCTTCAAGTCGAACACACCTATTGGCTCGCTATGTATGGCGAGCGGAAAGGGACAATTCTAAGGCTTACCAGGAGAAGGAGAACGAGCAGACTATGCTCCAGAGCCCGTCTACGGAGAGCCTGTCCACTCCCTATTAAGCCTAGTGATGGGGGAAACGAAGCTTTCCGAAGCAACGAGCTATTTAGCGTTCATTACATTTTTTCCATAGGGACATCTGCTGGTCAAATTATGGTATGGCGACTGTCTCGAGCGATGGAAGGAATCAAGTGACGTCAAGTCCTCGAGACGTCAGTCTCACAATCGTCATTGACAACTTTATAAATAAAGGTTATGTGACAAATGTGTCGATGTGTAAGTGTCAAATATATGTTATCATATATTTAGTTGTATTATAAACAACGTAACGTCTTTGCTATTTTAGATTCATAATATTTCTGTTTCGGTTCTTATAGCAATATTCACACAAGAAGTTAGCTTCAGTATAGCCTCGTGGTAAGAGCTCTGCCTACCAGACAAGTCTTGCAAGTTCGAATGTTGGTGACCTCGTTTTAGAGGAAGTATATTCTAAATGAATAAATAATTATTTAATAATGTAGACTAGTGGCTCTGGTTTTGGAACATGCTTTTGCAACTGGGAAAGGGATGGACACATTTGAAGGCTGGAAAAACTAGATGTAGCCTATGTGCTTGTGTAAACAATGCAAGGTGTTGATTACAGAACTGGTCAATTGGGGATGGTTCAAAGATTTTTATTCAAGAAAATAATTTTTTCCACAGTGCTGGAACTGAAACGACTTCTTTTCTTACTGACAATCTCACCAGCCTTTGAAAACACTCTCTCACAAGGTACTGATGTGGCTGGCATGTGTAAATAAATCATACACAGTTGGAACAAATTGGGATATACTGTTCGTCTCGTGGCCCAGTATGCCAAAGGATCCTCTCCTCTGGGGAGGTAGGGGTCACTGAGGAACCGCTGGACCTCAACTGTAGCGTCTGCCACAGCACTCTGGACATTACGTGTTGCACCTGCCGGGAACCACGAAAAAGAAATGTTGCACTTAGTGCATGCAAAGCGCTGTCAAATTGTCAGCTTTCTCAAATGATCCTCAACAATGTTTTGTAACCAACCAATGCGGCTGTCCAGTAGCTCCCAAAGGTTGTCCGTGTCCTGTCCAGCCATTGATGTCCCTGGCCTCTCCTCTGGTGGGACTGACTGCCAAAACGAAGATAAGATTAATGGTGTGGTCCCCAGGGGGGGAGATTTATTCAGGACATGCATTTAAATAATACAATAAAGGATCAGACAATGACAATATGATACAAAGGGAAACGTATTACCTTTGTGGTTGCAGAGGAACGTTGAATGTACTTTGAGCATTCCGCTGTGATCCTTTTTACTGCTTCTTGTGCATTGGACTGATTGCCAAAGGCTAAGGTCTTGAATCTTGGGTCCAGCACCGTAGCCATGGCCAGGACACTAACATTTTCCACACTGCACTTCACTGGCCTTCATTTGATGAAGAAGGTTTTGTCCCAACAGTAAGGCAGTTGGGTTGCCCATATTGGCACACTTTGAAGCAACCTTGTGCTGCAGCATTCTGAGGATTGGGATGACCTTTGAAGATGACATTCTCTTCTCTTCAGAGAGCTCTACGGTTGCATGGTTAAAAGGTCCAAGGATTTCCAGGCACTCGGATACAGTCTGTAGTTCGGTGGTACTTAAGGCAGGGATGTCAGTTGTTAAACTGCCCAGGGCTGCTCCCACTGCCAGGCGCTGCTCATGCATCCTTTTCAGCATTTGGAAAGTGCTGTTCCATCTCGTTTCCACCTCCTGGACAAACTTGAGTGTGGGAATCCCCAGCTGGCCTTGTATCACTGAGAGTCTCTCTTTGGCATTGGTGCTGGACTTGAAGAACGCCACAATCCTCCTTGTTCGTGTGCGGATGTCCTGTATCTCAGGGGTGACCTCCAGTGCCTTCTTCACCACCAGCTTGAGGGTGTGGGCAAAACAAGGCACATGGGGCATTTTCAGTAGCTTTGCACATAAAATCATGTTGGAAGCATTGTCAGTAATGAGGCCCCATTCTCCAAGAAGAACATTCTTGGCCTCCTTTATGTGCTCGGCTGTGTGCGTTTGCAGGAACTTGGTCACCCCCAAGAGCACGGTGGAGAGCTTGAAATCAGCATTAATGAAATGGCATGTGACGGCAAGGAAGGCATCCATGTTCATGGAAGTCCACGTCTGATGTCAGACTCACTGACTGGACCTCTGACATCCCAGCCATAGCCTTTGCTTTAGTGACCTCATACTTGGAGGCCACCATGGTCTTCAGTGCCTGTCTGGTGGGCAGGATGTATGTAGGATCAAGTTTATGCACAAATCCTTTAAATCCCTCATCATCCACCACAGAAAATGGCTGGGATTCCTTGACAACCATTGCAACAAGAGCCTCGTCCAGTTCTGCTTGCCGACCTTTAAAATAAAATAGTATAAACCATTGTTATTGTTTGGTTAAGCACTTTGACAATTTAGCAACCTCTTCAATATTATTAGAGTAGAAATGTGTTTGCCTGTCTTGAACAGCAAATGGGTTTACATTTAACATACCTTGCCTAGTAGAAGCACCTGCAGAAGCAGATGCACTAGTACCAGCACCAACTGTGTTGGGTGAAGTGTCTGGATGCTTTGATCGCAAATGCCGCAACATGGAAGACGTATTATTGCTGTACGCCAACTCTTGGGTACAGATCAAGCAAGTCAAAATGCTCCCACACATATGATCTTGCTCGTTTTTGTGGTGCTGCTTCCATTCTCTCTCCCTCACTATCTCACCCTCTTTCTCTCACTCTCTCTCTCACCCCCCCTCTCTCTCACCCCCTCTCTCTCACTGTCTATCTCTGTAAATCTATCTGTATCTATCTGAATCTATCTGTATCTATCTCAATCTATCTGTATCTATCTCAATCGATATGTATCTCAATCTATCTGTATCTATCTCAATCTATCTGGATCTATCTCAATCTATCTGGATCTATCTCAATCTATCTGGATCTCAATCTATCTGTATCTCAATCTATCTGTATCTCAATCTATCTGTATCTATCTCAATCTATCTGTATCTATCTCAATCTATCTATCTCAATCTATCTGTATCTATCTCTGTCAATCTATCTGTATCTATGTCTGTCAATCTATCTTTGTCTAGCTCTAGCAATCTATCTGTATCTCTGGCTCTCTCAATGAATGTATTCTCTAGCGTCCGTAAATATGTCTCCTCTCTATATAACCCACGAATGTTAGTGATTTCTGATGTCTTTTAAGCGTTTGAATAAACGCTGCTTGTCTCGGATCCTATTAGAATGTAGCACGACACCGTCAGCTGCTCGTGTGAGTCGTGTGACGTCCGAAGCGTCGGACGTCACACTTCGACAGGTGATCACGTGGTTTTTGCCCATTTGAAGCCACGCTCGACACGTTTGTGCACGTCGGTACAAATTGTTTCGAAAGGTCGATACCGCTTCGTGAGCACGGTATCGAGCGCAACATCACTAATTAAGCCCCATTGTACCGAATTTGGTTGCAGTTCCACCAGAGTTCCACTGGGGGTGATCGCAGGCGAGTGCAAAATGAATGGGAGTCTATGGAGCTAAACGGCAAAATTTGTATCTTTTGCCTGATTGTCGTTGAAAAATTGGATTGGATTGGATTGTAGTTTTTGCAAATTCAACATGGATTATAGGCAGTGCCGCTGCTAGCCATGTTGGTGCCCTAAGCATAATTCCTTTATGATAATTTCCCTTCAGAAGGGTTCAGCTCTCAACGAAGGCAGTCGCATTTTCTTTCCCTCTCCTCCCCCTGACCTTCCCTGCTTGCTTCCCTGCTTGGCTTCTATCGTATTGTCTAGTTATTCACGGAGAAATGCTCTGAAAGTTTCAATCATTTGGATAGTTTTTGACCCCAAAGAGGAACATCCTGAGGGACTGAAGCCCAAGGAGAACAGAAGTATTTTGGGCTGCTCTCCAAGACTGACCACAGGCAAGCAAGCTAAAGCTTGTTCCCTGCAGAACTATGGCTTGTAATGACTGCAAACAACTTACTCAGAGGATAGTCGAACTGGAGCTAAGAGTCAGAACCCTCTTAGATATCAGAGAGACCGAAGACTTTATAGATTCCATGCTACCTAGCCCGGAGGCTAAGCTACCTGCCAATGAGCCACCCTTGGAACCAGCTTTCTCTCCACCGGACGTTGGACCGGATGAGTCATGGCCTGCTCTCTGCGCCAAACCAAAGAGGCCTAGCGCCGCTTCTACCTTCATCGGAGATGGGACTGGCACCAAGGATAAACAGCAAAAAAAGCGGGGCAGAAACTCTTCCCGCATCACCTCTCCTCCTGTCACACTCAGAAACAGTTTTGAACCACTGGGAACTCTCTCTCCCTTGTGTGTGGAATCCAAGGCGAAGAGGCACAGGAGTGCTAGCCACGCAGCTAACAAACATGAAGGGCCCAGATCGCCGACACACCATGATGGTAGCTACTACACACATGCAAATCCAACACATCATCGTCTGCTGCGACCGGGAGTCCCCCATTTCACTCCAAGCCCCTCTCGGACCACTCGGGGCGCTGTTCGACCCCCTTTCAAGCCTAATCAGACAACAATATCACAGGATTATCAAGATCCAAGGTATGCTAAGACTACCCACAGCCCATCAACACTTAGAGGAGCTAACACTGCTAGCACTACAGAATCTACTGCTAGCACTGACGCAGTGGCTAACCTTGGTCTAGCACAAGGTCCTATCATTGCTAACACAAATAAGATAAGAACTGGCCTTGCAGCTTCTGATAAGGCAAACGTTAGAAATGCAAACACAACACCACACATGGCCACTATCTTGATTGGAGATGCCATGACAGCACATGTTAAACTGGCAAAGACAGAAAATATTTGTCTTAGCAACACTGTCGAGGAACTGTCGTCAGAGATACAAACAATCCTCAACAATAAACCAAACAACCCTAAGATTATCATCCACACTGGCTCGTTTGATATCCTACACAAGAAAACTGGCACTGAGATACTTAAAAAACATTTCACCCAGCTACTGAACACACTCAACAGATATCAAGATGTATTCATCAGTGGACCGATTGCATGCTTTCGCAGAGGAAAAGAAGCCTTCAGTCGACTACTATCTTTCAACACATGGTTGGCATCTGTCTGTCTGACACACAAACTGAGATATATCGATAATTTCAATGTGTTCTGGAACTGTGCAGACCGTTTTCAAGCTGACGGACTCCACCCAAACCGTAGAGGATCTCGACTACTAACAGCAAACATCAGTCACGTGCTCCTGACCAGAAATCAAGTTTCTCTCCCTATCCCTGTTGTGTCTAAGCTGACCGATGCACCCCAAACAACCTCCCATGGAACAGAACAGAACATCCAAACAGCCTCCTGCAAGGACATGGGCCCGGCACAGATCTGCACCCCCCGGATGAATTCCCTTGTGATGGAACAGCTCAGTGACATAGACTTTCCCAAAGAAAAGCTACGCTAGGACAGCCACCATGCTATTTCATTAGACATACCGGTCATCATCACAAACAGAAAATGGCATGGTAAAATGCATGGTTACAAACCTGAAACTAGTGTTAGAAGTCACAGAACTATCCATATTCTTCCAACAGATTTATCTACCCCTGTTTTATCTGTTAATACCCCACAGATGAAACTGGCCCTTCTAAATGTTAGATCATTAAATAACAAAACATTTCTAGTTAATGATCTGGTCAAAGAAAACAACATAGACTGCATCTGTCTAACAGAAACCTGGCTAAACAATGACACGGCAACAGCAACTTTGATAGAAGCGTGTCCTCCCGATTACAGCTTTCACCAAGTTTCTAGGAAATCAAAAAAAGGTGGAGGAGTCGCAGCTATTTTCTCCTCTAAACTGTTGTTCAAAATCACTGAGCTAGGTGAATTCACATCATATGAATATCTTGCTATAGAGCTCAAAACCGAATCAATACTTTTTGTTATTATATATCGGCCACCCAAGCACTCGCCAATATTCATACAAGAATTCTCTGAACTATTATCACTATGTGTCACTAGATATGACAAAGTAGTTTTAAACGGAGACTTAAATATCCAAGTAAATAAAAAAGCAGACCCAAGAACTATTGAGCTCTTAAATCTCGACAGTTTCAATCTAACTCAACACATAACAGACCCAACACACCGGCACGGAAACACTAGATCTAGTCATAACAACTGGACTAAATATCAATAATATTTCAATAACTGATCTACCCCTCTCAGACCATCATTATATACTTTTTAATGTGGACACAAAAAGATTTCTTAGTCCATAGAAGATATTTAGACGATACAGCTGTGATTACATTTTCTGAACAATTTGCTCTATATGAGCCGACTAATCATGATTGCTCTCTGAATGAAATGGTAGAGAACCTCAATGATGCACTATTATCTGTGTTAGACTCTGTTGCGCCACTGAAAACCAAAAAGAAGTTCAAGTTCAAGTTCAAGTCTTTTATTTGTCAGGTACACAGAACAACACAAGGTTAGACTGGGCACTGAAATTCTTAAGACAAGACAACGCAAGCACCTGGCATGACATAACATAAGTACACGGAACATAATTTACATCTATGCTGAGCTTAAATAAGTGAAACTTCCTAAATATACAGATAGCAATAAATAATCGACTATACTAACCCTAATACTAAAACTTCCTAAATTACAGATAACAATAGTGTACTATACTAACCCTAAATGCACATAAAACCTGTTTCAACCCTATAACCTATTCTAACCTAAGTGGAGTACAGTACAATAGTGCAAATTTGCAGATCAGTGACTAAGTCAATGACCATACAGGAGCCTAGTGGCGAGGTACAGTGAGGTACAGTAGTGCAATGTTACTGATAGTGCAACCAGTAGCTGAAAGTGACAGTGTATAAGTGACTAGTGTGCAGTAATCAATGTCCATATCAGTGTCCATTCAGAAGCCTGATGGCCCTTGGGTAGAAACTGTTGTCCAGTCTGCGTGTGCGCGACCGGATGCTGCGGTAACGCCTGCCAGAAGGCAACGGGGTAAAGAGACTGAAGGATGGGTGGGAACAGTCTCTTAGAATCCTGCCGGCTTTCCTTAGGCAACGTGTGTGGTAGGTGTCCTGTAGGGCTGGGAGCTTCCTGCCGATGATGAACTCAGCAGAACGGACCACACTTCGTAGGGCCTTGCGGTCCCTGTCTGTGCAGCTCCCATACCACACTGTGATACAACCAGTCAGAATGCTCTCGATAGTGCATCTGTAAAAGTTAGTGAGGATGACTGAGTCCATACCAAACTTCTTCAGTCTCCTCAGGAAGAAGAGGCGCTTACGGGCCGCTTTGACCACCTTGTCCGTGTGAACAGACCAGGTGAGGTCATTGCTGATGTTCACCCCGAGGAACTTGAAGCAGCTGACCTTCTCCACTTCCGATCCATTGATGTGTAGGGGTGCATGCTCATCCTCCTTCCGCCTCCTATAGTCCACAATCATCTCCTTGGTCTTGCTGGTGTTAAGAGAGAGGTTATTGTCCTGACACCATGATGTCAGGGTGTCAACCTCCTCTCTGTAGGCTGACTCGTCACTGTCAGAGATGAGGCCCACGATGGTAGTGTCGTCAGCAAACTTAACAAGGAGGTTGGAGCTGTGCGTTGCCACACAGTCGTAAGTGAACAAGGAGAACAGGAGAGGGCTGAGCACACAGCCCTGGGGGGTGCCTGTGTTGGTGATCAGTACGGATGAGGTGCGGTCACCGATTCTCACCACCTGTGGCCTTCCCGTCAAGAAGTGGAAGATCCACTTGCAGAGGGAGGTGCTTAGTCCCAGGTCCACAAGCTTGTGCACAAGCAGAACCTCCCCATGGCTGAGAAATAAAAATTTTAGTGAATTGAAAAGAAAATGCCGTGCAACAGAGAGAAAATGGAGGAAAACAAAGATCACTATCCACTACAATATCTACAAAGATACACTAACCACCTATAACAAAACCATCCGTCTAGCAAGGAGAGAATATTTCTCCAACATTATTAAAGAAAATGCCAGAAATTCCAGAGTTCTTTTCTCCACCATTGACCAGCTGCTAAACACTGTCCCTGCCCCACCTCCATCCTCAGCAGTTAAATGTGAAGAGCTTGCTTTGTTCTTCAAGAACAAAATAACTCTGATCAGAGCTAGTATTATTAATAGTGGGGTCGAAACTGACATCAGTAGATTCTGCAACATAACCATGAGCACATTTACCTGTATCACACTTAGTGAACTTTCCAAAATTGTCAACGAATCTAATTCCACAACCTCAGATATTGATCCTATACCCACAACATTCTTTAAGCGAGTGTTTGATAGTGTCTCAGGTCCGGTGCTAGAGATTATAAACACATCCCTTAGAACTGGTGTCTTCCCAGATGCCTTCAAAACAGCTGTTGTAAAGCCCCTATTAAAGAAACCCAAATTGGATAACAGTCTACTTGCAAATTACAGACCAATATCAAACCTTCCATTTATTAGTAAAGTACTGGAAAAGATAGTTTTAGTCCAATTAAATTATTTTCTTGAAGAAAATAACATCCTGGAAGTCTCGCAGTCAGGTTTCAGGAAATATCACAGTACTGAAACTGCTCTCACCAAAATAATTAGCGACCTCAGACTAAACTATGATGCAAATAAAGTCTCTATCCTTATCCTGTTAGATCTCAGTGCAGCATTTGATACCATTGATCACGACATCCTTAATCAATAGACTGGAAAAGCTTATTGGGCTCACGGATAGTGTATTGAACTGGATGAAATCATATATCACAGGAAGAAAGTTTTATGTTAGTTTAGGTGACCATAGGTCCAAGAAACATGAGAACTGCTATGGGGTTGCTCAAGGAAGCTGCTTAGGTCCATTACTTTTTTCTCTTTATATGTTACCACTCGGCGACATAATCAGAGAACATAACATAGATTTCCATAGCTATGCGGATGACACACAACTATATATATCCACTGAACCCAACGATGCAACGGCCATCAATTCCATTACCAACTGCCTGTTGGCAATAAACAAATGGATGAATGATAACTTTCTTAAATTAAATGAAGACAAAACCGAAGTCCTACTATGTGGCCCCAAATCCAAAAGAGAGATGCTTATTAAGAATCTTGGAGGCTTAACCCCCTGTCTTAAACCAGAGGTGACGAGTCTCGGTTTAATCCTGGACTCAGATTTGAATTTCAACTCTCACATTAATAAAGTGACCAAAACAGCTTTCTTTCACCTGAGAAATATAGCAAAGGTACGACCATTCATAAACCAAAATGATGCAGAGAAGTTAATTCATGCTTTTATATCCAGCCGGCTGGACTACTGTAACGCACTTTTCACTGGTCTTCCCAAGAAAACCACTGAAAGACTGCAGCTCATTCAAAATTCTGCAGCTAGATTATTAACCAAAACTAAAAGGAGAGAACACATTAGTCCTGTCCTAGCTACTTTACACTGGCTCCCTGTTACCTTCAGAATTGACTTTAAGGTCCTTTTCCTCACATACAAAGCTCTACACGGACAAGGACCTAGCTACATTGCTAACTCCCTTATAAACTACACACCAGCTAGAACACTGCGATCATCAAATGCAGGCCTATTAGAGGTCACCAGAAGCAGTCATAAGAAGATTGGTGATTCGGCCTTTGTCAATTACGCCCCAAAACTATGGAACAAATTACCCGTAAATATTAGGGAAGCAAACACTCTAGACATTTTTAAAAGACAGCTTAAAACCTACCTTTTTACCGAAGCATTTAAGTAATTTTATCTCAAAAGGGTTTTCCTACTTTTATTAGTTATATTATTATGTGTGTTACTTGTAATCCTACTTTTATTAGTTTAAAGTTGTTTTCTCTCTTGAACAGAGATCTTATTGGGATTTTTATTTTTGTTTGAATTGTTTATCACTTGTATTATTGTTTTTATTGATTTTATGTAAAGCACCTTGAGCTACAATTCTTGTATGAAATGTGCTATATAAATAAAGTCTTATTATTATTATTATTATTCTAGTGATATTTTCAAGCATTTAGCATACTCATATTGCATTCATTCAGAATCCCATTTGAAACAAGGTGAACCCCCTTTGAAACAAGCTATTGTAACATTGTCACCGGCAGTATTTTAGATGGAATCGCGATTCAAACAGTACCATCTGCTGGGTGAAAATATGCCCCCAAAAACTTAAATAAGCTTGACATTTATTTAGGGGGAAATGGCTAATTCAAATTAAGTTTGCTGGAAGCGATCATTGTCAGTAACAATGCCAAATGAGACCATTTGGTCTCAGTCTAGAGCCCTGCGTGAAGAAGCTGACCCCGGTAAATTTTGCTACGAGCAAGCTAACCTAGCTGTTGCTACTCAAACTTCACTGAGGGGATTGTTTGAATGCGAAGGAAATTTCTCTGCTCCTGACTCCTGCTGTTTTTTTGAGGCCATTTCCAAAAAAGTTGACTTGTAGCCTACTGTCAAACTTCGTCAGGCACAATGAAACAGACCACTGGTAGGGAAGGGCACCCACGGGGAGCTTGGGAAGTTGAGTGTGTTTGTTTAGTTTTTTTTTTTTGGGGGGGGGGGGGGGGGGGGGGGGGGCACCATCGTTACTTTCTTGAGCAATTAAATATATCTCTTGTTCTGTATCTGCCTGTTTTGTGATATACATGCCAAAAAAGTGCCTAATATTTCTATACTGAAATAATATCGGCATTATAATTATTATGACAATGAGGATTTTTCATTAGGCTATTTTTGGTGCCCCTTCAGCACTTGGTGCCCTATGCGCAGCGCGTAATGCGCGTGGTGGGAGCGGCGGCACTGATTATAGGTCGAAAGTTGAATGAACGAGTACTTATGTCCTTTCGATTTCTTACAGGGTGAGTCGTTGTTGCCCATAACACGCTAGCATTCTGCTAATGAATGCTGATTGGTTAGTGAAGGACTGATTACAACCAGAGATCCTGCTTGATGGCATCCGAAGTGTGTGTGTGAAAATGTGGGCGTGGTCTTTGAAACATTAGCAAACCAAAACTCTTTCTAGCATGTGTATTGACAGGGAGAGCCTAACCTGTCAGCTGTGTTGTCGATGCCGAGAGAGAGAGAGAGAGAGAGAGAGAGAGAGAGAGAGAGAGAGAGAGAGAGAGAGAGAGAGAGAAAAAAGGAATGACTCAGAGCTTGCTGTAAAGCATCTCTGGCCGTACGATATGACGGCATTGACCTTAAAATTGTCGCCTATAGGAAGGACCGGCCCTGAGACAAATTATATCTGAAGAAAAGTGGATTTTGAGGGGTATAGCTCCATAGACCTCCATTCATTCTGCACTCGCCTGTGAGCGCCCTCCTGTGGAACCAGAGTGGAACTGCAACCAGTTCAGAAGCCGGAAATTTCCCGCGAGTGGCAGTTCTCCCCATATTAGACAATAGGTGTGTTCGACTTCATGCAGCGCCGGCTGCAGCCGGCTGACTTGAAGCAGTCAGTGAATTCTGGTTAGACTTTTTGTCCGACTTGAGACAGCACCAAGGCTAGGTCACTGTGACGTATCCATCAAATTATCGTGAGATCGATTCGAGAACAGCCGGCTGTGTAGCCGAGCGCATTTTCTCAAGAGCAACTGCACAGGTTCTAATGACGACAGCTATTTTATGATTGGCCAGACTCACACATGACAACTTTGACGTGTGTTTTGTATTTATTCTGACACCTTCAGTTTCGCCAATGCTCAAATCTGGACCAAACAGTTTAATTAAAATAAATATTTGTTGAAGAAAGGGTTTTAGTCTCTTCACTAACGGAAATTTAATTTGTTCTGGTTGTATTATCAATCTGCAGATTGGGGAAAGAGTTTAACATAGCCCAATACATAAAATGACAAATTTCAGTGCACTGGTTCATGCAAATTCTAATGCGAAAACAATTAAATTCACGACCATGCAGTTTGTCAACGATAAAGTAAGCAAACAGCGCTTGATCGGCCATGACTGACGTCAACGCAGCAAACCACGAGAAGCTGGAATGTCCGACTTTACAGAGCCGTTTTTAACTCCTCCCGACTGCAAGCGGCAACTCTCGCCGGTTGTTGTAGGCTGCAGACAGCTGTAGGCGCCGCATGAAGTCGAATACACCTAATGGCTGTTTATCAATCCACGTTTTTCTCTGTTCTTGTGTTCTTGCGAACTCGTTTGACGTCATCTTACATTGCCCAAGTACGGTTCCAGTCCAAAGAACACAAGTCACCAAGAACGCCAAAAATAAAATGTGTTTGTTTCCATTATTGTGTTTAGGTAACTTAGTTTCACGGGTAGAGCAAAAGGGGATCTAGTAGCTAAATAGGTTAAATAGTAGCTAGCTATTGATCTAGTTTCGGGGACTTGACGTAGCGAGACTCGGCTTTGTTGACATAATTGGAGAATCATTGTCAGTTGTGGCTTAGCAGATTTAAGGCAGCCTCGTCTGGCAGCCTCGGTCGCACGAAGACTCGGTCGGACAAAGACAGGGAGTCTACCTGGGAGAGTCCATCGAGGATGGCCGACGAGGCGTATCACCTCTTCTGATAAGTATCACTCTATTTGTATTCTAATCCTAGAACATATTCATAGCTAGCATGTGTTTCTTTGGAATTCCCGTTCATTACACCACTCGCAGCCGTAGATATGTTACAAAGTATACACGGTCCCCTTCTAACCTTCGCTACCTATCCAGATCTTCTCCACCTGCCCTCTCTCTTTCTATAGGGCTCTGGAGCTTCCAGTCTGCTGTGAACAAAGCAGACTTCATCATGGCGTTTGCATCCCATGCTCCTCTTCACGTCTTTGCGCTGACAGAGACATGGATTTGCCCAGAGAACACCATCTCTCCAGCTGCTCTCTCCGTCAACCACTCATTCTCTCACACACCCCGCTCAACCGGGCAAGGTGGTGGGACAGGTTTACTCCTCTCTCCATTTCTTAAATACACATCCACCCACTCTCTGTCACTGCCAAATCATTTGAACATCATTATGTGATGCTAACTGATCCTATCAAAGCATTCTTAGTTGTCATCTATCGCCCACCAGGTCCGCTAGCCGAATTTGTGGAGGAGCTGGATATGCTCCTCAGCATCCTCCCGGATGATGGAACCCCGCTGATGATCCTTGGGGACATCAACATCCACCTCGAAGGAACGCAGGCCGTCGACTTCATGTCTCTCCTGACTTCCTTCGACCTGACGCTGCTGAACACACCGGCAACCCACAAGGCAGGAAAACAGCTTGACCTCATCCTGACATGTAACTGTATCACTGACTTAACCTCTGTAACCCCACTACACATTTCTGATCTCTTCTTTATCCAATTCTCTGTCTCTTTCCCTCCAACTCCTTCTACCTCCCCACCCCTCGTAACTTTCCGCCGCAATCTCCGCTCCCTATCCCCCTCCCATTTCTCCTCCATTGTAACATCCTCCCTCCCTCCCATTGACAAGTTCACGTCTCACCCCACCGACACCCTGATATCCACATTAACTGCGTCACTTGACACTCTCTGTCCCGTCAACCAGGCCTGCACAATCTTCTCCCTCCTGCCCGTGGCTCACGGATGTTCTTCGTGAAGAATGATCCACCCTTCGCGCAGCTGAGAGGACATGGCGCAAGTCCAAAGACGGACTGGACCTCGATAAGTATCACTCCCTCCTCAAATCCTTTTCTGCACACACAACTGTCAGTAAAACCCACTACTTCCTGAACCCTCTCTTCCAATCCATCTCTCCCTCTATCATAACTTTTCTTCTCCATGTCCTTAACTCTTCTCTTACTTCTGGCACCTTCCCCTCTGCCTTCAAACAGGCCCGGGTTAACCCTCTACTCAAAAAACCCTCCTTTTTTTCCTGCACAGTAATTCATCAATTTAATACAGACACTAACCATGCTTAGTTGACTGCTGACATTGGTCGAGATTACAGGGATAGGCATATTACTATCCAAGGGATCATATAGGCCTACTTATTATCAGTTAATATCACTTTTGAGTTGCTAGCCTGCTGGTACTAGGCTAAACTAGCACGGTCCCATTATGTGGGGTAGGTTAGCTTTATCATTCTGGCTTCAACAAGAACACTGGTCGAAAGATTGTAGACGCTAGGGATAGATTTAATACAAGCAAAAGTTACATGCTCTACTACACTAACAACTTTCAAAACATGTTTCCATTGTACAATGGGTGGCGATGTAAGGCTAGCAGGTTTGCACTGTGTGTAGTTTTCCTACTAGCTAACTAACAACGACCTTCTTGATAGCTACTTACTCTCTGGGTGGTGAAAAAACTTCTGATATCTCTCTTCTTTTTGGGTGACATTTTCCTATCTATAAAGCACAAAAGGGTCAACAATATCAATGCTGAGACCAAACGAAATACTAATATGAGGCTTTATAATTTCCTGGCGTACTGCCAGCTCTTTTTCTGCAAGTCACGATTCACGAAGTGTTTCTGACTCTGCCACTTCAGCCAATTAACTTAAATTACATCATCTTGTCTCGCAGGCTCAAGGGTGCATTGGTTAACTTGTAATGTATTTTTCACTTTTCTCGGCGACGAACATAGTATAGATAATAATACGAATGAGTTTTGCAATTTGATATTTTTTTCGAAAATTAACAAAATATTGGTGGGGACGATTGTGTCTTTCCCAAACTTTGGTCGTGACTAGTCCCTATGGTCCCTATGCTAACCTACGCCCTTGATCACTACTGCCCTCCAGTCTTCCAGAGCTGCTTCAAGGTCATCCGTCATCATCCTGCTGGACCTATCTGCAGTGTTTGATACGGTCAACCATCAGATCCTGCTCGCTAGACTTTCTGAGATCTCTGAAAGCATCTCTGGCACTGCACTTCAGTGTATCTAATCCTACCTGTCGGGAAGATCCTACCAGGTCTCCTGGGGAGGCAAAGTGTCAGCCCCCTACTAGCTCTCCACTGGTGTCCCACAGGGCTCTGTCCTTGGACCCCTCCTCGTCTCCCTGTACACCACCTCACTTGGACCGATCATCACCTCCCATGGCTTCTCCTACCACTGCTACGCTGACGACACGCAGCTGTACATCGTTCCCCCCCGACTGATCCGGGGATCTCAGCCAAAATCGAGGCCTACCTCCCCACCCGCCACTGTCTTCTTCTGACAACCGTCTAGTGGTCCCCCGCTCCCAACCCAAGCTCTTCTCTTGTCTGGCCTCCCAATGGTGGAATCATCTCCCCACCTCCATCAGAGACACTGACTGTCTCCCCACCTTCAAGAAAAGGCTAAAGATGCACTTGTTCCAGGAGTACAACGGTACTTAAGATTTGTTGGATCGATGTTAGTTTATTTCCTCCAGGAACACAATGACACTTATTGAGGGACTTGTTGCACTTGTTGGTTAGTTGTAACTGATTTAACTACTTGTACTCGCTGTAAATTATATTATTGTTGCTTGCTTTCCTACAGGTACACTCTTGCACTTTTGGGGTTCATGTTGTTTAATTTGTAATATGTTTAACTACATGCTCTTATGTTTCTTGCCATTGGCACTTATTTGCTTTGCACAATGTATGCTTCAATTTTTGGCTACCCGCAATGTTTTTGGGGCCATCTTGTTGTTTATGATCATTGACCTATGCACTTTTGTAAAGCTCTCTCTTGGAAGTCACTTTGGATAAAAGCCACTGCTAAATGAATAAAAGTAAATGTTTTTGATCCGCCCCTTTTATCGAGGATGCATCAGATGGTGACTTGGTAAGCGAGAACGCATCTGATTTCCCAGAAGTTATTGCAAGAACACACGCATCTCAAATCGTTCTCCGTCCTCGCGGTCTTGAAAGACCGTTCTCGCAAGACACTTGGCAAGAACGTTATTCTCAAGAACGCAAGTACGTTCTTAGCGTTCTTTGGATTGTTAAACACCATTTCCGGGTTTGTTTTCGCCGTTCTTGGTGACTTGTGTTCTTTGGATTGGAACCATACGTGGATTGATAAACGGCCAGTGTGTAGAAACACCCGCACACGTTACTGCGCCCATTTTCATGTGTACGCGCCTTCTTACATTTGACCCCAGGATTGATGAGTTAAAGGTCACATGACATGCTGTTTTTGGATGCTTTTATATAGGCCTTAGTGGTCCCCTAATACTGTATCTGAAGTCTCTTTCCCGAAATTCAGCCTTGGTGCATAATTACAGCCACTAGAGCAGTCCCACAATGAGCTTTCCTCAAGATGCGCTGTTTCTGTGTCTGTATAGCTTTAAATGCTAATGAGGAGGAGAGAGGCGGCACCATGCGCTAATGTTTACAATGGATGTATCGCAATGGCTCATAGCGCCGTTGCTGTAAGATGCCTTGAATTTGCCCATTCTCATCTGATCACCCTGGTTGGCAGAGGTGCACACTCAGTCATTTTAAAGGCGGATATCGCGCGCGCCATAACACCAACAGCAGAACAGTTATCCAAATAACAAAGAAGTGTACAACACTCGCGTTACAGCGTGTGTATTCACACACATACTAGCTATCTACCTTTATATTAGCGACAGTAACTCAGCTTTTAGCTGCAGAGCTAATTACAGCCACATTCTAAGGGTAGCAAGCTAGGAACCATATACAGTAAAGTAACAAAACGATATAGCGTTAGTTAACTTACTTGTCCGATGTTTGTAGCTGGACTTAAGAGAGTTAGTACTGATCCAGAATTTAATTTCAGCAAGACCAGTAGTGGCTGAAATGTTTGGCGCAAACATACAAAACTTTGGGAAGTTGTGTCGGCGCATTTCCAGAGAAAATAAAATGAAGACACTGGATCTTCAGAGGCACGGATGAAGGAATAACTGGAAAAATACTTTTGTTTTCCTTTGTACAATCCAAACTGAGCAAATGTAATGCTTCTACGTTTGCAAGCCATGTCTCTCGAGGATAAAAACACTTGCATGGTCGTAGCTCCGGTTCTTATGGGCGGGCCAGATTCTCTGAGCGGGCAAAGCAGAGAGAGAGGAGGTAACCTAAGGAGGAGATTTTCAAACAGAGCAATTGAGCCTTCATTTTCTCAAAGGCGGAGAAGAACACCCAGGGCTTGGTTTACACCTATCGAAAATTCTAGCCACTGGGGGTCCAATGGCAGGCCAGGGGAACTCATATTAATGTTAAATAACCTCCTAAACAGGGATGTAGTGGGGGCCAAACGCACGTAAATGCCGTTTACGCACCTCCCGAAATTGGGAAATAGCGTTTATCCACCTCTAAAAGGCGATTTTTGAAGAGACCATCGAGTGCTCCCACTCCCACAGATGCCCGCAAAAGGCCTCAAGTACAGAGTAATCAATTCACGTTTGTAAACGTTGTTTTGGTTCGCACAACATCGCATTAAGACAGGGACAAACGCAAGCGGCTAGCCTAATAACGTGCTTTCAAATACGATGATGCAGGTACAAGCCAACCTTACTGGTTCCATCTAAATAGGCCTAATGAAACTTAATAGTAAATAAATAATAAAATTCATAGTTTACCCACCTCAAATTTTACCACTACACCACTGCTCCTAAAGTGAAGTTTTCATGTTACGTGACCTTTAAGCTGTGCGTGAGCATTAACATAAGGGGTTCAACTCCGTCAATAGAGGTTTTGGTGTTTAGTTACACTTTAAACCAACAATGTAGGCGTAGTTGTTAAAAATACAACTGAAATCTGTTAACATATTTAAGTTGTACAACTGCATATTAAATAGTATCTTAGTACAGGAGTGAAAAGTTATATCGTATTCAAATTAATGAATCTAAACTATTTTTAGGCAATACATTTGGTGGAAAAGATACAATTGTATGTTGGAATATATTCAGTCAGACATCAATTTGACATTAAAAAAAAAAATCATTAAGGAGTATGAAAACTAAATACAGAATCACAAAGAAATACATGGTTTGAACATTTTATTGGGGGAGGGACTGTAGAAAAGGAGCAAGCTTTTTGAAGTTAACACCTTAGTACCAGTTATAAAAGATTATCGAAATCTTAAGGGTCTCTTGCCATAAAGGATAAGGTGTTGGGTCCAAGTCATCAGATCAGATACAGGTTTGGGGAGAGACTTGCACACATTTTACATGGTGTAACATTAAGTACTAACTTTTAGAAATCAAACCACTGATCATACAAAAAAGAAAATGTTAATAAAATGTTCCACCTGGGTTCTATTCAGTGCACATCGGCATTGTGTAACATAAGTTAGACAAAATCAAGGAACTCTACAAATGCTGTTCCCTGGAATTAGACAGTAATCTCTTTAAATACTGGGTGCAACTGTCTAAGGCAGCTTTAATTTGGTAAAAAAACAAAGACAAAAAAACATGTAATTTAGATGTATTGTACAAAGCAGGAATGAAGCTATACATTGTCACGTCCGTTTTTTTGTCCTCATACACTGTACAGAGTCCACTTCCTCCAGGTCCAGCCAGGCCAGGCAATAGGCAGTGTAATTTCTATCTTACAATTATTCACTGTCTGTCAAGACATATCATATACACATTCAGACATACCATACAAACATACATATGCGCCAGCTTTCTTTCAATCTTTGTGGTGTTTTTCAGTCTCCAACATTACTACAATTCTTTTTGAATGACTGTACAACTCACACACAATCTTTTTTTTTTTTTTTAAATATGCCTAATTTGTTGGGAGCATTAAATATTTGACTTGGTCTTGTCAATTAAATAATTTAACAATTTCTGCCAAAGAATATATCTAAAGCTGCTTGGAAGATACAGGTTGACTTTGTGTATATACATTTATATTCTATGCACTTTATTTGATTTAATATAACATACTTATAATACTGTGTGAGAAGTTTGACACTGGTGTTCGTTAAGTTTTGTAACCCTAAAAATACCTCCAAGCTACCATATAACTTATGGATGTTTAACTTCGCTAGAAAATTACATGTCATAGACAAAATGAAAACTATGTAAAAACACAACACTTGCCTCAAAAATTAACTTGGTGTTTGGTGAAATAAAGTACAGTGCTTTGTGGTCTAAGACAGCATCTGATGTAGATTTTTTGCATCTTATGACATGATTGTCAAGACAGGCCAATACTTGGGAAATTAAAATCAAAATGATACCAACAGATAATTACACTGCATATTTGAACTGGATAACAGAAAATAACAGCTGACAAAAATTATTCTAACAATGATTTTAATCCTCTGATTTTACACCTAATATAACAAATTGAAAGGACAAGTTAAATTGCCTCATGTATGCTTTTATACATGTTTGTATGTCTATAGAAATTATATACAGAAAAAGTATTTTGCCCAACCTTTGAAAGGGTTTCAAGTCCCTCTAGGTTAAAATCAATCAATTAAATTCAATGAACTAAACCAAAAGGACAATTTTCTGTAAAATGTTCATGCTTTCAATTTCCTGAACAGTCTATGATTAAAAGGACAGGAAACTGACATCCACAACACTTCAGGATCAACTCTGAGTGCTCCTGAATAACAAAAACAGTAACCAGCAACAAAGCTGTCTTTAGTCCTCTCCAGACTACCCCACCATGGTCCTTGTGACAGTGTGTGAGGTTGGTGCTTAAGTCAAGTGTTGTTATCATTTCCCATGTATCTGCATCTATCTGCAGAAACCTGTTCCAAGCAAGGGCTGTTTTGTCCTAAGCATTCAGTCTAGGAGGCCTGCTGTCCATTGGGGGAGTGACATTGTTATTATTTTACAAAATATACCATGGCCTCCTCCAGAAACTGACTGGTACAGTTGAGCTGCTAAGAAAGATTTGGTATTTACACCAGGTTGTGCATCATCCAGGGGAGTGATAGGGGTAATAGGTTTAGGTGCTTGGGTTAGAGGACTTTTGGTTTTCCCCATTCAAGACACCCCCTTAGTCTGCCCTCTCCATCACTCAATGGATTTTAGTTCAGAAGGCAGAGTATACATTTTGTGCACCCAATGTTCACAAGTTCTTGGTGTTAATGTGTGTTTTGTAATGCTTGGTCAGGTGGTCGCTCCTCATGAACCTTTTCTGACACTGGTTGCACTCGAAGCGCTTGTCTCCTATGATAAAATACAAAAAAGAATAGGCTGTAAATAGTAATTTATCTTTGATTACTATTATTCAACCCCACAAGTTAAAAATATGTACAATGCTGCACCAGCACCTATATGAAATCCAACATGTAATAACACCTCCAATCACATCATATGGTAGAGATAATTTGGCATGCATCACCAACCCTATTTAATTTAACTAACCTAACTAATTTGTTCAAATAAATATACATAAAATACCACAATATTCCTCTATATTTAACCTGTCAAGTACATCTTCTCTATGTGTGTGTATTCTATACACCAGACAGACCTGTGTGTGTCCTGGCATGCCGCTGTAGCTCATCACTGCGTGTGAAGCGTTTCCCACAGAACACCCAATTGCAGACGAAAGGTCGCTCGCCAGTGTGCAGGCGCACGTGAGCCCTGAGAAGGGACGTCTTCCTGAATGTTTTCTCACAACCGGGAATATGGCAGATGTGCTTCCTTTTACCAACCTCACCTGGCCTGGAGAGTCGAGGGGAACACATACCCAAAATAAGACACACTTGCACACACATTTCACATAGATTTTTGAAAATGTGGGAATACAATTTGGTCATGTGCCCGTGTCCCCATAGTAGTGCCTGGGCCCCTGATGCAGCCAGTGATTAAGATGTCAGTTAGTTGATTCTGTGACACACAGAAATTCCAGGAATTATAAATACTGCACATGCCCTTGATGCAGCCAGTGATTAAGATGTCGGCTAGTTTAATTTGGTGTACACTGGTAACAGTTTTTGCATCAGTAAATTGATTTTTTAAATGTAATTCATATAATTGACAATACTGAAAATAAAGTTTCCACTTTATATTGTCCTGCTGTTTGGTAGCTATCCAGCATTTCATCAATAATATCAGCAGTGCTGACAGACACTGCTTGCACAGTACTGTTTGAATAAACTTCTTTCAAAAGGATTTCTTAATGGGTGACATCAGGTATGATGTTGATGAAGTGGTCTAACAGGGAGGAGAGACTGGATATCCAATGAGACCATAATATTGAATGTGATGAATACTGTAATAAACAAGTTTTTCTCCTATTTATGTGTCAGTCAATTGTTTACCTTGATAACAACACTATTAGTCCAGTAATTTTAAGGCAAAATGGGGGTCAACCTAGGACAAATTGCAACAGAAGCAAACTCAACTGATTTTGTATCCTCAATATGTCCTGAGTAAGGAAAAAAAAGCCCAGAAGAATCCCATTAGGGGAACGTTTAGAAAAAGACCCAAATATAGCCTATTCATACGCCTATTCATTATTTTTCTGATGTGAATAGGCTAAAATTGTTAACCTTTAGATATCACCATAAAAATTACTGAGTTGATTACTTACATTAAGACAAACAAAAAGTGTATTACAAGTGTTTTGAAATTGTTTGGTAAAATGAGCAAACGGTGCATAATAATGCGCTAATTTGCATAAATACCACAACATATCTAAACATTGGATATAGCCAGGTCAAAATGTCTTGTAGAATCTTGTGCTGTAATTAGACTATGCACCGTTTTCCCATGTTAACAAACAATTTAAAAAACACTAGGGTTAGGGTTAGTCTAGTTAGTTTGTCTTAATGTAAGTAATCAACTCAGTAATTTTTATGGTGATATTTAAAGGTTAACATTTTTACCCTATTCACGTGAGAAAAATAATTAATAGGCGTATGAATAGGCTACCGTATTTTTCGGAAAACAAGCCGCATTTTCTTAGCCTGATCCTAACCAGACCGTCGTACATTTCATTTGTACAGAGGGTCTGGGATCGCTCCATTGACAAGCGTTAACTTCCTTGAAGGCGGGTACTCTGTTGAAGTTTAAAACTATTGGATCTGCCCAGAGCCACTCTGATCTGCCATAATCAATCGCTAGCGTTTGCCTTAGCCAACACCTTCACCACTACTGTAACGGAGCTAGCTGCCGTAGCTGTATAATCAAACTTTTCCCGAAACCCGTGGGGAGGAGCAGTGCAATTATTTCGTGCTCCGTGCGCTCGCATTAGATGTGAAAGTCGCTATCTAGGATCACATCAAACCCAGAATGTGCATGCATTAGCAGGGCAGCTGTGGTGGCGTAGGCCTACGGGGGCCGGTTCTGGTGGGCCAGTTTGGATCAAAGTCCATGGCCTATCTTTCCTCCCAGTCCGTCCCTGCCGGTCCGTGAAAATATGTCTTAGATGAAACCGGTCCGTGGCACAAAAAAGGTTAGGGGACCACTGGCCTATAGGAAGGACCGGCCCTGGGGAGGAGGGCCACAACATCCAGCCAATGTCGTTAGCGATGCTGGCTAACGTTGGTTTGCTAGCTGTATATAACATTTCACTGGGTCTTGCAGCTGTTTGATTTACTGAAATTATTATGAAATGTTAATTTCTACTAGCCATTTGCCTACTTTAGCAAGTCACTGTATTTCCAAGCCCTGATAGTGTAACTGAGACGACATAAATAAATAATTCCTCTTTCAATAAGCCCCCGTTCCAGTGTTGAGCATCAAATTAGCTGCCCGGTCTGTAGAGATCTTGGGACAAATCCACTTTTTTGTTCTAAAACCGGGCTATACACCGCTTCGAAATATAAGCCGTACAACCACAAGAAAACTGTAAAATCGGGGTACAAGCCGTGGTTTTGTTTGATTCTTTTTCTAAACTTTCCCCTAATGGAATTCTTCTGGGCTTTTTTTTTTTCCTTACTCAGGACATATTGAGGATACAAAATCAGTTGAGTTTGCTTCTGTTGCAAAAAACTACCGCCCCCCTCCCCCGCCCGCCGCCCCTACCAGGTACATGGAACGAATGGCACGAACCAAGCCCCCACTCCTCGGCTTGAGGCAAGGGCCCCGGTGGATGTAGGTGGTATTGCATTTCTTGTTAGACTTCCGGCTCTTCCGGTCGTTTTTATTCTATTAACTCCAGTCAACATTTACAAAACTATCTCCCCCCAAAAATTTTGTTCGATTCTCGAACCTGGCTCATACTACTAGCTTTTTCATAGAATAATTTTTCATGATTTTTGCTAAGTTTGAAACCAATCCGAAATGGGTAAACTAGCACCCCATTTATTTGCTTACGTCAATAAAAGTTGCCTGCAAATGTGCTCGCGGATACTAACAGGGCACGAGCACAAAAGTTCACATTGGCTGATAGCCGATTTACTGAGCTGAATGAGCCATATTGAATGAGCACAGGGAGAAATGGCTTGAGTTGCCTGCCCTGTTGTAGCAAGTTTAGCAAATGGTTGTCACACATACATGAAATGTTGTTAATATAGTTTATTCCCGTTATTTTAAAACAGATTAGATTTTTCTGTCATCAAAGTTTTTACGTTCATGACATGATGGCAAATATTATATTATGTTAAGCGTGAGCATAGATTGTTGACATGTCTATCTGGAGCAAAGACGAAGATTAATACTTTAACTGATAACCACAATAAGAAATGATATAAATATGATTAGTCTTGCCTTCAGAAGCTTTTGTTAAACACACCCATTATTCTTTTTTTTTTTTTTTTTATCGGGTCATCAAGCCAGACTGCTTTTGTGGGACAATGAAGGTCCTCAGTGACTATGTTTCACCCCCACTTATATCTGATGGAAACGTCTTGTATATAGTTCTGTTAATATGTCCCTTTCAAAGGCAAATGTTAAATAAAGTATATTTTAGACACACTTCTCAAGCTTTTATTTATTACATTATTTCCAAGTCTTATTAGATCACGTTATATCCATTAATAGGCGTTTGGTTTTGTAGGTTGAACATATAAAACACAGGCCACATTTCTACACTGATATGTAAATTGAAGGCAGTGTGAATTTCGTGGCATTTCGTTTGAATATACAGTTGACAGTAAGCTATGGTAAGTCTGCATTATGGAAGATTTCTGTTACCAAAATAACTATTAAGCTTTCTTTGCCTGGCGAGAACAACGAAGCTAAGTGTTCATGTTAACAGTTTATTTAATCCGATACAATGCGTTGGAAATCATACTCAAATCACGAAAAAAACAAACATGTGATGAGTTCCATCTAGAATAGCCCTATATTTAGCCCTATAGCCTATTTCTAAAAAACAAGTGAAAGGAATACTATACAGTGACAGCATACATTTCCGTAAAGTTTGCATCATGTCTCTGATTCTTATCGGACTTGTACCCCATTCTGCCACTGCAATACCTTAGCTCACAAACGCGCAACCATATAAATCTATGCTCGCGACTGGTTATCGCAAAGTATGACATGTACAGCTAGTTGCAAGCGTGCACGATGTCTCGGAGCTAGGGAAAAAAAGAGCCACTGTTTAAAGCTAAACCGGAAGAGTCGGAAGTGGAAAGATGGCGCGGTCCAGTTTCGTACTCTCGCTTGCCTCACTGCGCCACTGAGCACTTTTCATAGAAATGAATGGGGACGCCATCTTGGAAGACAAAAGTTGCTTACTCTAGTTATATTAACTCTATGGCACGAACACACTCGCAATACCTTTTTTATGCCAAACACAAAAATTGCGGAAAATGCCGCCCCTCTCTTCATGGTGCCTAAAGCCGCCCCTGAACACACATGCAAACACACTAGTGATTGTTTATTTTGAACGAATCTTTAGTATGACTCGGGAGTAACGAGTAGTCTGAGAGAGATTTTTCTCTTGGCCACCCATCAGGACTGTTGCTTGGGTTCAGTGGGGGAAAAAACTGAAATGATAAGTTCACCTCTCTACTAGTATAGGACTAGTGTAGTACTATATCGCTTTCTTACTCTGTAATAATTTGGGCTGGTTTTGATGCATTAAAATTCAAAATGTTGTTTGCGCCAGAGGGCATATTTGGGAAACTGGGGAACAAAATGACAAAAAAAAATGATTTGTTCATTTCACTGAACGAGATTAAAAAAACCTAGTCAGTAAAATTATCCGAACTTCCCATTACTGACACACACAGATTCCTGGAATTATAGATAGTACAATGCCTGTAACGGCTCTTGCTAGTGGAGAAATTGTTCACAAAAACATCTCACTCTGTAAACTCGTGACACGGGTCTATAGGAGTGTCACATTATTTTGTATAGTTTGAGCTAAATGGCAGACAACATTCATTTTGGAACTGGCCGAGTTTAATTGGTTTCAATACTGTACTTTAGCTTAATATATCTAAATTAATACATTAATATTAGCTTTCTTTAAGACTGCTAGCTAGTAAGTTAAAGTAGTTGAGTGCCTTATCATGAACTATTTTCCACTTACCACTGTCTTGCTTTCTTTTTAAGATTAACAAAGACAATTGTCAATATCTGCTCCACGTAGGCCACCAAGTCCTCACTTTTCAATTCAAACTTAGTTAGTTAGCTAAGGAAATAATGCAAGTTCGTCAAACTTAGCTAATCGCTATATTAGGGCTGCACGATTATGGCCAAAATGATAATCACGATTTTGATCAATATTGAGATCCCGATTAATTATCACGATTTTTTGTTGATTTGAACCAAAACAACTTTTTTTTGTCACATGGGCTAATTGGGTGTGCTCACGCCTTCGGCGAGCACAACCATTGTTCTCTCACATATATATTATTATTATTTTTATTCTTTTCCCACCCCCAAGGATCAATCAATATTTGCGCTACATAGACAACGCCAGTGTCAAAAGGTTCGTGTTTGCGATTGCGTTGCTTGTATTTTTATTAAAGTTCCGTTGCACGGTTGAAGTTGAAATTACGTTTTTGTGGCAAAAAGTGCCTTTTGTCGCCAAAGGGAATCAGTGCAAGCCCAACGTCACAACGTCAGCACACGTTAGCAATGACGCATAACTACGACATGCATAGATGTAGTAAGACTGTTGCGCACAGTAGGCTACTGGCAGCATCATACATTTAAGTAATTCAAGACTTGCATGTACAGTAAGTAATTTCACATTAAATAATGTATTTAAACATTGTCGCTGTCTTCAATGCCACAGCCTAAACTTGTTGTCAAAATAAACGTTTTTCATTTCCGGCGCATTCAAACAATCCCCTTAAGTTTGGCTAGCAACAGCAGCTAGGCTAGCAGGAGCAGAAAACGATTAGCAGGAGCAGAACAAGATTTGCAGGAGCAGAAAATGATTTGCAGGAGCAGAAAAAGATTTGCAGGAGCAGAACAAGATTTGCAGGAGCAGAACAAGATTTGCATCCGTAAAAAAAAAGTGTTTGTCAAAAATAATTCGCATAATACAACACTTTTTTACGGATGCAAAACTATTTCTGCTCCTGCAAATCGTTTTCTGCTCCTGCAAATCGTTTTCTGCGACTGCTAATTATTATTGACCCTAATTTGACTCCATACAACTCCTCGCTGGTCGTTTCATGCAGCCGCAGCCGATGTTGAACGCACCTATGGTTTACGGAGCGCTAGCTTTGCCAAAAAATACTAATATATATACTAATAATATTTTACATATAGCTCGATCACGCGAATTTGATCGTGGGAAGCCAAAATCGTGATCGTGATAAAAATTCGATTAATTGTGCAGCCCTACGCTATATGTTAAAACAGCAGTTTGTCTGCTCTCTAGGACATGTAGCATGCCTTGCCTGTTAAAAAGCTGCACATTTTATAGCCTCACACAATTTTGTCGCATCCAAACAACTTCACACCGGTTCACTGCAAGTCCCTGGGTCATGAGCCATAAACCTGCCAAATTTGACTCCATACAATGCCCGGTTCACAAGATAATCAAGCTACACGCACACACGCACAATCAGACAAGAGACTCCTGGCATTATAATACAATTACAATTCCCAAAAAGTTGGGAGGTTGTGTAAAATGGAAATAAAAACTGAATACAATGATTTGCAAATATCATGAACTCATATATCATTCACAATAGATCATTGAAAACATATCAAATGTTGAACTTTGAACTTTTTAAAGGAAAAAATAAGTATTTGGAATACTGATGGAATTTGATGGCCGCAACATGTCTCAAAAAAGTTGGGACGGGGGGTTAAAACGCTGGAAAAAGTAAGTGTTACTGAAAATAAACAGCTGGAGGAACATTTTGCAGCTAACTAAGTTAATTGCAAACAGGTCAGCAACATGATTGGATATAAAAAGAGTATCTTAGAAGTAAAGATGGGAAGATTGAAAAATTGCGAAGACTTCTGTGAGAATCTAGAGAAATCTCTGTGTTAATGACAAGGGGGGGAAATAAATACTGCATGCCTGTGATCTTCAGGCACTCAGATGGCACCGCATAAAAAACAGGCATGATTCTGTAATGGAAATCATTGCATGGGCTCAGAAACACCTCCAGAACTCATTGTCTTTGAACACAGTTTGCAGTGCCATGCACAAATGCAGGTTAAAGCTCTATCATACAAAGAAGAAGCCATATGTGAACATGATCCAGAACCACTGCCATCTTCTCTGGTCTAAAGCTAATTTAAAATGGACTGAGGCAAAATGGGAAAACTGTTCTGTGGTCAGACTAATTTAAATGTAAAATTATTTTTGGAAACCATGGATGCTGCGTCCTCCGGACTTCACAGGAGAGGGACCATCCGGCTTGTTATCAGCGGTTCAAAATCCTGCATTTTGATGGTATGGGGGTGCATTAGTGCATAGAATGATCAACTTGCACATCTGGAAAGGCACAATCAATGCTGAAAGGTATATACAGGTTTTAGAGCAACATTTGCTTCCATCCAGACGTCTTTTTCAGGGAAGGCCTTGCATATTTCAGCAAGACAATGCTAAACCCACATACTGCATCTGTTACAACAGCATGGCTTCATAGTAGAAGAGTCTGGGTGCAGAACTGGCCTACCATCCAGACCTTTCACCAGTTAAAAACATTTGGTGGATCATGAAACAAAAAATATGACAAAGACCCAGGGCCATTGAGCAGCCTGCTCAATGGCCCTGTATCAGAATCCTGTATCAGACACGAAAAGGAAAACATTGTTCTCCCACAGCTCCAGAAACTGGTCTCCTCAGTTCCCAGACAGATACAGACTGTTATTATAATAAAGAGGGGATAATACACAGTGGTAAACATGGCCTTGTCCCAACTGTTTTGAGACGTACTGCTGCCATCACATTCAAAATTACCTCGTCTTTTCCTTAAAATTGTACATTTAATCAGTTTAAACATTTTACATGTTTTCTATGTTCTATTGTGAATAACATATGGGTTTATGAGATTTGCAAATCATTGTTTTCTGTTCTTTATTTTATTTTACACAACGCCCCAACCTTTTTGGAATTGGGGTTGTATGATGAGCAGTAATATTTTCAGCCTAACTGGCTGCATTCCTAGCACTACCTTGTTTTCATATTGTGGCATCACAAGAGGACGTGTGGTAGAGGGGCTTTATGTTTCTCTCCGGTAGTGGCTACCACGCCACAAGATGGCTGCCGGGAACACTACATCTCCCAGAATGCACTCCTCAGAAGGCTACAAATGCCTCAGCCCGCTGATTAACGAGGGAGCTCAGGTGTGGGAGGGAGAGAGAAGAAAGGAGTGGACACACACACCAGGCAGGCGGGCTAATTTTTGCACCTACGGTAGTAGGATTCCAGTTAGGAGCAAGTTTATGAAGCCTATATTATTTCCTTTAAAAAACTAATGTTTCCTTCCGGAAAGATTGTTGTTGTTTTTGGAATAAAGCGGATTCTTTGTTTAAAAGCATTTTTTTGCCTGCTCTGTCCTGTGGTGACGCACTGCCCTACACCCCGCTTAGTGGTCAAGCCTCTCATGATACCACAATACCATGACAAAAAAAAATTGCAATTGAAGACAACATGCTTGCCCAATAAAAGGTCAGTATTGACCCCTCCTACACCATGGCACCCAACTGTAGTGGAGCCCCCACTTGCCTTTTTTCTGCATCCTTACAGTTAGGGCAGGTGCAGGCCATACGCCGTTTCTTCTCTCCTGGCTGTCCAGGCAGTTCCAGAGCCAGAGTCTGTTCCACCTGCATTGTCTGGCCTTGAGACCCTGTCACCCCACTCAGTTGGAGCCCTCCGCCCTGCACTGTTTGAACGGTCAGATGCTGCTGACCTGGAAAGAGGAGGGACATGCTTAAGATTTCTGCATGAATTTATGGAGACTTACAACAATAGGGCAATTGTACTTGTTTCACTGGTAGCAGTGGTGACAGAGACAATTTGGTTGCACCTGCACAAAAAAGTGCTTATCAGTTTAATTTAAATTCATTTAAATATTTATCATATTTATCATATTTAGTTTGAGCATGCTTTCAAAAATAATTTTGTTGAAAATGTCTTTAAAACAATAGAAACAAAACATTTAAAATTAACAAAAAGATGGCACTCCAAAAACCATTAACAGAATGTCGGCAAAAACACAATTCGAATAATTTGAGCAAATGCTTAACAATTTCATGTTAACGTTACATAGCACATTCTCCTTTGGGTCCTGTGGAGAAAATCAGGGATTTCCTATATGCTTATGTTAATCACAATTACCGTATTTCTTCGAATAAACACTGCAGCGTTTATTACACAATGATCATTTTTAGTGCAGCGTTTATTCGAGGGCGGCTTTTAATTAGTAAGAGAGATTTAGAGAATTGCAGCTGCAGTGCGGCCATAGACAAACAAAGAATAGACAAGGAGGTCAAACACAAAGCCTAGTATAAGATTTAAACAGCGCGTGTCTACATTGTGTAGAAATCTGAAGCAGCATGCCGAAACGTTCTTACACTTCCAGCTTTCAAACAGAAAGCTGTGCAGAAATAATTCACCAGCAGCAACAGATCTGTAGCACGCGGACTTGGGGTTGATGAAAGGCGAATTCGCCAGTGGTGAAGTCAGCTACCTCGCTATATTGTAGGCTACATGTAATTGTCGCAATTACATTATTATAATGTATAATTTGTTTTCAACCAATGTCATAATTTAGAATTATATAATTGCATTCAGTATTATTAAGTGACTGTATTTGGTAAGAGTAGGCCTACAGTGCCTTTATTTTGAAGGCCTTTTGGAACTCTCGTGAGTGAGAGAGTCGACAAGCTAACAGCAAGCGAAGCACGGACAATTTAAAGGCCATATTGCAGGTTAAACACCACTGTTGATTAATGGGTACATGAAGCACTCACGATATGTATATCATTTAAAATATTTCCAAATAGTGTCTCCAAATGGTGTTAAAGACCATTTTTTTGTCGTTTTTGGTGTTAGCATTAGCATATTAGCGCAATTCGGTGATGACGTCACGTTGGGTAGTCGTGGAGGAGAGTAGCCTCAGCCTAGTTCTAGAACTATGGCGACTGACTGGGATGAAGAAGAGGTGGCAAGAACTAATAATATGTATGATGGCCCGCAGCCGTATAATTTCGAACCAAGTAGACGTGAGAGGGCAAATGAGGAATTGCCGAGACCTGATGGCCGTCAAAGCCAATTAAATGGATGGTCCGAGGAACACTTTCTGTTATGTACTGTATTGCAGCTTTGTCCCAAGATCTCTACAGACCGTGCAGCTAATTTAATGCTCAACACTTGAACACGGGGGCTTATTACTTGAAAGAGGAATTAATTACTGCGTCGTCCCAGTTACTTTATCAGGGCTTGGAAATACTGTGACTTGCTAAAGTAGGCAAATGGCTAGTAGAACATAACATTTCATAATAATGTCAGTCAATAAAACAGCTGCAAGACCCAGTGAAATGTTGTATACAGCTAGCAAACTAACGTTAGCTAGCATCGCTAATGACATTGGCTAACTCAACTTCGGTAGGCTATCCTCAGTATTTGCAAGCTGGCCAGTGCAAGTTACATGGCTTTTTATTTTGTTTGAGTTTTAACTTGTCCAGTGGGTCAAGTACATTTCTCTTCCACTTGCCCTACAAAAAATCCACTTTGTTAGCTATAGTTCAGATAAGTAGACTAGTACTACCTGTAAACTTATCTAGATCTAGAAGACATCATGGTAGCTATGTGCTGGCTATGGGCTAACTTGCCAGTCCCACCTGTAAAATCCCCCCAAGATCATCCCTAATTAAATCTTTTCCCCAACGTGCATTGTGGGGGAAAGAAGAACCATTGCAAAAAAGTCGCTACTTTTTCGTATTATATTCCGTTTTGTGACACCCAACAACATCAAATACAATGGATAACAGTTTAAATGCTTATTACCAACAAGCAAATAGCGCAAATTAGTTGGACAAATAAACCTGCAATATGGCCTTTAATGCTCCGATAAAAGTTTACGGTTGTTATCGTATGTTAGCGATCTAAGGAAACCTATATTCCCTTGTGTACAGCATGCAGCCAACGAGGTATGTTGTTTTGTGTCTGTATTTTACTTTGGTGAACGTTATTTACATGCTGCGCATGTCATTTTATGTTCATATTTAGCTAATGTGGTCTTTATTTTCTTGTTATACTGTGGGTTTAGTTTTCACGGTGGATTTGGAGAAGAAGCTTCAAACCTGTAGCAAGAAAGCCACTTGTGTCTGCCAGTGCTTTGAGGAAATTATAATACACTTGTGATTTACTTGTGTAATAAATACTGTTTTAATTTAGCCAAGTAAATAACCGTTTTCTGATTTTCTTTTTTCGTTTAATTGAGGGCGGCGTGTATTACACAATGTTCATTTTTGGTGCAGCGTTTATTCGAGGGCGGTGTTTAATCGAAGAAATATGGTAATATATAAGCTATTGCATAATGATTTGGCCATGTATTATATGCTCATAGAATCATTCACATATTGTATTCTTATTGTTGCATTGTTGCAAACTGCATTAGCCAAGGTAGTTAATGATCTACTGTTAGCCTCTGACGCGGGCTCTATCTCTGTCCTGGTTCTTCTAGACCTAAGTGCAGCTTTTGACACTGTGGATCATGAGATTCTCCTGGAACGTATTGAGAACTATGTTGGGATTTCTGGTACGTCACTTCAGTGGTTTAGATCGTATCTATCTGATAGATCACAATATGTCCACTATGATGGCTGCTCATCCAGGAGCTCCACTGTAAAATACGGTACCACAGGGTTCAGTTCTAGGCCCTCTGTTATTCTCGCTCTATATGCTGCCTTTAGGAAACATAATTAGAAGTTCTGGGGTAAATTTTCACTGTTATGCAGATGATACTCAGCTATATATGTGTATAAAGTCTGGAGAATTTCCACATGCTATGGAAAAATGTGTTTCCAGCGTGAGAGCTTGGATGACTGCAAATTTCCTTCTCCTTAATTCGGATAAAACCGAGGTTCAAATTTTCGGTCCTAAAAAATATAGAAATAATTTTTCCAATCTGACCTTAGACCTAGACGGCGTCAAAGTCTTTCAGAGCCAGCTGGTAAAAAATTTAGGAGTCACAATGGACCCAGACCTTTCGTTTGAGTACCATATTAAGCAAATCACCAGAACTGCATTTTTCCATCTACGTAATATTGCCTAAATACGAAAATTCCTCTCAAAGGATGATGCTGAAAAACTAATACATGCATTTGTTACGTCCCGATTGGACTACTGCAATGTTTTATTCTCTGGCCTCCCAATTACCTACCTAAAAAATTTACAGCGGGTGCAGAATGCTGCTGCTAGACTACTGACTAGAACAAGAAAGTTTGATCACATAACATCTACTCTTGTCTCTCTACACTGGCTCCCTATCCAAGCAAGAGCTGACTTCAAAGTTCTACTACTAACCTACAAATCTCTGCATGGATTGGCTCCACTGTACCTCTCCGGTCTCCTTGCACCCTATTGCCCGGCAAGGACACTTAGATCTCAAGATGCCGGCTATCTGGTGGTTCCCAAAATTAAGAAAAAAACAGCTGGAGGTAGGGCGTTCTCATATAGAGCACCTCTTCTCTGGAACAAATTACCTGTCTCAATCAAGGAGTCTGATACTGTTTCGACATTTAAAATTAGGTTAAAAACATTCCTGTTTAGTCAATTCTACGATTGCTAAAGGTAAGTATGTTGGTTGGAGACAACGGGGGACGGGTTGTTTTCATCCTTATTCGTATAAGTATAACTTATTTTAGAGTTCTCTCTCCTGGAACAGATTTCATGTTCCAACCGAGGGGGGCTGTCGCTGTCTTGGTGTGTGGGGCTGCATCAAATATCCCTCTTTGCTCAGTTAAATTGCTGCACTAGTCCACACTTGACCGGTGGGGATCTCACCTCATTCTATTATGACTGTAACTGTTAGCTGCTCCTGGCATTCTCTAATCCCTGCTCTCCTCTCTTTGTGTGTGTGTGTGTCCCCCTTCCCCCCCCACCACACACATCCCTTGTGGTGTGGGGGGTTTGAGCTGTCAGCACCTGCCTGGTCGTCGGTCGGCCAACGCTGGACCTGGTCGCGAGTCTCCCGGTCCTGTCCTACATCTATAAAGATTGAACAATCGATTTTTGTGTTTAAAAACCCATTGACACTGTATGACTATGTTAAGCCTGTGTTCTGCTCCTCTCTCTCACCAACCGTCTCTGGAGGAGGGGATCCCTCTCTGAATTGCTCCTCCCAAGGTTTCTTCCATTTTTTCTCCTGCTGAGAGTTTTTCTGGGAGTTTTTCCTTGTCTTCCTTGAGGGTTTAGGTTGGTTGAGGGGCAGTTCTAGGGGCGTATGTGAAGCCCTCTGTGACATGCTTGCGTGTAAAAAGGGCTATACAAATAAATTTGATTTGATTTGATTGTGGTTGTCTACGTATCCACCTGTGTATAATTACAAACATCTACTGTTGTATGTGTGCTATTATTTGCTACACCAGTGTTTCCCATACATTGACCACAATAAAAAATGTACTGCCACAAATGTATTAATTTAGTTTTTTGTTTTTACTGTTTAACATGGAAAAAGAAAGTATTTCATTGTAGAACTGCGCACATCACATGGATTCGCTCAGCCCCTTCCTGCCCCGCTCGCGTTCTCTCTCTCACTACTATGGACCCATCTGTGAGTAGCCTCCTCTCTCCGTGCACAATCTGAATCAATGTGCGGAACGAACAGATTTTTCCCTCAGAGAAGACGGACGGAGAATCATCTGGAGTTTACGAACGGTTAGGCCCAATCCCAATGTCCACCCTCAAAGACTTTGAGGCGCATTCTCACTAAGTCTGTGAGGGCTTAGGGCTGTCCCCACAGTCAAAGTGCGCGAGGGCTCTGTTGCAGACATTTTGAGCCCTTTATGCACCCTTTTCGTTAGTCCGCATTATTGCAGACTTTAGCTAAGGGAATTGCCCACAATTCACAGCGTTGTGACGTGAAACACGAGGGTTACCAGGGAAAGCCCGGAAGCGAGAAAATAATTTCTGCAAACCTCATAAGACAAGAAGAACGGTAAACAAACAAGCATGCATGGAAGTAGCAACCAACCCTGATGTTAACAAAGTTAGGAATAAATGTTAACATGTAAGTTTAAACAGAAAGCTCACTGATGGTTAATATAGATAGATAAATTCCAAATATGCTTTCATCAGATTTGATCCAACAACATGACTATTTTGCCGATAATGCAGTAAAGTGCTATCCCATTCCAATTTATAGCATTTTGAGCCCTTGCAGCCTCTTGCACTCATTCACTTACTAGGTGACGTTAAGTAAAGGCCGAATTATACTTCTCCGACTCCGTTACGGACAGACGGACGGACGGACTCGGACGGATTGGTTGAATTTATAGTACTCCGAAGGCTGTGGGTGCTGAAAACACTTCACTGCTAGAAGAGTAGGTGGCGCTGCACTGCGATGCTAGCTAGGTTATCGAAAAGTCGGAGCAAATTTACAAATTAGCCGTTTCATCAATAAAATAAGCACATTTTCAACAGCTACACTGCCCATGTCTCGTCACATTTTAATTCAGATGCTGATTTACATGTACTGTTTAGCTGAAATATGAATTATAAAAACGTACAGCAATGGCGGTCAAAGGATTCTGTTCGTCTTGTTGGTCACGGCAACCCCGCCCCTGACGCAAGCGGTTCTTAATACGGACCAATCACAGCCAAGGGGTATCCGTAAAATGACGGACGGACAGACGGATAGTCAGGAAAATCAGGAGGTGCACGTAGAGCTCTCCGAGGGGCTCGGAGAGGGCACGGAGAGGGAGTTCCTCGTCGGAGAGGGCGTTCCCTGTGTCCGTCTCCGTAAAAACGGAGAAGTATAAATCGGCCTTAAGTCTGAGGGTTCAGGGCGTAGGGTTTAGGGGGGACATTCGGATTGGGCCTTAGTATCATACTTCTTTGCACAAATGTGTCCAAAACGGATACATTCAAGTTAAATATTATAATATTCATAGTTAAATACGTTTGGCAAGTCCAACGTAATGTTTCTATTACATAAAGCTCAAAAAACAATTTTGCGCTCAAATTAATTGTTTAAGTCCCTATCTACACTCACATCAAAACGATGCTAGGCCCTAGGTTTTGGCTAAGCCCCTAATGTTTACATTGTCTGGCTCAGCCCCTGCCTACCACCACAAATATAATATAATTCTGTGGGAAACACTGTACACTATAACACACTCCTCTGACATTCATACCAAAGAGAGACTTTGCTAGTACAGCTGTGTCTGAAGCAATTATTTTGTTAAGGTGTTTATCAAACTCTCTCTCCAGTCAGTTTGGTTGACTAATACTGATGAATCCAGAACATAAACTGATAAGCACATCATTCTAGTGAAGACAGACAGAACTTTCTTCTGTCTGTTGTGGCCACCCTCTCAAAACAATCACAGATCACCATCATCTAGGTGAGGGCCAGAGAAGAATTGCTTATCAAGTACTTAATCACAGCATAGCAGTTGGGTGTGCAATAGCTTTTAGAAAAAGCTGTAAGTTTTATATATGCTGGTGGAAGACATTCAAATGTATAGCCCTGTTCACCACAACCCTGACATTTGTGCAAGTGTGACCAAATTTTATTTGTACACACATTTTATGCTGTAATAATGATTTTACATTCAGATGCTGTGACGAAAAACTCGTCACAGCATCGGAACATGCTATTTACAAGTGTTTGTAAATAAGGCTGAACGATTTTGGAAAAAATTACGATTATGAATTGCGATTATGTTTTACCAATATTGCATTTGCGATTATTTATGCGATTATTTTTTATTTATTTTTATGTTCTGTAATATTCAACTGAGACGGGCGAATAACTGTATAGTATGGCCTATACAGTTATAGATATAGGCTACTGATCTCCAGTCAGCAACATAACACACAAAGTTCAGAAAATGTAAGGAAAACATTTGGTGAATCAAAGCTAAACGTAGGCTAATAACATGCGTTGCACTTTCTTAACTAAAGCTAGCTACCGTTTTGGAGAAAAAAAATTTGCGCTGTGGGGGCCGTCAGAAATATTTAGAACTCACGCATCTAAAGGTTAAAGAAAAAGAAACACTGTCTGAACATTTCTGATCCAGTCAGTAGCCTAACAGAAACAGTATGGCACGGCCAGCCATAGTGATCCTACTGTATGTGTATCACCGAGGGGCATCATATCTTTCGTGATGAACGCTGTTACTGCTTGAGTAATTTCGTACATGAATATGGAGTTGGGCTTTGAAACATTTCGATCAGTGATCCTGTCGGGTGTTATTTGGCTTATTTGACACATGCATAGCTAAAATGCTGAACACCATGGTGTTCAGCATTTTTGCTATGCATCGTACATGGCTTTGTGGTGTTTTTTTAGGGCAGAATTAGGTTGGTGGTGGTGCTGCCCCGTGAGCTAGCAACGTTAGCCAGGCAGGTTTTGCACCATACTTGACACTGCGCAGCATCTTTTTTAAAGGCAAAATTGGCGAAGTGGCTGTAGTGTCAGGTTCTGTCGAGCCTGAGGCCATCGTACAGGTCAAGGTAAAGTGTAACGTGCACCAAAGTAAAATCGCAGCCTTTGCGATTACAAAATCTCGTTTTGTCACATCACGATATAATCGCGAATGCAATTAATCGTTCAGCCCTATTTGTAAATGTCGCTAAGCTAACACATTTCACACACCAACTCACCTCCTGCATTAGTGATTGTTACAGGAACTCCCTGCACCTGGACACCATTGATATTAATGGTCTGAACCGTCTGGCCTGCTGAGGAGAGTTGTGCTGCATTTAGCGCAATCATTCCCCCAGCTGGAGCAAGTTTTGGTAGTGTCCTCTCTTTGCGTCCGCCTGCTATGGTCTTCTTGCTGCTCACAACAGCTGCCGACAAGGTGGTGACGGTACTGGTAGGTGTCGCTGTTGTGGAGATGGCTTCCTGGAGCTGCACAGTCTGCCATTCCCCCGATGCAGTTTTGATCAGGAACTGCGGAATCACAAGGATGAAAGACTATATTATTTCTACTGTACATCATATAGTATACTTTTATAGATAGCTGTATAGTTTTCAGGTTCCAAATGGGAGATGGTTGTATGTGCACGTGAGTAGTGTTTGTGAGAGGAAAAAGGAATACTTGAGTGGGTGAGGCATCAGCTGGGGCCACCTGCAGGTTCTGGGTTGGCTGTCTCTGGGGAACCTGTGGCAGGGTGGCAGAGGCAGCCTGGACCACCTTGAGGGCCTGCTGAGGAATCTGGACCATTTGCTGCTCTTGTTTAGGTTGGACTAGCTGAACCTGCTGCACCACTGCCGGCTGGCCGGGGCTCTGCACGATTAGGAGGTTGTTACCTGCCTAAAAAATAAAAGCATTTCATGGAACCTTCGTTTGCATTAGTTAAGTCTAAAATAAATAAGAGTAAAGAAGTCTAACTTGTGTCAACAAGGTAATCCACAGAACTTGTGTGCTTGTATAACCTTTTTTCTTTCTACTAAGCTACATCAGCCAACTGTATCGTGTAGTTCAGTAGATTTAGTTCCTACATCAAACGAGTTTGATGTACCTAGTACCTTTCAATTTGGACAATATCTCCAAAACTCAACAACACACACCAAAAAAAATGTAGATGGATAAATAGCACTAAAGGTAAGAGGAAAAATAGGGGGGTCCCTTTCAGCGTCTGTCAGCCTGCATGTTCCTCCAGTGTTTGCTGGCCTTTACTGCCCAGAATGAGCCAACTATGGGCAGTCCTTTTCTCATCGACTGAGCATAAGAACATGGAAAATTAGAACTTATTCTGATCACTGAAGCTGTATAGCACACTGTCGTTGGTCCACAAAGATAGCATGCACGTACAGTACTGTGCAAAAGTCTTAGGCACAATAAAAAATAAAAAAGGTTAAGGAAAAATGCTTTAAGAAATAATGAAATTAAAAAATTTACCAAAAATGTTAGCAAAATTGCACTTTTATTCTGCTGCACAAATAAGAAAATTATATTACATATATTTCTTTGATTAAACGTTGCATTCAAATCTGATACACTTAAACGAAAAAATGCAGCAACATAAAATTTAGATTTACTATAATTCTAATTTATTTTTTACTACAAATAGGTACGGTACAAAACTTTCTTCATCACTATTAGTATCCTCATCTGCCTCCTCACCGACGAGACACCAGAGATGTCGCCTACTAATTAATAAACTGCTTTGCTTTGTTGCAGTGTATTGTTTTTTTGTTTTTTTTACATTTCTCACCCATGCAGTGCACGTTCTGAAATTAAAATAAACATTGCCCTATTTACTGTAAACATTGGGGGTCGTGGCCTTGGCCAACACAGCATTTTACCCATGCGCTACTTTACAACTGGCTCTGGAACCAATCGTCACTCCTAATGCCTAAACCTCACAGCCAATCAGGGGCAGAGTGGGGAGAAGTTTTATACATTGATCTAGCCTCTTAATTTTGCTCTCAAAGTGCACTAGATTGATGCGTTTAACTTTAAAATTTGAGAACTTTTCCTCCGGGGGAGCGTGCCCCCGGACCCCCCTAGAGCAGTGGTTCCCAAAGTGGAGGTCGCGAGATGATTTCCAGAAATCAAGGAATTTCTGGGGAAATTGTAGGGTGTGCTTGCTTGCGTCGGTTGCAGGTGGGTCCGTCCCTTTAAGTTTTTCTCTTCCAGTGAAATTTTTCAAGCATTTAGCCTACTCATATTACGTAATTCATAAAAAAAAACTTTGAAACAAACGACTGTAACAACACCGTCACCGGCAGTATTTCAGATGGAATCGCGATTCAAACAGTACCATCTGCCTACTGAAAATATGCCCCCAAAAACGTAAATAAGCTTGACATCTATTTAGGGAGAATTGGCTCATTCAAAAGAGGTTTGCTACGAGCAAGCTAGTTATGGTGGCTAGCCAAACTGTGAGGGGATTGTTTGAAAGCGCCGGAAATGAGAACGTTTCTTTTGACATAAAGTTTAGGCTGTGGCACTGAAGCCAGCGACGCACCACACAAGCTTGAGTTCAATACATTATTGGGTGTGCTTTGCCTTCGGCAAGGGCACAACCTTTGTTCTCTCACATATATCTTCTTATTATTATTATTATTATTTTCCCACCCCTAAAACTCAGTCAATATTTGGCCTACATAGACAACCTAGGTGTCAAAAGTTTCGTCTTGGTCTCGATTGAGTTGCTTCTATTGGGATTTACGTTCCGTGGCACGGTTTAGGCTGAGCTTAAGTTTTTGTGGCGAAAAGTGTCTTCTGTCAACGAAGGGTAGCAGTGCTAGCCTACGTCACTACGTCAGCACACGTTAGCAACGACGCATGGATACAACGTGATAGAGACGTAGCACGCAAATTGGAGCTTGGATTATGAGTGAAAAATGCCAACCCCCAAAATTACCAACCATTGGGTGTTGTTGAGAAAGCAATTTCAAGTGGAACTGCCATCTCGGATTTTTTATTTAGGTTGTGAAAGTCTTTGTAATTTGAGCGAGTGCGGGTCGCCCGTGAGACTGCATAGGCGGCAGCCATGCAAGCGTCATAGTAGTTTAGTATTTTCGTATTTTTATAGTTCGGTCAATTCTACACCACAAAACAGAAGGAGGGCAATGTTATGACGATATGACTATTGTGAAGACAGCCAGATGGTGAGATTTTAATGTAGGTTGCTGTAAAAACTTTGATTGGTTTGCTACGTGAGAGCCCCGTCAGCCTCCGTTGACGATTGCGTCAGCTGTTGTCGATCTTTGATGATCGCGGCACAGCCCCGCAGTAGCGGACTGGCCATCGGGAGCACCGGGAGAAGAATAACGATGGAAAACCAGGCTAAGAAACATAAGGGTGGGGCTGAAAAATGGAGACAAAAATACATCACCTTCACTAGACAAGGTTTTACCAATTGAAAAACAGCTATGTTTATTTTACACAAAGCTCAAAAACGATTTTGCGTTCAAATAAAGGCCCAAACATTTGTCTCGCTCGCATTGACTATCGAACTCCTGAACTAGCATCACATCAGACACAGAATGTGCATGCATTTTAGCATGCGGGGGTCGCAAGTCACTGGCACCATTATTTTAGGGGTCGTGGGTTGAAATGTTTGGGAACCCCTGCCCTAGAGGGTTGGGGATTCGCCGCATCGTTCTCACCTTACCCCTGACCTGTTTGCATGCCTGCGCAGTGCAATTTTTGGGGAGTTCCATTACCTCCAACCCCATTTTGAGTCGCCGGATCCACCCCCTCTACGTTCCGGGACCTCCCACTTTACAAATTAAGCACTGGTCACAGCTATTGTGTATTTGCGCTTGTTCACTTTCTATGAGGATGGGACTGAGACTTCTTGACCCCTGAATAACAAAATACTTCAGATATAGCAACAAATTGTGCAATATCCGTTATTACAGCTTTAATAACTTTTACCACTGTCTGTTGCGGTAGAAATTGAATCAATCTGCATATGGATTTCAATATGAAGCCAGAAAAGACAGAGGAAACCTACCTACACCAATAGCTGTGGATTAGTGGTGTTGAAATAATAATAATTATTGGCAGTGATGCCGGTAACGCGTTACTCTAATCTGACCACTTTTTTCAGTAAAGAGTAATCTAACGCGTTACTATTTCCAAACAAGTAATCAGATTAAAGTTACTTGTCCAAGTCACTGTGCGTTACTATTTTGTCATTAATAGTAAAATATATATTTGATTTCTTCTGATTTCTTCTCTTGATTTGCGTCTCTGGGAGTTAAACCTATGCGACAATTAAGTCACGTTTTCAGCACGTCACGTATATATACATAGACCTACCACTCAGCGACACAAACAACAATGTAGCAGGAGAGAGAGAGAGATGCTAATTTTCGAGTTGGAAATACAATCACTATTTTGAGTATTTGTCAGCTAAAGATGGAAATATCAAGGTTCGTTGTACACTCTGTGCTGGTGGCGACAAAGTGCTATCAAGCTACAAAAACACGACGTCAAATTTGAAGAAACATTTGGAGTCGCAGCACTGCACAGTCAAACTTACAGAGCCGGTTGTCAATAGGTGTGTTCGACTTCATGCAGCACCGGTGGCGGCCGGCTGTAGCCGGCTGCCTTGAAGTTGAGAATGCCATTGGCTGCTTCAAGTCAGCCGGGCTGCAGGCGGCTGCAGGCGACGCCGGCGCTGCATGAAGTCGAACGCACCTATTTTTATGTTGAGGTGGCAGGGGTGTTGTCGGCAGCTGCTGAATGTAACTAATAAAGTAACTTGTAATCTAACTAAGTTACTTTTAAAATCAAGTAACTTGTAAAGTAACTAAGTTACTTTTAAAATCAAGTAATCTGTAATGTAACTAAGTTACTTTTTCAAAGTAACTGTGGCAACACTGATTATTGGTAACATTTGGTATTTAAAAAAATACCTGTTCCATAAATCTTCCACTAAAATCAACAAATTGTACACAAAAGCCTGCTTATGTGTTGCTAATTTCTGTGCTAAATGTGTATGATGTGAACAGCCCGGATGTGTATACTGTGAACATACCTGGATAATATTGTCAGCAGTGGTCTCAATCAAAAGAGTTTCCATCTGCTCTGGGGGTGGAGAGGCCGGCTGCGGAGGCGGCGGAGCCACCAACGGCACCTTTTTCTTCCTTCCTCGCCTGCCTTTTGCTGGTGGGACAGGGGCTGTTGCTGTCTCTGTGCCAACCTGAGTTCCACCCACCTCGCCAGTGGCCACGGTGATGGGTACTGTGAGTCCGCCAGACAGACACACCATGTTGGTGGAATTGTTGGGCTTGCGCCCCCGCGGAGATGGTTTAATAGCCAAAGTCTTCTGCGGTGTGACTGGGGTGGTGACGGGTGCTTGAGTGGGCATGGTCATGGGTGTTGTTATAATGGCCTGATTTGTTCCTGGGATGAGCTGGATCTGGCCTCCCTGTGGCATTACCTGGATGGTCTGGGTTCCCTGGATTTGCGGCACCACCTGATACTGTATGTTGGCTGTGGTGGAATTTGTCCGAGCTGGGCTCTGGATAGTGAGCACAATAGGGTTGCCAGGACTGGAAGAGCCCAGGCCAGTCGGCAGCTGAATCACATTGCCTTTGGCTGAAAGGAAGCCCAGGTTCTTGGGGGGAGCAGGAGCAATGGGAGCAGGCTTGATGGGGAGGAGTCTGCGAGGCTGCGGCTGGGCTGGAGGGGCACTGACAGGAACCTGGGCGGCAGGAGGGCCGATCTTACTACACGTGGCTGCCAGTAAGGCCAGAGGAGAAGGTTGGGAGTCCTGTGGACAAATAAATAAAATACATTATTAGTGTAGGAATTTGTTTTCCTCCACTGTCAATACGTTAAGAACATCTGCATTAGAATTAAAACTAAATCTGTCAATATTTTCTCTAACTGAACTTTGGATTGTAAGGTAAATCTTAGAGGTCATCTGACCTCTGTGTAATATTCCCATTCATTTGCATGTGAAGTATGTCAAGCTTTTTCTTTCATAAACCTGGATCAATGACGGATAACAATTTTTAATAGGACAATTCTAAAATACCCCCATTTTAAGTATATTTGTAAATTGCTGTACCCATGATGTTTATGCATGTATACAATGTTGTACATGTGCATTTCTACACTACAAGTGAAGTTTGAGTGGGAGGATTTAAGCAAGATTTATGGGGCATTGCCTTAAGTAATTTAATGTGGTCAGACTGATTTATCTTACAATCCCTTGACATGCTTAACATTTTAACAAGATATATCAGTAATAGTGTTAAAATATAATTTTGTATTTATTGAGTATCTGTAAATCATGATCTTACATTCACATTATATATATATAATGGCCTTGTCGCCCTCAGATCAATTTTTCCTGTAAAACTGAGGACAAATGTATACAGATGGTATGCACTTAAGCATACTGTATTAGTCATGAATGTTTCAGACACAAAAATTGGATACATTCATTGGTTACACCACATAATAGATGGCTGTATCATCCCGAAAGACCATGTGATTAAATTTGTATTTAAAAAGATCAATACACAAATTCCATACGAAGAAAATGCATCAACATGTTTTTATTGTTATTTGGCAGGATTCTCTTGGACACACATTTCATACCGATTTCATTCAAATCTCATCTCATACAGGCTGTAGTGAACTTTACAATGTTTCGGAAAAAAACATTTCAATCAACTCATAAAAAAACTTTCATTAAAAATCAGGCTTACATCAGCCATGTTCTCCATAGATGGTGGTGTATGGTCTAACACCACATTTTCCATATCTTTCCTATGCCTGTAACTTCTGGATGCAGCCCTCCATTTGTCTCTGTTTCTTCTTCTCCCTCTGACAGCTCAGTTTACTCTGAATACGTAATGTTTCGCATCTGTTTTCTTCTTTGGCAGCTGAAACAGTAGTGTATAATGTCAAGCCAAAAACACAAGTTTGTACATAGTGAATTTTATTTTAGACCAATGATAGATGGCAACAGAAAGTTGAACACGTTAAAGAAAAGAATATCACTCCTAACATGACAGAAACACACAACAAAAATATTTACATCATGTTACATTACTTTTAGTTCTTACCTGTCTTTTCTTCCAGAAAAGTACCCCAGCTCTTCGGCAGGGCCGGAACTAACGCTGCGGCAAGCATTGTTTTCTTTGGTGAGTGCCATCTTGGAAATGGGTTAAAATAAAACTGATTAATTAATGCATAATAATCTGAATTAAATGTCATCAGGTTTCATTATATGTTGACCTTTAACCATTATAGACACATTTTGAAAAAGGTAACTCTTATATTATTATTGTTATATTTAATGACCGTATCCAGTTAAAAAACTGTCCCACCCACATTTGAAAACAAACCTATGTCCTTGAATTTCATGCTATATATTGTTTTTACAAATAAGTCATTTCTAAGTTATTGAGGAGAATGACTGAAATTACAGACAAATCTATCCCAAATTATACTAAAATAAAGAACTGATTGTATACAAATCATGAATTAAATACAAATGCACAAAAACTGACAATGTTGGACATATATCTATAATGTGCAATGTTCTGCAATGGTCTCACCATAAACACATTTTACAGCCACCTGAATTTGACACCTAAATAAAACATTCTTCCCATCAAAGTTCACTATAAAAATGTTCATAAACATTAGATTTGCAGATTTAAAAAAAAATATAAACCCCAATGATTATTAAGTCCCACCACATGACATCCAAAAGTGGCAACTACATTCCAGTAGTTAAACAGGGCAAAACACTTTCCAGATTTTAGAGATTTACTAACCTGCTAGATGTATTCTTGGGTCCTTGGCATGCAGCTAGGATATCACTTCATGTCCTTGAAATGCTTTCAAAATAAAAGTCCCAAAATTGTATTTTCTTGACGGATTATTAAAATGAACATCTCTGGACAACATTCATTTGTGTACTTTGATGGAAATATAAATGCAAACGCTTTCCACTTTTATCCAGGAAAACAAAAAATGTTTGATATTATGCCGAATAGAACATAATGCACTATTTGTTAAGATATTTGGAGGGGACTTTTTGGCTTTTATTTATATTGATGGAAACAGTTTGAAAGAGACAGGACAGCAAGGAAGAGAAAAGCGAGCATCATGCATGAAATGACCCAGGCCGGAATCGAACTCTGCCCCCTGCATTACTGCCTTAGACAAAGTTTTTTTTAGTAGTCACGGCTGGACAGTTGCATCACATGATATTTTGCACTTCAAATAACTTACAAATTGCCAATAAGGTGTGGAAAAGTTAAGGTTCTGTATGTATATGGGAAAGCTTCTAATTGTCCTTTATGCATTTACAAATAAAAAATTCACCTACACTATGCAATGAAAGAGGAAAAAAGCAAGTGCAATGTTTATACTAGGGGTGGGGAAAAAAATCGATTCACATTTGAATCGCGATTCACAAATGTAAAAAAACGTATTTTTTAATGTTTTTTTTAATTGATCACAAATCGTGAATCGATTTTTAATCGATTCGAATCGTGAGGTACCAAAAGATTCCCACCCCTAGTTTATACACAGAACTATACAATGCACTAACAGAGAAAAGAAAAGTAGTTTAACACAAAAACTAAAATTAAAATAAAGTCTATGTCAACCTATTAATGCTGACAGTCGACATATAGCTTCATGAAAGTAAATAAATAAAGATAAAAATCTAATACTTTGCTAGCCTATATTTCAGGTTCCAGGAGAATGTAATATCTGTGACTCACTTGAGATGACGTAGAAGATGGCTGGAGATACTCGCTGGGACTGACAGCAACAGTGGTGGCCATACTGTCCTGTTGATCTGCAAAACATTAATACACAGGAATGCCTGCTATAATAGTATATAGTTACTTCAAATGCAAAATGACTTAAAATAAGTTGTAAGACTGTCTTACCCTCCCAAGGTTTTTCCTAAATATATTGCAAGCTATTATTGATTCATTATTTACAGGAAATATGTAAATGAATCCTAGTGTTGTAGCCTGCGCGGCGGCGGGGAGGGGGGGTGTTAAAGAAGGCGGATCTTGCCTCCAAAACTGTCACACTGTAACAGGGAACTGTATACGTGTAGTTATGTGAGTGACATTCAAGTGATAAGATAGCTCGTACATAGTTAACTGTAAACTTGTTAGATGTCCGTAAGGGCTTGCTCCAGTAGCTATTAGTGTGCCTGGGAGCGGTACTGGGCTAGAAGATAACTCAATCTACTGTATGGTGCGCGCTGGCTGTAATACTGAATTGAGGATCAATCAACAGCACCTCGATTTTTAACAACTGGAAAAGCAAAGCTAACCAGTTTAAGATTTTGCAGCTGGTTTGGCTGTGTGCTTTGTCAGTTCTGCGTCGGCACGCATGCATTGTGTTATTCAATACAAGACTCATGTAACCGTATTTCTATCTTCCATGTAGCTACATGTTACTGTCTCTTTAAAGGAAGCTACTCAACTAGAAAAAAATCCGATTTGAGAGCGCGGCCTGAAAATGTGCCGCCATCAAACATACGCAAAGCTAGCCGATTAAACTGGCTAGCAAGCTGGCTACTGGAGTTAGCTTGCAACAGAGTAGTGAGGCACTTTCTTAATCAAGTAGCTAGCTAGCTAAATACAGTTTGAGTTGTCTTACACTTGCGTGTGGTAAGCGTTTATTGTACCTTACGCAATATGCTCCATTGTGGAACACTAAGAGTTACTAACGGCCGTGCAATTAAAAAAAACAAGCTAGCTAACGTTAGGTGGCTTAATGGTCAGCTAGCATGCTAACTAGATAATGCATCGCTAGCAAGTCAAACTCTTTGATACTGAAAAGGCAGCCCTTTTCCGGAAGTGCAGAGCTATATAAAACGATGCTCCTAAATAAGGCCAAACAAATGTATCTACAATAAAACATGCTCGACGTGTTGTCTAACACAGCCAACGTGTTTTACGAAGTACAATGTAATATAAACACCAATGTTTTAATTCCTACCCACCGCTCATGACGACATTCGCTCTCCGTCACTCCGTGAGCCTTCAAGAACAAACCCATGCAAGCATCCGCCCGCGCTCGAGGACCAATCCACACATGCTCGTTCACTGAAGAACGGCGTGGTAAGCCAATCAAAGACGAATACCTTTGTGACTGAAATGTAAGTTACCTAATGAAAAATCAGTATTTTCTTCCAGCCAACGATGGACGCAGATTCAACCAATTGGGGATCTTAGATTTGTTTTAGAAGGCGGTTCTAAATGACCAACGATGACAGGCTTGGACCTATTGCAATGGCTTTACATTTCACTGACGTCTTGAACGCCCAATACTGATAACTCAAGATAGTCAAATTTACAATGATATCCATTTTGGTCGAGTGACATGTAGTCAGATAGATACATACGGATAGACAACTGCATTGATTGTATGTCAACATATTATGGTGGAATTGGGGGAATGCTTTTTGAGACAAATATTCTGCTTTTCAAACAAATGCTGATTTCTAGTCAAAACGATGACATGCTACTTCAATGAGCTAGAACTGCTGTTGCATAATAGTATTACTCGCATTACTCTTACTGAGTGCGCTAAGATGTAGCATGTTATGTAAATGAATGAACCTCCACTTTAAAGATTTATAAAGTAAATTGCCATCTTCCAATGCAGTTCATGGTTGGCTAATGGGGATTGTTTACTATCCAAACCTTAAGCCAAACTACTTGAGTTGAATGGTTAAAGCTGAACTTTTGCCGAATGTTCAGCTTGTTAATGTAATGGTTATTATGAGTATTCAACCAGTGTTAACCTGTGTCAAAGCTTTACCGGTGTGAAATTGTAAACTTGTAATAACTGCAACTTAGAAATGTGGGAAATTATTGTATAAATATGGTCAGAACTTGTGTGGAACTAGTGGAATCATTGCATGTTCAGTTAATAACAATAGTGACTGAAGTGGTAGATATACTATTATGTATACTAACTATATAGGATACTGCTATGATAGTTCATTTGATGCTATAGTACAGTCTATAATATGTTACATCCTGGTGAGACAAAAGTATAAATAATATGTGGAAAAACTCAATTTCGCTGACTACTCCACTGAAAATGTCAATCTAGGACTGTGCAGAACTATGCCAATGGTTCATGCAGCCTTGTTTTAAATAGCAAAGACATAAAGATAGGCCTAAGCATATTGAAGTTTATCGGGCAGCCTTCTTCTAACTGTATCCGTGATGTGGACCTGTATAATCTCCTTTCTGTGCAATTAATTGCTTTGGATAAAAGCATCTGCTAAATGAATAGCTGTCCAATCCCTCAATTACCCACTATCCATGTACTATAAATGTTCATACATGTATACTGACTACCCACAAATTCCCCATATTTCCACCCCAAATCTGTCCATTATGGAATCAAAGGTTAATGACAAGGGGTGCTTTTTTCTATATTTTACTGAAAATACTGAGCCTCTTATCCAACTAGGGGTACAGAGGAACAGGATGAGCAAGTTACAATCAAGGACTTTTAGAAATAAAACAAACAGATAAAGATCATCCATGACCATCTATCATCCTGAGGGTACAGTATATTTCAGTCCAACTGCAACCCTCACTCCAAAAATTATAAAAATAAGGAAATGATAGCAAACCATTGTTGTACAACTGGACCAGCGCATCATGTTTTGGACTCCAGTTCTTAGGTATAGTCAATATCTCAATATTTTTGTTTCCATGTTGCAGGTGTCAGGTCGTCTCCAATACATCTTCTAATAGGGGATGTCCAGTTTGCCTGTGTGTGCATCAATATGGACAATTCCATCCCCTATCATCTCATTGGACACAATCAAGCAATGAGTCATCTGATTGGAAACAGAGTTGTAGAGGACTCTGATTGATACTGGAAGACTGGCAGACCAGTATAGTTCAGTCCTCACAAAGGGAATCTGTAAAAAGTGATACAACTTTGAGATTCAATGCACTACACAAAATACTTGTAACACTTCATAACTATTAAATGTATTTACTTGTAGATAATTCTAGTATTTTTGTTAATATATCTACAATAGTAGCATAACCATATTAATCTGTTTTTCATTATCTGCAGGTTTGGGGAAGTGAATTGTATTGCAAAGCTAGCTGAGTACAGAATCCCTTTCTGTGCCCACAATGGTGATCCTCATCCTAGTGTGTACCCATGAGGTACTTTTACATTTTCCCTTTGCTAACCCCCTAGATTTCACTTTTATGAATACCTAAAAATTATTAATAATTATTTGTTTATTATTAGTACTATAAACAAAAATATTACATGTGGCACCTTTACTTTAGCATTTGCATTGAATAGTAATTGAATGCTAAAAAGGCAGCTAAAAAAAAGAAACAAATAAAAAAGAAATGTTTCAGTGTAAGAATCAGTCGACTATATCCTCCCTATTAAATAAAATTTGTCGTCATTATTTCAAACCTTGTACATTATTTTAAACTGTTTCTACTATATGCTAACTGGACACTGTGTCAACTTCCCTCACGTAAAATAAGAGGGAATATAGCATGAGACTTAAATTAACCCCTGTCTCTCATAACAATAATTTATTATAAAGTGATAAAACTTACCAGAGTGAAAAATAACTCTAATGCTACGTCTGAGACCCAGTATCTTGCTCTATTCCAACCCCTCGACAGATGTTTTTGATTGACAGGTACATCTCTTCCTCAGGATCATAGTAGTAAAATTTCCTCAGGTATGATATTAATGGTCTGAAAACGAAGAATTCAAATGAGAAACCTATCTTTTAATGAGTTATCACAGGCCAAGAGGCATTTAGAATTCATCACATAATTGTGTTTATCATAGACAAATAACAAAAAACACAAAAAATAAATATTAAGAAAGACCAGTACTTGGGCAGTGGCAGCTCCTGGATGTGGTCAATGCGAACCATCTGTCGGATGCAAAAGCGACAGAGGTGCTGCAGGGACTTGACGTTGCTGAAGCGAGATACAGGGTAGAGTAGCTGCACCGGGGTAGGGGGGAGCCCTTACATACACAGACAAAAACCACAGTATTGAATACACAAACACGTACAAACATACACACACAACCTTCAGCGACCTAGAGTGCTATGCTGACTGAAGATTCACTAATAAAGTGATGTTTCCAGTATTTTTGGATTGGGTCAAGCTGTGTGTGATTTTTTACTTTATTTTACCTGGCACCCTGGATCGCAGGAAGTAAAGAAATTTGCCATTCTTGGAGTGCATAATGGCACGCTCGATGAACTCCACCACTGAATGGCAGCGATCTTCAAATTTTGGGTGACACCATAAACTGAAGGTACCTACAGACAGGAATACGGATGGTCACACCATCGAGGTACAGTCTTAAATTCATAGGGATTACACAGACAGACAATACATATGATCATTTTATTTATTTTAATTCTATTAAAAAAGGTTAGCTTAATTGAGTCTATTCAATCACTGCCTGATTACTAACCCCTGTAGTGCTCCATGCGTGTGTGGTGTGTGACACCCTGTGAGCGGAAGCTGAGACTGAGGATGTAACGAGGGTCAGAGCTGTCTCGAACCAGAAACGAGCCATCAGGTTTCCCCTTCAACTTCATCTCTGCATCTTCCCAGTTCATGGGACCCCAGTACCAACCACACTGGAGGAAAGATAAGCATGTGATAAAGATCAAATATATGATTACTTTACCCCAGTCTGTCTCTGACACACAGACACAGAGTACTTGCACAAATGCACAAGCATAACTGGCATCATGGTGTACCTTCTCCAGTTCTCTTAGACTAGCAGTAAAGTTACTAGCTTCTGGTCGTCTGAGTGGGCAAAGTATGGGAGGTGTGGCAAGTCGATGTGGATTGTCAATCTGTGAGGGGTTGGAGTATGGCAGCGCTCTGAGAAATGCATCTGAAATAAAACAGAGAAACATTTAGAAATTACTCTTCATAGAGACAATGTGATCTGAACCACAAAAATAGGTGCCACTAATCCAAAATGCAACCAAATGAAGCATTTCCCCAAAACATAGAATTTTCTACAGAAAGTATAATGTTAAAACTACTATGATTACATTTTGATTGACTGCTTTCTGTTCTGGAATAATAATTACATTTTCAGTTGCCAACCGGTTTATATATGTTAACAAGAGGTGTATGTTGGATGTACAATGTGAATAGCTATGTTTATCATGGTCATGATATGTGTCATATTTCACATATTCCCAAATGTAGATATACTGTATGTATAAAAGTATATGTATAAATCAATACATTTATAATAATTATAAAGGACTAAATATAAGGAATATGTATCAGTCTTCATAATAATATTGTAATGAGTCAAACTCCTCACTCTAGCTCAACTTTAGTTTTACATTTACATTTAGTCATTTAGCAGATGCTCTTATCCAGAGTGACTTACAGTAAGTACAGGGACATTCCCCCCGAGGCAAGTAGGGCGAATTGCCTTGCCCAAGGACACAACGTCATTTGCACGGCCGGGAATCGAACTGGCAACCTTCAGATTACTAGCCCGATTCCCTAACCGCTTAGCCACCTGACTCCCCACTAGTTTTGGGCTTAAGATCCATGAATCCCAAACACCCTCCACTCTTCACCCCCAGCTATCTTACCATTGAGGCTGATACTATGTTGGATGGTGGCATGGGAGGGAGGAGGAGGAGGAAGAGGCAGGGGAAGGGACTGAAGGGATGCCCCGACAACACTCACTAGGAAAGGCACAGGCTGCTGCCCACCTATGTCATCTGGAACAAAGCGGGGAGGGAATGGAAGATTCAAACCAGGGAAGGGTAGGGGGTCTGTACAAGGATGTCCTAACTCTGGCCCAAAGGACCTATATTATGTATATGACACCAAAAAAAATCCAGTTATCAGTAAAGGGCAGTAATCAATTATTTAAATCAAGTTTGGTTTACTATGGCCTGTCTAATTCCCCCAAAAAACATTAGTATTAATACACTGAATGCTTTTAAAGTGTTTTTGTGAAAATCTATGTGACACTGCATATGGAGTTGTACATTTGGCATCTGTTCTAGACATACAAATTGTTACCCATGTCCACAATTATAGTGACAAAAATGTATTTAGAAATCTGCCACAACAAATATAATTTTAAAAAGTACATGTGTCCACATTGGTGTAGTTGCATGACATAATATTTAATTGATTGACTCCACTGTAGCAAAATCCAGCGCTTGTTCCCTTGAATCAACACTCATCTAGCTAAAAAGCAATAATGCAAACTAATATCTAGGTTGAGAAATACAGTTTTGTAAGATTTTTGGTCAGCAACAAAGTCCTTCGAAGCACAGGAATATATTTGTCAAAGTATGAAGTTCAGTTCTACAAAGTCTTTAGAAGGCTACCCATGGATTAAGTAGCAGAGAACTTCTCCATCAAGTCGGGGAATGTCACCATGCTTCACTATTACAAACAGACCACTGTTACAGACACCTCATCAGCTTTTTTCCACTACACTACTGTATAGACTTTACATTGTAACATTACACAGTAGTGGGCTTACATGGACAAGAAACAACATATCTCACTTTAAAATACATCTGTTGTGAGATGTAAGGATGTCATACATTTAAGAAAAGGTGGCGTAAAGGAGGCAGGACAAACAGTAATGTGTGTGGGTTTGAGGTCATCTGTGTTTGCATTAACCTATGGGCAGTGACTGGCAGAGAGGTTTGTACAGTTTAAGCAAGTACAAAGGAGTTAACATGGACTAATACCCTTCAGAGGAATGCCATAAGTTTATGTGTATGTGTGTGTGTGTGTGTGTGCATGGCCGCGGGAACTAAGGGTGCTGAGGGTGCTGCAGCACCCCCTGCTGACAGCACGATAATTTGAAAAATTATGACTTGAAATTATTTCACAGCGGGACCGCCCTGCAACATTAACCCCCCCCCCCCCAGCACCCTCCTGATAAAATATGTTCCTGCGGCTGTGTGTGTAAGTGAGTGTAAGATGTAGAGAATGCAAGAAAGAAGGAAAGAAAGAAAGACAGAAAGAAAAGCAGGAATACCTAATAGACTGAGACTTCGACGTGGAGGAGGTGGAGGTGTGGGAGGGTGGCGAGAGTTTGCTTCCCTCCTTGAGATGTCCACATCTACTAAGGATACGGTCTCACCTGATTCAAGAAATGAAGAAGGGTTGGAGAAAGAACAATTGAAAGGAGAAAGTGAGTGAAAGTGAGGAATGTGAAATAGCAGAGCAGAGCAACAGGTGTTAACATACAGCATTAGAGCATGCAATGTGCGGGTATCCTTGGTCTTCAGGGGATAAAATACTACCTAATGGAAAATGCTTTAGGAAACCATGTCCAGCTTTACATGCGTGTGCAAGAGCCTTTTGTTTGCATTCATGTTATTCCACATCAGGACATATGTAAAAATCAAAGCTGCTTACCAGTAAAGGCAGAGAAGGAAGCAGGGGAAAAGGCACTTTGGGCCCTGGTCAGTCTGGGTTGGCTGTTGTTAAAGAGAGAGAAATTACAAAGGTTTGAAACAGTACAGTCTACTTTACACAGGCTTTAAACAGTGCAGATGTTAGTGGTAAGTTGTAAGATAATTATAAAGAGGCCTGGATGCTAGGAAGAAGCTTTTCAAATTTTTGCTGTTAGCAAGTCTATATAATCAAGTAAATCATCAAACCAGTAATACATTTGAATTCCTTACCTGTTTACATCCTGCTCCCCACCACTTGCGCTTGCCATATCCATCAGACTTCCGGCGGAGGTTATGGAATAGGCCACTGATTGCCTTTTGTCCAGAAGGTTATTAGAACCACTACAACTTTTAGTTCTAAAAAGTTTACTCAAACGAATTTTTAGCGATCCTTTCCTGGACTTTCCTGGGACTTTAAATGTTTTATCTCCACCATTTCCTGGCCCGGGGGGGGTCCGTGGCGCACTAGGGCACCTGTCTGCTCTCCTGCGAGGTGTCGATGCTTGGCTAGTGTTTGGACTGGCATCTTGGTTTGAGTTTGGTCCATTTGAGAGTAGGCCTACCACTTGTGAGGTGGGTATCTCAGGATCGTGTGCAATTTCGGAAGTCGCTTGACCATTAGGATTATGTAAACTATATACCTGTGCGTCTTGATGCGCTGAAAAGCAAGACAGCGAGGGGACCCCCTCCACCTGTTTAGTCAACTCTGCTTGAAAGCTGTTTAGCGAAAAAGTTCCTGACATCTTCTGAACTATTTCCCTTTTTCTATTGAGCAAAAATGCGCCTCCTCCAGTGTCATCCGACTCATCCTCCGGACAGTTATCCATACCCAGACCAGATACATCCCCAGTCCCCAGCCCCTCCAACACCAACAAAGCATCGCTAGTCTCTGTAGGATCATCCCTAGGTCCCATCCCTGCCGCTGCCGACCCATGAGCGCCCGGGCACGAGCACTGAGGCAGCTCTCCGTTCTTGAATAACATCTTCGGTACGGCACCGACTCCCAGCTCACCGAACCTCCTGGCTAAGTCAAAAACGGACCCCTCTCTTTCTGTGGTTGTGCAGTCCCATTTCGATTCTATCATGGTAAACGGGTTGGATTCATCAGATAACAAGGGCCAGTTTGGCGAATTGGTAATGAAACGGTGCCGGTGGCATAGTTCACTCCTTTCGATATCTGCAACCATCGTAGTTAATGTCACCTGGGGATGCAGACCCCAACTCTGGGCCAGATTATTCTGCTGTTGCACGTCACCAGCGTTCAACGTATTGTTATTGCTACCCCCAGTTAGGTCGGAGGCAGAGCCGGAGATTTTGTCAATACAAATTTGGTCCCTTGGTTGATTCCGACGGTCGGTTGCACGATCTAATATACCCTCACCATCCCGTAATATGTTAGGAAAGACCAAGAGCTGGGGCCTTAGGCCGCTTCTATGAGAGAACTCAAATCCTTGGGCCTCCGTGGTGCTCAGTTGAGAAGGAGAAATAGACAGCAATGGTCTAGTCGCCATCACTCCCATGTCAGGTGCAGTCGTTCCGCAGCTCGTCTGTGCATTGTTCAACGACGAGGGATGACTTGAATGCGCGAGGCCTGCTATAGGATCTCGGGTGAATTCCAAGCTTCCTTTCATGTTGCTATGAGTCAAGACCTTCTTACCGAGTCCTGCCATCACGCTACCCGACGACACATTCCCATTCTCTTCGTCCACACGGTCATCCTCGGCCGCCGAAACAAGGCGCATCAAGACAAAATCGGGAGACATATCTTGTACGTTGCTCATAATTATTCCTTAATTCGCGAAAGGAATAAGCGATCTTTACTTCACATAGCTACCGCGGTTATTTAACTGTTTCTTAGCCAATAGTCACGAAAGGGCAAAACCGTAATGTAACATAAATATGCTACAACCCAATGCAAACTATTTCAAGCGTTCTTTCATCATCGCTTCAATGTATCGGTAGGCTAACCTTTATATTCTCACGACGATTGTGCGCAAACATAGTATGGGTTACTCCATTTGTTCATATTATCTGGCGAACCCAAGGGTCAAACATACGGTCTAAACCTATTTCACATAGTAAAAGCCTCGGAAGTCTACGGTCACTGACCACTATCGCTCATGTTCCCGAAGCCCCACCCGCTCCCTCACTTCCGCAAATCCTGGTTCTCCGTGTTCGCTTTTCCCAAGCCTGTAGCCTATTTTAACAGCCTACCACTAGTACGAATTCGAGATAGCACAAAAGGAATAGCTGCAACCTATCCAACCCACCCACGTAAAGATGAATTCAGTGTTTATGCGATTTTAAATGTATTTACTCAAATTTTTAAGTAGCTTAGTTGATTTCAATAATTATGATTCTGAGAGATATGATGTAGGTAGGCTATTCCCTAATGCCAAAAAATAAAAACGTGTATTTTATACTGTCGGTTATGGACCGTATGTGGCCTACCTCCTCTTATTCTGCCAGTGTGTTATTGGCACATGACTGCTTTTGGTATGTCAATTCATAAACTGTGTCCAAATCCATTTGGCTGAAAAGAAACATTTGGTTCCAGTGAATATTGCATGGATTTATATTTTATATAGGCCAAAATAGTATCGTTCGGGCCTATATAAGTATAACTATGAAAAAACTAAACTTTGTGAAGAACAGACTGTCCCTAAGCAGAGCTGTAAGGGTGGAGTCTGTCAGATAGCCTACCTTACCACATATTTTCCTGAATATGGTGTGAGACAGTTAATTAACCCAAGTAATCAAATATACTGTATTGTATGCATAATACAAATATATAATATGTCCTTGGAGTGTCATAATGTACTAAGCTAACTCACATAAAAGGTTGTGCCATTAAATTAATTGTAAACTGTGATATGAATAAACTGTCCATATCATAGGTACAACAAAAATGTGTGTCCTGTTAAATGTTATGGGTTGTGTCTTTTACTATGTCTGCTTCCAGGAACTGCCTTTCGGGATAATGTTTTAATTTAATTTAACTGAAGTCTTGGTAGATACAAGTTTCGCAGACAGAATTCCAAAAGTGTACTATACACAGTACCTATCAAACAGACATAAACTAGACATCTCTCACCACATATGGAAGTATACATAGCTAATACAAGACAGTGTCCTCCCAGAACCTTTCATCTCTTTGTATCCCCTCTCAAATAATAATTACACTTATTAGAGCCCACTATTGCAATTGTTTGACAGCTATCACATTGTAAAACATAAGGTTTTACACTGTTTTTCCAGTAGGTGGCACTGCACACTACCAATGAGGAACTAAGTTCTGCACTAGAGCAATGCTTAAAGATCCTGTAAATCAAATTCCATGATTTGCTTCTCAGTACATTTTATACGTGTGAAATGAGTTCCTGAAAGCATGTGCAAAGCGTGAAAACTTTGTCGCACTGAAATGTGGAGTTAGACCGTTGAACAGTTTCTCTTCAGTTTTCAGCTCAGGTTTTGTATAGGCGGAGCCAAAACCCGACCTATCTACGTCACAGCAACCGATCTACGTCAGATCACAGACGGTTGCATTCTGTTACTCAGCTGGTATGATGCAAAGACAAAGTAATTAACACATAAAACACTCAGAGACTGCAGGTATGACTGTTCTGATATCTGCAATTGATTTAGCTAGTGTTGCTAAATTCATTAAATTCGAGGGGGCGGAGCTCCTTCAGGCGACATGCCCCCCCCCCCCCCCCCCCCCAGTCTCAAGCAGAGAAGACTGCTGATTTTCTCACGATTTGAAAGCCAAATTTAACATACTTGTTGGGGGGGGTTTTCATTCGAATTTGGATGGGTAGTAAACAACACATTCTTCTGTGGTGTGATGAACGTAAAACAAATTTTCAATTCCGCTTTACAGGATCTTTAATAAACAATTGAAATAATTATTGATCAAGGCAAGGGGAATGAGAGTGTAGGTACATAAATGTATTTTAGTCTGTGAGACAGTCAAAAGATGCTGGTACTGGTTATTTTTCTTGATTAATTTCTTTGAGTTCACATGCCACGTTGCAGAGCAACAGAATATGTCATGGTATGGAATTGTGTCCGTGTTTAAACCATGACTCATCTTACCAAACATAAGAACATGGTTGCATTTTAATGAGAAATGAATAGTCTAGTTCATTTTTAGTCAGAATAACCCTGTAATTACAAGATACACTGGGATCAGAATTAGAATTCGGTTTATTCGCCATGTATGTTATACAAACACAGAATTTACTGTGGCAGGGAGGTGCAGAACACTAAACATATACGGATCTTAAATTAAGTAAAGGTACAAAAGTTTAACTATTTCTAAGAACTAAACAATCTAAGAATACAACAATTTAAATATAAAATATATATAAAAATAACAATAGAATGAGCAGCATGAGTGGTCAACATAGTGCAATCGGATACTGAGATAAGGTGGCTTATGCATACTGAATTGCCATTAGATGGTCTTATAATAGTTAAATAAGTGAATGAAGGTCAATGGGAGTCCTTGGCCTTGTTGAAGAGGCCAGTAGCAGATGGAAAGAAATTGTTCTTATGGCGTGAGGTTTTGGTCCTGATGGACCGCAGCCTTCTGCCAGAGGGGAGTAGCTGGAACAGGGAGTGACCAGGGTGGGAGGGGTCAGCCACAATCTTCCTCGCACGCCTCAGGGTCCTCGAGGTGTGCATGTCCTCGAGGGTAGGCAGATTGCAGCCGATCACCTTCTCAGCAGTGCAGATGATACGCTGCAGAGATATAGAATATGTAGACATTTACCTCAAATTAGTTCTTAAAGAACAGAAATCCACTCAAATAAAGTTTAGTTTATAGTAAAATAGTGTTTTTAAAATGTGACAGTTTTTGAAGTTGAACTGAAACTGGAAACAGGATTTTTTTTAAAGATTACGAAATTCAATTAATGGAAAAAACCTATAGTAAAACCTTTGGGTGAAACTGCATTTGGGATTAGAGGGATAGGTCTGTCTCTTTCAATACATGTCTATGTACAGTACATATCTGTATATATATACATTTTCAAACTGCTCCACCAACCACATCAGGCTTGACTCTGCTACCAGCCTTCTCCACTCAATCGGGCTCGGCTTGCTACCACCCCTGCCTCGCTAAAAAATTAACTCCCTCTCCCGTCTCTCCCTCCAGAAATTCTGACTCTTGGCACCAGAGGCAGACCTCCTCCCCACTCCGGATCATCTGTTTTCCTGTACCACCTTCCCATGACGGCACACCTCCACAACTTTCACCTCCACACCTAAGATGCCATCTTCCAAGGTTTGTCCCCCCGTACATTCTCCACCTACTGGACAGCCTGGAAGTGCTTCAAGTCCCTCCACACTGCTCACCACCTCACCTTCCCCTCATTCAACCTCCTTTCCATCACCAGCTTCATTTTCTATGCCCACACGCACCTCTCCATCCGTACTTCCACTATCCACGTGTAGCTCAGCGGCATGTTGCAAGTTGCTCTCTGGTTCCCAGTGCATCCCAGTAATCAGACTCTCGTCCCCTCAGGACCCCGGGCCTGGCTCTGCTACCAGCCTCCACCAAACTGCATCAGGCTTGGCTCTGCTACCAGCCTCCACCAAACTGCATCAGGCTTGGCTCTGCTACCATTATTCAATCGCTGATGTGTTACTGAACTCGTGAAGTATTATTATTGGGCTGACTACAGAATGAATTTGAGGAATATTCCTTTGTACCTAGAGTGATAGTGAAAATAGCAACTGTCCATCCATCTCTCCTGACCCTATTAGTATCCAAGGGGTTAATCCATCGAGTGTGGGATTTTGATGGATGCTCAAATACAGGGGGCTTAAAATTCAACTTGCATCATCCTCTCTTATGCCTACGTACACACATATGGACAGACACGAACACACGCATACACACAAACATGCACTCACAAAGCCTCTGCAGCCAACAGATGTGCCACTCTCATTACCCCCCATAACTGGTACATGAACATTCCCAGCATTTTGAAAGGGGAGGAGTAAGAGGGATGGATTTTGTGTGAGAGATTGAGGAAGGGAGGGAAAAAGAGATTAAAGAGAGAGTAACCAGAGAGAGATGCTCTGCAGCAACATTGTGTAAGGAGGCAACAGAAGGAGAAGAGCTATTCTTCCTACCTACAGTATCAGTCTAAAACGCTCTCTCTTTTTGACGCTATCAAGGACTCCCTCAACTTTGATCAGGCACCATCCTCCCTGCTGTTGTCTTTCTGCATGTGCTCAGATCTGTAGTGCGACGCGCCTCTCTCTCATTAATCATGTCTCTGCTTCCCTGGAAAGGGAGCTAGGAATACAAAAACAAGACAATACAAGGACACATACTATGGATATGCTTGGAAAAGAACTGCACTGGAATATGTCAGAATTTGTATCAGTGTTGTGGAATTCCTAACTAAGGTTGGATGTGTAGTTGAGAGTTTATGAGAGAGAGTGTGTGTGGGCATACATGGAGAATATTACTGTTGTGTGTATATAAGAGCACTACAGACCGACTACTTCACATTACAGAATCCTGCTCTACACATCCGAACACCTCTATCCATATGACAACAACCAGTCAAAGAGATGAGACAAAAAGAAAGATGATGGAGAACACACGAGAATGTCAAGCTTTGACGGCAATGTGACATTTCTTGAGGGGAGAGAAAAAAAAGAAAAAAAACATTTTTTTTTTTAGATCTGGATAGTTCCATGATGTATTTTACAATCGACTGTATTTTGCTTATCCTGCTGCTCCCTCCCTTCTTCTCTGCCCAGGTCGGCCCAGGATCTGGAATAGCTACAACTGAGTCTGAATACGTCACAGATTCCAGAATGAATGGAACAGAAACCTTCCGAAGTTCCTCTAGCAGCCCACAGCCCTCTATGCCTGATCAGGTACACTCAGAGGCCGAAGGGGAGGACTGGACACCAGCAGAAGCGTTTCTTTTCAGTGGAGACCCCACCGTTTTGGAGTTGGGTGAGTGTACTCGGGCGTACAGTCTCAACAGGCAAATGAGCACACTGCCTCTGAATTTCTACACCCCCCTCGGGCCGGCCATGGATGCACTGGTTAATACAGCCAACTTCCTGAACATGATTTTCCAAGCCAGTGACTTGCGAGAAAGCAGTGTTAGAGAAGACATGGAGTGGTACCATGCCCTGGTCCGCTCCCTCCTGGAGGCTGATCCTATTATCCGCCGTGCGCTACTCACCTTTGATGCTGACCCCGCCTCCCCTGTGCCACAGCTGTTGCTCCGTGCTTCCCGAAGCTCCACCCCAAAAGTTCAGTTAATTCTCCTCCAGGACCTATCAAATGCTTGGGAGAGCCTGCATCCTCCGGCCCCAGCTCCAGATGACAGTTGGTTCACCAGCTTCAAGTTTCCCTCCAACAATCAGCCTGCCCCAGCCCTGTCCAAACGGGTGCTTCTCAATGACCTTAACACCTTAGACACACCAAAATGGGTTCAAGGGGACAGCTATGTCACAAATCGAACTGGAGTACGTTGGGGGGATGTCCCCTATCTGGAATGTGAGGATGGACGCTTTCTACCTGGGTGGCTGGTCACTCTCTCTACTTCATTTTATGGCCTCAAGCCTGACCTCACCCCAGAGTTCAGGTCAGGACCTGCCTTTGTCCAGTCATGTTGACGAACCAGTGTCAGTACACCCATTTTTATAACAACATTAGACTATAATTTACTTTAGTATCAAATTCAATAGGTATAATAATTGAATTAGCCGAACTGAATAAAGTCTGCCAACTGGGAGAGAAACACAGATGTAACACTGAAGGAAATGTTAAACTAAAAGTTATATACTGTAAAATGGGGTGAATAATACCAATAATAATACTTCTCCCCCATAATAGCTCCTGTTATTTCCTGTAACATTTTCTGTAATGTAAATTTGGTGTATAAGCAGGTTGGTACTTTATTCCTCGGGGGTATGTATATGTCGTTATGTATGTGCATATGCATGTGTTCCTTTGCTAGGGGGGTGATCCGTGTGGATGTAAATATACAGGACTTTGATGTGGACCAATGTGCCACGGGTAATGGCTGGTTTGCCAACACACACCAGTGCAACCGCACGACTATGAAGGTAAAATACTGCTCCCATAACCATTCATACCACCCTGACAAATGTAAAAAGGGTTAGAATTCCCTGGCCATACCATAATGATCTTATGCTATCTTTAAATCAACCTTAGGTTAAGAATACTTACCAAAGCTGTTTCATCTAAATCTAATATTCTATTTATACCAAAGCTACAGGAGTTGGTTTTCATAGTCAGAGTATGTCATTTCACATAAATACACTTTAAGTGAACTTTCTAGAATGTTTTATTTCGTAGTATCTTTATTTATCTATTGATATAGGTATCAATAGGCTACACAATTTCTCTTTTTATCATTCAGGTATCCATTTCCCCTCATAGAAGAGACACTATTCCCTTTTACAATCATCCCTGTTCAGAATTTCCTCTGTCTCTCTCATTCGTTCCATCCAAACCCAATCCTCCACTTCTCATCCCAATGTTCTATTTAAAGTTCTCTGTGCTGGGTGGTGGAGGGATGATCTGTCAGATTAAGATTATAATCCAGTGGTGCTGACATCCTTTCCCCCCTCCATACACCGTTGCTTTCATAACAGACATAAAAAAAACTGAGGTACAATCTCAAAATCTAAATTTCCAATGTCACCCATGTGCTACAGTAACAGATCACCTTGTACAACTACAAACAAACTATTACTGTCTGAAAACCCTTGGAGTTTCATTGGTATTGATTTTACTTCAGTTGAGAGTTGGGATTTACAGAAAGCCTAAAAAGAATTCAAGATACATCACTGGGAATGTTGCATGAGATTCAAAACTCTAAAACAGCGTCATTCATACTAATGTAATTTAATGATATTCTAGCCAATCAGTTCCAGTGGCAAGTACAAGTAACAGTGTGATTCAGCTTCAATGATCAATGTTTCTATAAAGATCAAGAAATGTATCTATATCCATATTGTATTATACTCCCATAATACATTTTTACAGTCTCTGGTGAACTATGGAAAACTCTCCCTATGAACATCCTAGCATTAACAGTTGTGTTACCAATACACGTACATTAAGATTTAGGTGCATTGGTAACATGTTCCAACCATGTAGGCTGATGGAAGGTTGTCACAAACAGGACTAATATAGAGATGGGAACATTCACTACTGTGCTCCGACGAAAGTATTAAATTGTCCTTATGACTGCATAATTCATTACTGTCATTAATGCTGAACCCTTTCAACTATTACTGTAGATACTGTGCCACAACAGTACCTGATTGAGAGTAAGGTTACTTGCACTTGTGTGTTGGGGATAGGCTGTGCATGTTTGTGTATGTGTGTGTGACAGTGTTTACTGTAAGCGTATAGTGTGCACTCATAATGCTGGTCAAAAAGGGATAATGCTCTTGCTCAAGGCATTACGTATCCATTTAGATGTAGGTTTTTTACTTAGATTAACACGCAGCAATCAAATGTGCATTCCTATACTGAGTGAGCGCCCTCAAGTATCTACTCTGTATGTCTAACTGTCTATGTTGGTTTACTGTTTCTTGTAAAAACTGACATCTTCTCTGAAACCTTTTTCCTAGTGATATAAATAGACAGTAGGTTTGAAATCGATATGAATTAGGACAACTGATGATTGATAAACTATGCAATTGCTATCTGTATCTATTATTTTACCTCTACTTTATCACAAAACTAAATAATATATTATAAACTAATATTGCTGCTCTGCTCTCTCCATCAGTGTGAGCCAATCCCAGGCAAGGGATTCCAGTTGGGGCAGTACTGCTGCCGCTGCAAAGATGGATACTACAGTCCTCCAATTGACAATCAGGACACACGTAAGCCCATCAGTGTCCACAGTCCGGATCCAGTATGTAATATCACCCTGTAAATAGTCAACAAAACACAACTTCTCAATGCATTATCTGGCCTGGGGTTCAATGACAGGTCAAGGTTTAGCGAAGAGCACCCCTTAACCAGCTAGCCTGCCCAGAACTGAGCTGGTTGCAAGAATAGGCGCACAAACGATACGTATGCAGTGACATGAATTGCAGACTATTCATTGCTTTTGTTTAACGGCAACTCAAAGACATGCTTTTAACAGTAAGCTCAGTTATAGTTTTCGTAGCTGGGCACTTGTGTTCCACTTTAAATTGTAAAGTCGTTTCCAGAGTGACCTTTTGATTTTCTATGAGTCTGGTCTGGGCTAAAAGAAATTATGTATGGAAGTTGTCAGGAGTGATGCATGTTGTATGCATATTCATTTGTATGGCCTGAAATCACATGCAATATCAATATACCATCAATATATTTCAATTTAGAACATTCAATCAAGGGTCAACAAAGAATGTCAAATGACAATAACTTTGGAAACATATTAAACTGAACAGCTTTAAATTGGAATGAAACCTAGCTGGACCTAGCAAATTTAACATCTATTTGAGCTACTGAAGCAATTGAATTGACAGCTAAATCTATTTTACTGTCTCAAATATTCCCAACCTTCTCAATGAAACTGTAGACAATTCAAACAGGGTTTTGATTGTTCATTTTGTTTATAATGTCCATGTCCTATAAAGTCCCAAATCAATGTCAATGGCTAAAGTAATGTTGTCTTCCTCATTTAAGTAGTCTCTAGAGAGTACATAAAATCTGATTGTTGTCATTCTTGTCACTCTTCTGTGTATGTGTGTGTGTTGGGTGTCTTCCTATGAGCAATTTGTTGTCTGTATTTATGTTGTGGGTGATGCAGTGGATGAAACTGTCAATGGGAGCAACAGTTCTGGCAGTGGCAGGGGTGGTGGTGGTACTGTGTGTTACCCTATCCTGCCCATCTGTCTGCCCTGCTGGCCTGGCTGCAGGCGCTGTGAGGACGGTGTCCCCTGCTGGGTACAGGAGGACTGGTTCCTCAGGGCAGTTGTGCTGGCAGTCCAAGGCTTCTTCATGTTACTGGTGTTTATCAGCATGCTAGTGGCCTACCAGTTCCGACGGAGCAGGGTGAGTTCTACTCCATTGAGCACAGCAATGGTGTTTATACCATATTTTGTACATCTACTGTCTTGAAAAAATACAGTATATTCTATTATAATGAGCAGCAGTTCATTGTTTTGATGTTTGAAGCCATCATGGACAGATATATTATAAAGATATAAAAGTATATAAAAATTATAAAGATTATGCATTGGTATCATCAAACCATGTCTTGGGCTTTTCCTAATTTCTCTATGACAGTGGTAGTGATCTAGTGCCATTCATAACATACGCTGTAAGCTGTTTTATAGAATAAAATCCAGTCAAGCAACAGCACAACATGGTACTGCTCTTAGTTAGCCAAAATGCATTATTATTACTGATCAATAAATGCAATCACAGAAGCAGATAGCTTCTTGAAGTCTTATGTGGCAAACGCTAAACATCACTAGATTAATAGTGCTATTACATAGACTGTAAACAGAATGGACGACGCGTCTCTGCTTCCTCCCACTGTACAAAAATAAAGCCAAAATATCTATTGGAAGTCGCTTTGGATAAAAGCGTCTGCTAAATGAATACATGTAGCCTATTTATCCTGTATACCGGTGCTGCCATCTTGCGCTTGTGATGTCATTTGGAGCCAGAGTCAGTAGTGATCGGGTGGTGGAGCCGCGGTATTCATAGTTTTCACGTATTCATTCAGCTTTATTCATTCAGCGTTCTGCTGCCCGCCGCCCGTTATTACGTCATACATTTTCTTTGAGTCTGTTGCTTTTGTGTTGCCAAAATGCCGGATAGTTGTTGTTCTATCAGATGCAGTAATCGAAGAGGAGACAAGTACGGTGGCCCTGAAGTGCAAATCACACCCACTAACATGAGTGCATCCCCCAAATGAAAACACTCCCCCAAATACGAATCAACTTCCCCCAAATAGGATGACGTGCTCACCTCCCCCCAATACAAAGACACGCTCCTCCAAATGGGAAACGACATTACATTAACTCAAAAACACATTACATTAACTCAAAGCGGAAAGGGTAGGTACAACACTTAGTCGCTGAATGGATGCAGTAACTAACAAGAAATTGATCGACAGAAGTACAAAATGCAATAGCCTGACAGAGTTACGTGCACCAGGACATTTGTTTGGCAATTTTTTTGGCTGATTTGCACTTCAGGGCCACCGTAGACAAGCCTGGGGCCCGTTCTCCGTACGTCGCTTATTACATCCGAGATCAAATGACACATCCAAGATGACATCATCTTGCTAATCATGATCTGGCTAATTCGGTTCTTAGAACACCCATGTTGTTTATAATTAGTATAGCTGGATTGAGTTATGCGTTGGTCTAAAAGGGGGTATCAGAGCCTGTTTATTAGACATTCTCTGGGGGTATGTATCGATAGTAGAAACCTTGATCAGCAACGCTGCTATTGGCTGCTCACATAAGTCTATGGTTGCTCACTGTGGCCAAAATGAGCACCCTGTTTTTTCCGCAACAGGGCCAACAGAGCAACAGCTTGCTCGAATGTTACTCCGAATTTGAAGATTTTATCAGAACGCCAGGGAACACCTCAAAGTCTGCAAAATCCAAGAAAGAGGGCTGGCAAAAAGTAGCAGACCAAATTAAATGTAGAGGAGTGACCACGCGTTTTATCGCTTATTACAGTAAGCTAGGCCTATGTTTTTTCATAGTTTCATATTTTCATTCATCATCTTTAATGTCATATGATGTGGTTTCAACAAATGTATTAGGTAAATGACACCCTCACAAAAAAACGATAGGCTATCCTCTCAAAAGGTATAGCTATATCGCGTTGTGCTTAAGGAGCCTATATCTATCACGCAATGAGCAATTAATTCGGTTTCATGTTAAATTCTGCTAATTATTCTTGCACCTTCTGCAACAGGTTCCTGTAGTAAAAACGGACAAGACATGTCTGTGACAGATTTCCTGTATGACCTCTGCATGTAAAGCCTCAATCTCATCGTGTTTACATAAAATAAACCTGCTCCCGAGCAGGTTTAAGTTTACGGACCTGTTGCTATGACAGCAAGTCCAGGATGAGCTTCGAAGAACCGAACAATCCAAGATAATGACAAATCGTCAACAATCAAATCCAGCTAACTGAGTTAGCGACGTACGGAGAACGGGCCCCTGGTCTGTGTTTCTTTAGAATTTCGTCCGATAACGAAAACCCAGAGAGGAGGAGATTCTGGATTTGTGCCATTATTAAACCGTGTCTGGCAAACAATGACAGCCGTCCAAATATACACGTATTTGCAGCTAACTCTTCATCAAGCTCAAGTAAAGTTGAACACAAGAATATACAGGTATATGAATTATGGTATTTTCTCTCTCTCCATAAAACACATCTTTATGTAATAGGACGGTTTGACATAGTTTGTTGTGTATCGAGGCGAACAACTAGTGATCGTAGTGAGTTAAAGTTAGCTAACGTTAGTTTGCTAACGTTAAATAGTTGGGTTGTTGTGTTAGACACAACTAAATTCGAAATGCATTTGGAGTTAAATGATTTGGAAATCCCTGTACACCGATATTCAACTGAATGTAAAACAAAGACAACGTGTGAGGCTTGTGTTAAGCCTGATTGGTTATACTCATTTGGTCCTTTGTTTTTATTAACGTTTTTCAGACCATCCCAACTTTTTTGGAATTGAGATTGTAATAGGCCTAAGTAAAAAATAACGGAAAAGTTGACTTTCCGTTGGAATAGTTATGGAATAGCAGTTGTTTAAGAGAGAGAGGGGTTAGCTAGTTAGTAGCTAATGATATCACATAGTCATATAAAAACCTTGCGGTTTTTAGGGGCAGAAATACGGCAGCGGGTGCTGTATATGGATGGCAAGTGCCCAACACTTGCAGTTTGTGTCCAACACTTGCAGTTTGTGTCCATATCTTTTCTTTCGCTAAGAGGTGATACTAAGAAACGTGGGAAGGTAAATTTGCCGGCTTTTGCTGCGTCTCAACGGAACTGTGTGAGCCGCTATCGCCAGCAGCTTTCTGCCCTCCAGGCAGGGTTGCCAGGTCTGTGTGACAAAACCAGCCCAATGGCCAATCAAAACCAGCCCAAAACCAGCCCAATGGCCAATAAAACCAGCCCAAAAACCAGCCCAATATCAGAACTCAAAATATGCCCCTGCCAAACCATATACAATGCTTGTAATATCTACAAAGTAACACCAAATGTTTTCAGGAGGTTTTCTCAGGAGACTGAGAGCATTAGGCACGTGTGCACACGCAGTGCGTGTGTGTATGAGGGCTTGTCCCATGTCAATGTGTGTACGTGCTGATCTGGAGTCAGTTTGGTAGAATTTGGGTATAAATAATTTCATTTAAAATATGGATTTTTATTTAAAGATATTCATGTAATTTGCATGCAAAATAGGTCTACCCGAACCAGCGGACAAAAAATGAAACCCGCGGCAACACTTCAAAAGTAGCCCAATTCCGCGGGAAAACTGCAGACCTGGCAACACTGCCTCCAGGTCACCGCGGATGTCACGTGACTGAAAACTATTAAATTGAGGTCCCACCCATAGATTTATATATATCTATGGTCCCACCAATAGACCAATTATCACCCTACGTCACATGACTGTCAAGCATGCTCAACTGCGCATGTCGGAGGCAAAAGACAAACTTCTCCCGGGTATAATACACTTGGAGTGTAGATCAGGTCATCATATATCTCTGGCCACTGGATTTCAGGGCTTGGACATTAACTTTTTGAGGCACTTGTCCTTTGGACAATTACATTTACGTTTCATTTGTCCATGCACAAAAGTCACTTGAACGCAAAACTAGCCTGGCTAACTGAGGTCGCGGTGCGTTTACAGTGCGTGTCCACTGCAGCGACGCGATGCGAGCGACAACATGTTTTCCATTCATTTTCAATGGAGCCAGGCGAATCGCTTGCGTGGTGCATTGTGGGTAGCGACGCGACCGAGTTGAGATTTTCTCAACTGTATGCAAATGTAGAGCGATTTTCGCTAGCGATGGCCAATCGGAGTGTTTTCTTGTTTCTCGTAATGTAGCAACCATGGTGAACATTTCTAGCTTTATAGGTTTCAATATCCAGTCCTGTACGATATGTCTCTGTATTTGTACAAAGACATTAATAAAAAGAATGAGGCCAGGCGCAGGTTTGCGGACGTTGTCGGTGCTCCTGGTGGGTTTTTTGTACTTTCAAATTCAGTCTCTCGTCACATTAGTTACGTAACTTTGTTCTGGTAACTAAGCTAGCTAGTTACAGTAGTAGCCCGGCTGGAACTCCCTGGTCGTATCGACAGATTAGCAGAGACTTGGAGTAATATAATAAAACGTTTTTACACATGTCAACGTGTATGTCTATTAAACAGTTTTGTATTTTGTATACAAGTTGTATTTTGATCGATGTTGCGAGTACGTAAACCCAAGTCTGCACCCTTGGCCATGACAACTAGCTACAACAGTGACTTAATCTGTTTGATACGCCCCCGCGCGTGGTGAACCGTGGGAAGGCGAGCGATGGCAAGCGATTCTCGTCGCTGTTGTAGTTGTCATGGCCAAGTGTGCAGACTTGGGTTTAAATCAAATAATTGGTCTATAGACCTTTTTTGGAACGTAAACAATAACAGATCAGTTTAGAACGCAAGGCCCTGAACTACATCCGGCTAGCGCGTTTCCTACATTATCGCTAGCTACTTTACCATCGAGTTAACATGACTTGCGCATATTACCATCAATTACCTGGCTGTGGATAGCAGCGATACATCGAATAGTGTCCCCTAACCGACCCACTGGATCAGAACGTTATTTATTTTAGGCTATAATTTATTTTAGGCTGATCTGAAATTTATAGCCTACCTAAGGTAGAGCTAGAGCTAATCTATCCCGATGTATACTGTACCACTATTTCAAATAGTAGCTACATTAGCCTACCAAATAGTATTTGGTAGAGTGCGTTTACAGTCAGTAAAGAGGTTATTGGAGCCTATAAAAGTCTGATGCCTACAACTATTTTTTTAATGGGAGTCAACAAACGATGCACATATATGTAGGCTATGTAGATATAGCATCTTTTTAAGCCGTCAAGACATGACGGCTTAAAAAGACCTAGACCAGCTGTGATGCCTGCATACTAAAAGCAACGGTCGGGGAGGTGTGCAGCATAGGCTCTGCTGGTTACTTGTTGAATAACTGCTGTGAAATTGTAGTAATTAATAAACGCACAGATAAATGTTCAATATGATCGGCTGTTTTTACATCACCCACCTGTCATTTCTGAACCCAGTGTATGGTCGAGGGTTTAAAAAAAAAAACTGGTGGATATGAGAGTTAGTTAGCCATAGCCTAGGACTACGCATCAGATCCACAACCGAGTTATCTCTACTGAAGTATATTTATTGTTCAGGTGGATCCCTTGCCTGTTGCGCAAATTCATTTCAGTAACTGAAGGATTAAAGTCTTTAGTGTCTATTACAATATGTAATGATGGTATTCAATGACACAAGTCTGTGTTCTAGAAAGAGTGGTCTGGAGTCGCAGAGGTCCGATAATATCAGCTTTAATGCAGCAGTTGGAAATCAACAAGGAGCTCTGGGGTTGTCTACGTTTCCCTACCCGCAACAGAGTTTGGGTTGGTCCAAATGACTATCTGTCCCTGCCCCAGCATATATTATACAGTGCAATTAAAACAGAAAGATGAAAAGAGGGTTGAGCTTGTTCTCTCGTGCATCAGTGAGATGTTCTTGCCTACGCGTCCCATCTGCTCGGGTGCCATCTCCACCCGGTTTCAAGGTTGTTTCTGAAAATGAAGAGATAGAGACACAAAGAATAGCATGCTTCCCACACCCAGTGTGAGACCCAATGTTTAAGCCTGAGCACACTTCTAAGCTCATAAGACAGAACTTTAAAAAGCACAATGCACTAACTTTAATAAACACAATATATTCTTTATAACCTAAGAAAAGACACATCGCCACTGATGCTATAGCATGATTGGAAATTCCCTTCCATGACAAGTTATACAACTCAAACCACCTTTTTAAAGCACTAACCCAGATAGCAAACTTCATTGAAACTACGCTGAATCAACATCCGCTTTCAACGTCAGACTCTGATGTTGACCCATCATCATTTTGCACTCATTTATTGAAACAACGTTGAAAAACCCACGCGATTCTAACGGTATTTCCACCAATATTACTATTGAAACAACGTTGAAAGATCAACAAGCTATTCTTTACAGCAGCAACCCACTCGTCCCGTTTTTATAGGAAATTTAAACTTGTTGACAACTTGTTCTTCCCCAATCTCGACGAACAGCCAAACAGCAACATTTTTTGCCACAGTAACTTGCTCACTTATGCTTCTAAACTGACTTCCATCAAAACAATCATTCGCGCGTCTGAAACCGGAAGCTTTCGAGGGCCAAACTTGACAAATTAAAATTCTAGAATGTTCATCAAAAAAGGTCTATACCAGAACCTGTTTAAGGAGATCCTGGCCACTCCCTATTAAGCACCATTGTACCGAATTTTGTTGCAGTTCCACCAGAGTTCCACTGGGAGTGATCGCGGTCGAGTGCAGAATGAATGGGAGTCTATGGAGCTAAACGGCTAAATTTGTCTCTTTCACCTGATTGTCGTTGAGAAATCTCAGATTTGATTGTAGTTTTTGCATGTTCAACATGGATTACAGGTCGAAAGTTGAATGAACGAGTACTTATGTCCTTTCGATTTCTTACAGGGTAAGTCGTTGTTGCCCATAACACGCTAGCATTCTGCTAACGAATGCTGATTGGTTAGTGAAGGACTGACTACGACCAGAGATCCCGCTTGATGGCATCCGAAGCAGAACCAGAATGTCAGAGCATTAGCAACATTAGCAACAACATTAGCAAACCAAAACTCTTTCTAGCATGTGTATTGACAGGGAGAGCCTAACCTGTCAGCTGTGTTGTCGATGCCTCGAGAGAAAAGTGGAAGTAACCAGAGCTTGCCGTCAAGCAGTATTTCAGGCCGTACAATGAGTATGACGTCAATGACATTTTAAAAGGCTTTTTAGAACAGAAAGGCAACTTTAAAAATCTATCACCAGCGATGTGTATTTTTTTTGCCTCCCCTTTCGAATTCAGAATTCAAATTACTAGACAAAAAATGATATCCTCCATATAGCTCCATAGACCTCCATTCATTCTGCACTCGACCGTTAGCGCCCTCATATGGAACTAGAGTGGAACTGCAACCAGTTCAAACCCCGGAAGTTTCCCGAGAGTGGCAGTTCTCTCTATATTAGACATTCTCTGGTCTATACACTCGCCCAACCCAATCGCGAGCACACACTAACCTTGTTATATCGTCAAATAACTAATTAAAAACAAACTGATCAGAAAAATGAGCATGTGAACAGACATCAGCATGATAAAAATGACCTAAAATGACAGAAACCGTGGCTGTGTCTACTACCGCGCACTTTACTAAGTACACTGCAATACAGTGCACTTACATCTGTAGTGCACTCCGTCGCTGAGTAGTGCTGTCTCAAATGGAACACTTAAGTCAGTGGTTCCCAATCCTGGTCCTCGGGCCCCCCTGCCGTGCATGTTTTAGACGTTTCCCTGTTCCAACACACCTGATTGAAATGAATGGGTCGTTATCAGGCTTCTGTTGAGCTTGATAATTAACAATTCATTTCAATCAGGTGTGTTGGAGCAGGGAAATATCTAAAACATGCAGGGCAGGGAGGCCCGAGGACCAGGATTGAGAACCACTGACTTAAATTAACCACTTGGCGGCAAGTGACGGACGCAAATCTGATTGTGACACCCGCGAATCTAAGGCGAATCTGCTCGCGAGTCATTTCGTCCGCCATTATTTTAGAAATGAAATGCTGCCGAAAGGGCTCCTCCTCTTCCGCTACGTAGCCAATATGGCGCCCGTTTAGGGCGAGTAGTGTCCATCGTTGTACACTGCATTTTTTGACCGTTTGCAGTGCGTCATCCGGGTACTTTCAGTGCCCAGAATTCTGCTGGTTTTGTGAGCGTAAGCGCCCTAAGCACTGAAAAGTCAGTGCTCGAAGTGCACAAGTGCGCGGTAGTAGACACAGCCCGTCTCTGGAAAAATTTGGACGTGCACTTTGATTCTATTGTTTGGCTCATGTCCCATCCGCTAACATAGAGGGGGCGGGACTTATGACATATACTGCAGTTAGCCACCAGGGGGCGATCGAGATATTTTGGCTTTTGAGGAGCTGTCATGCCGTCCATTCTTTTTACAGTCAATGTGTTATTACTGTGACATTACTATGTTAATGCTGTAATTTAACAACCGTGGACACTTTTGCTACTCTTTTTGAACACTTCATTGATGGCTTTATTTCAGAGAACTCAACATAGTGATACCGTTTTGCTGTATTTCTTGTTTTTGGCTATTATTGTCCACAATACATAAATGAATCAATTTCAATGTGTTCAATACCATGTTGGATTTACATTTTAATTTAAATATAGATCTAACATGGTTTTCAACACAAAACATTCATACAAGGGTATTCATTTGAGTATTTACAAAAACCTCTGTAAAGTAAGTCAATCATGTTGAACTAATCATGTCTCCTCTCGCCCTCACAATATCTCACTGATTCACAATTTTAAACTTGTATCTACACTTGAATAACTCCCTTACCTCAATCACATTTTCTCTCTTCTCCTTCACCCACACTCACCATCTTGTCCCTACTCATCCTAATGTTGATCCTTTCCTTCCTTATATCTGCTGTTACCCATGTGTTCTTCCACTCATCACATCCCTTGTTGTCTGTCATCCATCTTTTCCTGCTCTTTCTCAAACATCTCTTCTTGCCACACTGCTTTCCCCTTCCTACTCTGTCCTTTCTTTCTCCCCTAAGAGGATACGAGCATCGGGTCTCTTGCTATTGGAGACAATCCTGTTTGGCTCTCTGCTCCTGTACTTCCCAGTGAGTGAGAATATGAGTGATGGGGAGTGAGATTAGAGTGCTCTTTTCAGATCACTGCACAGGATTATATTATAATGGAAGTTTTTAATGGGTAGGAGGTAATAGTTGTGGTGTGGGGGCAAATGTTTTAAATAACATGGCATTGCTCAAATGTGGTGAAGGATTATCAATCTCTTTTGATTCATTACCACAGTCATGGGTCAATTATTAATATATCCATTAATCTCAAACATGGATGGAAGTGTTTTATTGAAGGAGATTAGGGCATGCAAACAGCTATGTCATTCATTACACTGTTTCAGTCCTGCTACTGTATTCATTATAATATTGATAAACCCAGCTTTGTCATTATTGAGTTGTTTCCCTGGTAACTGTAGTCTATCTACAACCTATCGCATTAACATTTGACGTTTACATTTTTTTGTTCAGCAATTACAAATTGTGCATGCAGTAAGTGCAGCAGATAGTCAAGGAGGTAACAAAGAGTAATAAAGGCTTATGCACTGTAGCAACAGAGTAATTTTATCTGCTTATGTTGATGTTGTCAGTGGTGCATTGACAAACTAAGACAAATATACAGTCTACACCTACTGTAAGTACAGATATTGAAATATATAGTACATGAAGGACTGACTGGTTTGAACTAAGCTTCCTACAAATGCAGTTAATATGATGTTGTTAACCTTGGACCACTGAGCAAAAGGTCCCAATGTTTTCTAAACTTTTTCTAGGCTTACATCTCTCTTTCTCTCTCTATGCTTCCCCCTGAGGTTTTCATCTTGTATTTCAAGCCCAGCATTTTCCGTTGCATCCTGCTCCGCTGGGTTCGAATGCTGGGATTCGCTATTGTATATGGAACGGTTACACTAAAGATGTACCGGTCAGTTCTGAAGTCAAGCTTGACCATTAGCTGTGTTTTGTGAAAGTCCAATCTAAGGATATGTTGTATCAGTTAAATCAGTTGTATGTACAGTACCGGTCAAAAGTTTGGTCACATTTTCCCATGTCCAAACTTTTGACTGGTACTGTACGTGGTTTGCATTCCTTAATACCAATACAAACAGTATCTTACAGTAGTGTGTGTCCACTGAATGATAGATGTATTTTTGTGCAAACAGGGTGCTAAAGGTGTTCCTTTCCCGCACGGCACAAAGAGTGCCCTACATGTCCAGCACTCATCTGCTGGGGATGCTGGGAATAATGGTGATGACTGTCAGCTGGTTCCTATGCGCATGGACTGTTGGTGTTCTACAGAATCGTGACCGCAATGTCCCTTTGCTGATAACCTCCACAACATCAGATGGGCAAGGCTTCAGCCTGTGTGACCTTGATCGTTGGGACTACATGATGGCAGTAGGTGAGTGGACAACATGTTAACATGACAACAGATGAAGTTTTGGTTTTACAGTTGAATCTAAGGTCAGTCAAAAGAAAATCCCAATAGATTAGCTTTAAATGAGTGTACTTGAGTCAGAAGATTGACTCACTTCGCTCAAGCAGTCACATTTGCTCATGATAATTGACAAATAACCTCTTAATGGATAATAAATGTAGTAAACAAATTACAGGCTTAAAGGAAACATCATTTAAGAAGCATTTTTCTGTGTTTTTTGTGGCAGCCAGTGTATAAATGTAGTATATTCTCTAAGGATCATCTAACAACAAAGTCGTCCATCTTTAGAATCAGCTAATTGCATCACTCTGATATCGTCTGGCAACAATTGTCGGATTGAAAATAACACTAACACTTTTCCAATAAATTCATACAAATGTAGACACTTAAAGGGGTCATTGATTGCAGAACCGAATTTACCTTGTCACAGTTGAATAACGACAGTTCAGTGGGTAAAATGTACAGTGAACCTCAAAGTCCATTGACACCTCTTTCCTATGTAAATCTCACAATTAAAAAATGTAGCTGTAAAAAAGTTGGTTTTGAAAAATCCACATTTTTTGGCTCTGGTCTGTACCTTTGTCACGCCCCCAAATTTGCTGCGCGCTGCTCTGTAGTGATGGAAAGTTTGGATCCTTTTACGGACTCGGTTCTTTGACTCTCGTTCGTTAAAAGGAACTAATGTTTTTTCGAGTCATTCGTTCATTTCAACAGGGGGGGGGGGGGGGGGGGTTGCTCAACATTTTATATATTATGTAGGTTAGTGCATGTAAACCAGCAGATACTATTTTAAAAGAAATTCCTGCATTAAAATAATGTATCATGACAGTTTGTATGATTTTGGAACTGAACATCAGCTCCCTCACCAAGAAAGCACAACAGAGGATGTACTTCCTACGGCAGCTGAATAAATTCAACCTGCCAAATACAATGATGGTGCACTTCTACACAGCCATCATTGAGTCCATCCTCACCTCCTCCATCACCATCTGGTATGCTGCTACCACTGCCAATGACAAGAGCAGGCTGCAGCGTATCATCCGCACTGCTGAGAAGGTGATTGGCTGCAATCTGCCTACCCTCGAGGACCCTGAGGCGAGCGAGGAAGATAGTGGCCGACTCCTCCCACCCTGGTCACTCCCTGTTTCAGTCACTCCCCTCCGGCAGAAGGCTTCGGTCCATCAGGACCAATACCACACACCACAAAAACAGTTTCTTCCCTTCCGCTGTTGGCCTCTTCAACAAGGCCAAGGGTTCACACTGACTTCATGACTCAATGCCCTTAAAACACACTGCTTCTTGCACTGCACAATACAATCTTGTACCATTTGTATTTTTTGTAAAAAAAAATATTGGTATTTTTATATTGTAAATTACTGCAACTTATATTTTATTTTATATTTTATTGGATAGTTTATTTAATCTAATTCCACTTAGTATTGCTAGTTATGTACCCTTGACTCTAGCTAGACTAGCTGTAGTTGGCATTAGAAGGGAAGCTTCCGAAAAAATAGCCAGAAAACGAATAGCAGGCTGTGTCTACTACCACGCACTTTACTAAGTGCACTGCAATACAGTGCACTGCAATACAGTGCACTGCAATACAGTGCACTGCAATACAGTGCACTGCAATACAGTGCACTTACATCTGCAGTGCACTCCATCGCTGAGTAGTGCTGTCTCAAATGGAACACTTAAGTTAACCACTTGGCAGGAAGTGACGGATGCAAATCTGATTGTGACACCCGCGAATCTAAGGCGGAAGTGACAGACTCAAATCTGCTCGCGAGTCATTTCGTCCGCCATTATTTTAGAAATGAAAAGCTGCCGAAAGGGCTCCTCCTCTTCTGCTACGTAGCCAATATGGCGCCCGTTTAGGGCGAGTAGTGTCCATCGTTGTACACTGCATTTTTTGACCGTTTGCAGTGTGCCATCCGGGTACTTTCAGTGCCCTGAATTCTGCTGGGTTTGTGAGTGTAAGCGCCCTAAGCACTGAAAGTCAGTGCTCGAAGTGCACAAGTGCGCGGTAGTAGACACAGCCGCAGTCTAGCCTATTGCTAACGCCTGTCTCACCACACCTGTCAGGGAGTCAGGTGGCTGAGCGGTTAGGGATTCGGGCTAGTAATCAGAAGGTTACCGGTTCGATTCCCTGTCCAGATTATCTATTTGAAAGAACTGTAGAAAGGCAGGTGCTAGATACAGGATACGTTAGGATTGCTAATAACTGTTACCGACAAAATCATACTACAGCTTGCAGTTGTGATGAACATAAGGTCGGAACGCACGCTCTCCTGCTTTACATTGTCCCAGGTTTTCAAAACCGTCCTTGGTGAAATGGTTCGCGCAAATGTGTCGAGGGTCGAACTGCACAGGGATCTTCTACGTTACGGTATAGACAAACATCATGCCCGTCTAGTCAATGTTAGCTAGACTCTGATTTGCAAGGAATGCAAGAACAGCTAGATAGCAAAAACACCTAGACTGTAGGCATGTAAACTAGTTTAGCTTGCTAACGGAAGAGTATAGGTAGAATGCCAATAAACTACGCTAAATCACACAATGGGGCTCACCTTATTTCATGTTCCTGACTGTGTTTCATTCAAATAAATAACCCGTGCTGTCATGTGAATCTACAATTCAAGATGCATGTTTGTCCAGATCTATTTTTCAGCCACTTAGCTAGATCTAACTGAAGCTGAGTTGAATCACGATACTTTGTTTGCTAAGCTGTAGTGCTAACCAGAGGTGTCAAGTAACGAAGTACAACTACTTCGTTACCTTACTTAAGTAGACATTTTGGGTATCTATACTTTACTGAAGTAATTATTTTTCAGCCGACTTTCTACTTCTACTCCTTACATTTTCACGCGGTTATCTGTACTTTCTTCTCTTACTATTTTTAAAATAGCCTCGTTACTCCAATTTCAGTTTGGCTTGTTTTCATTCCGGCTTGTCATCGTTCAAAAAAACACACACAAAAAAACTATCCAGAAAAAACGCACCATCCGGATAGAGTGAATTTGATTGTGGTTGGATGAGAAGTATAAACATATACCATTCCCACACCCTATTGGTTTATACGTGATCCATCACCTGCACATGACACAAAATCACGTCAAACTCCAGCAAGGAAATAGCAGACTTATGTAGCCTACGAGGATGTCCGTGGCAGAGACTCAAGAGAACTCGAGCAAAATGTCCGAACCAAGCACCAGCGAGGAGGTTGGTAGCTAGGAAGATTAGCCAACCCTTCTACATCCCTGGCCGTACGTAAGAATTTTTCGACATGTTTGGATGCAAAAACAACTCCTTTCGAATGCGCTGCAAGCTCTGCGCACCCAACTAGGCTACCACGAGCTAATGGCTTTCACAAACTCGCCGTCTAATTTGAATAAAGGCTATTGATAACATGCCTCTGAAGTTTGACTTTTTGCAGCATTACAATACTTATAGGCAACTAGTCATCATATCTTCTTCTCCATGAAACACATGTTAATGCTTAGTAGTAGGCTACACATATATGGTTCTTTAATGTATTTGCATTGTACTAAAATGCGTTCATTTTCAATGGGCATAAACAGGTGCAGCCCACATTTTCCAACATTAACATTTCAATATAACAAGTCATTATGGCCTTTGGAAAAACAAATTTGGGGGGGAGGTGGGGTCGTGCATTTGTCCTTAAAGGTCACATGACATGAAAACTTCACTTTAGGAGGTTATTTAACATTAATATGAGTTCCCCTAGCCTGCCTTTGGTCCCCCAGTGGCTAGAATTTTCGATAGGTGTAAACCAAGCCCTGGGTGTTCTTCTCCGCCTTTGAGAAAATGAAGGCTCAAACGCTCGGTTTGAAAATCTCCTCTTATTGACGTCACAAGGAGCCAGGCTACCGCCCTTCTCTCTGCTGTGCCCGCCCAGATAATCCGGCCCGCCCATGAGGAACTGAGCTACGATCGTGCAAGGGCGAGTGCAATATCGTGTTTTCCTGCAGAGACATCATGGCTAGCAAACGAACGAAGCTTAACAGTTGCTCAGTGCTTGGATGTACAAATCAACACAAGTATTTTTGTAGTTCCTTCATCCGAGCCTCTAAACAATCAGTATCTTAATTTTATTTTCGCTGGAAAATAATTTTGTATGTCTGCGCCAAACACTTCAGCCACGACTGTTTCCTCAACTTGAGCTAATACAAAATTGGCCTTGCTGAAATTAAATTCTGGATCAGTACTAACTCTCCTTCGTTCAGCTACTAACCTCGGACAAGTAAGTTAACTAACGCTATATCATTTTGTAGCTTTACTGTATATGGTTACCTAGCTTGCTACCCTTAGAATGTGGCTGTAACATTAGCTCTGCAGCTAATAGCTGAGTTAATGTCGCAAGGTAGATAGCATCAAGTATGTGTGTGAATACACATGCTGTACGTGAGTGTTGTACACTTCTTTGTTATTTGGATAACCGTTCTGCTGTTGGTGTTATGGTGCGCGCGATATCCACCTTTCCCCTCATTGAAATGACTGAGTGTGTACCTCTGCAAACCAGGGTTATCAGATGAGAATGGGCAAATTCAAGGCATTTTACAGCAACGGGGTTACAGCCATTGCGATACATCCATTGTAAACATTAGCGCATGGTGCCGCCCCTCCGCTCCTCATTAGCATTTAAAGCTACAGACACCAAAACAGCGCGTTCTGAGGAAAGCTTCTTGTGGGACTGCTAGTAGTGGCTGTAATTCTGCACCAAGGCTGAATTTCGGGAAAGACACTTCTGATACAGTATTAGGGGACCACTAAGGCCTATATAAAAGCATCCAAAAACAGCATGTCATGTGACCTTTAATGGCATTTTTTCCCCTTACTACTTTTACTTTTTTACTTGAGTAAAAAGCTTGAATTGATACTTCAACTTCTACAGAAGTATTTTTAAAACCTAGTATTTATACTTCTACTTAAGTAATGAATGTGAATACTTTTGACACCTCTGGTGCTAACGTTACCCACCTAAGGCGATCCTGTTTTGTTTCGACAACAGATGTGGAAACAACTAACGTAGTTAGTTCTAGTCAATCTAGTCAATCTGTTGAAAAGAGTGTTGTGTAGACGCAATAGATTTATTTGTACGTTTTTATTTCAAGTCTCCACTTTCTTGTTTCAGTGAGTGCTGTTCGCGTATTTGCTCCGCAGCCTTCACTTGTTGTAAACCAACCAATCAGTGCGCAGCTCATCTATATATTCATGAGCATACCATAGGCGGCTGTATATGAAAAAACAAACACCTAACCCTAAAAAAATTCTAACAAAAGGTTTCTCAGCTGTTTTTTTGTAGTATTAGGTGTCCTTAATAACATACTAAAAGTTTACCAAAGTTTGACCACTACAAAGGTGTAATTTTCAAGATGGCGTCCAAGATGGGCTGGAAGCCCTTAAAATATCTTAACTCCATTATTTGACCTAGCCAAGTAATTTTGGTGTCTAACCCCATGTTTTCTGGGTCTATGAATCCATTGGACTTGTCTAAATTGCACTGACATGATTACATACTTATGGAATACATGATTTTGTGAGATTACTGTAAGGTTTTATCTTTGCTTGGGGTGAACCAGAGGTGTAAACGATTAAGCCTATGTCATGTAACTCATACTGAGTACGTGTTTTTGGACACATACCCTTTTTTTTGCTAAAACAGACTTGACATTCAATGTAATTATGAATTATGAATTAGCCCGAACAGAGGCCTGTGTGTGAACCCTCTAAAATGGTCACTCATTTCAATTTGAATAAGGTAATACATATGTAATGCATCCTAGATGTTTTTGAGTATATAGGTGACATTATACTAAACCCAACAAAACTAAATTCACAATTTCAGCAATTCAGAAGATGGAAGAGAATACTGACATTTTATATTGCTTGCCTCATTGAAATGTTGTTGGCAGCACAGTGTATACCATTTTGCTCAAACAAAATTAATCCATGACTACGTAAACCACCCACCCATCCTCCCTGGGAACAGTCATTTTCCCGCAGTCTTGCAACAGGAGGGGCTACACCAGTGTTGCCAGGTCCGCGTTTTTCCCGCGGAATTGGGCTACTTTTGAAGTGTTGCCGCGGGTTGAATTTTTTGTCCGCTGGTTCGGGTAGACCTATTTTGCATGTAAATTACATGAATATCTTTCAATAAAAATCCATATTTTAAATGAAATAATTTATTTATACCCAAATCCTACCAAACTGACTCCAGATCAGACAAGCCCACATACACACACGCACTGTGCGTGTGCACACGTGCCTAATGCTGTCAGTTTCCGGAGAAAACCTCCTGAAAACTTTAATGCTGGCATACTAAACATTTGGTGATACTTTGTATATATTACAATACATTTGGCAATAATAGCAATGAAAACATTTTTGGGGCTGGTTTTATTGGCCATTGGGCTGGTTTTGGGCTGGTTTAGTCACACAGACCTGGCAACCCTGGGCTCCACCATCAAAGTTGCCCTAGACCGAATCATTGAACCTGCCTTCCTGATCATGTCGAAAACTGAACAGTTTTCACTGGAAGATGTAATGAGCTATGAGCTCATTTCCTGCAGCCCTGTTCGAAGGAAAGGGAATCTTCCGTATAGTCAACAAGCCCCAACTAGCGCAGGCAGTCACTGAGTTCTCAAGCAAGAAATCTAACAAAACTGTCCTGGATTCCATCCCACCAACTGAGTCCAATGTCCTTGACGGTGGCTCCCTGGTTCACCGCTTGGCATGGAAAAAGGGTGACAGTTACGGTGCCATTGCACAGTCATATGTAGACTTTACCATACACCATTATGGTAAAGCAACAGTTGTTTTTGAAGTTATAGCGAAGGTCCTTCCATCAAAGACAATACGCATCAGAGACGTAGTGAAAACACTCACCCCATCGTTAACTTCAATGCAGAGACTGAGTTTGTGGGAAGAAAGGATGATTTCCTTCCAGATCTTGCAACAAACAAGGACTTATCAATCTTATGACCGAGAAGCTGGAGAAGAAGGGCTGCACTGTTATCAATGCATCAGGTGATGCTGACGTGGACATTGTCAAAGCTGCAGTCAAGGCCTCAGAACATCACCCCACAACATTGATAGGGTAGGATACAGACTTATTGTTCTCCTCTCCTCTACTACCTCTATAAAGCTACTAAAGTGTACAACATCAGTGAGATGAAACACGTCCTGGGTAGTGACTTGTGTTCCCAGTTGCTGTTTATTCACGCCTGATACAACTTCACACATTTTCTGTGTTGGCAAACAGACAGCATTCCAGAAACTTGTGAATGGTGAATCAACCATCCAGTCCTGTGCGTGCAAATGTATTTCTGCTCACACATCAAGCAAGGAATGTCATAGAGGACCATGGGACCAAGGCAATGGCAGTGTTGTTTGGCGGAAAGAGTATCGATTCACTTGCCTCTTTGCGCTACAACCTTTTTAGCAAGAAAATCGTTACCACCAAATAATTTGTTACCCCAGAACATCTGCCTCCAACTGAGTCCTCAACCAAATACCACTGCCAAAGAGTTTACTTCCAGATCATGGTGTGGATTGGAAAGGTGGCACCCCTGTTTTGACAAATTTTACAGTACCACACAGTTCTAATGAATTTATTCTTTATTGGAATCAAAAGAATGGTTATGAACCACAGAAACCACCAACACTAGGCAAAACGATATGAGAAAGGAGAAATATGCAATTACTTAAGGGAAATTGTACTTTTGCATAAATATGCTTGCAACCAATTGCTTTAATATATAATTGTACTTGTAATCACTTATCTATCGTGCAAATATGCTCATTAGAATATTACATGGACAAAACATGTATCAGGCACCAGTATTCCTGGTTTATGAGGAATACAAAGGAGTAATGGTCATTTTAAGGACCTGGCAGCCGCCATTTTGAAAATGGGGCCTTTCTTGGAGTCAAACATTGGTAAACTTTTAGGATGTTTTTAAGTACATCTGACAGTACTGTAAACCACTGAGAAACCTTTTTGTTAGAATTTTTTTGGGGTCAATCCATATTTGCAGCTGACTACCATAAAAGGAGAAAACCTAGCGTTTTTTCCCGGGAAAATTTCACTGGATGTATGAGGGGGCATAGAACAGCACCCGGGCCATTTTCAGCCCAACCAATGTTACATACCCTATTCGGAGACCTTAAGAAACAGTGTGAAATACCCCAAAACTCCAGTCAATTACCCCTTTAAATAAACACGTAAATATAATAAATTAAAGCCACACTTTTGGGGATATGGTATGGCAAAAATTTGGTATTCCAAATTTTGGAACAGGAAATACTCCAGAGTACCATCTAAATACTATGGTCATGTGACAAATGCAACAGGCAAAATTAAAATAATTTTGTATCTTGCTCACACAATTTACCTGGAAGTTTGTGATACTGGCACGCCATCAGGGGGGGTCAAAGTGTACAGAAACCATGCAAAAGTCTATGGTTGACCCTTAACTAGGATCATGTACAACAATTTACTCATTGATTTATATCACTGACAATACACTATGTATTTATATGATAAATAAATACATGTATTGTTATCATTAAAACACATTTCAACTTGTCAACTGATACCCTACACTGTTATATGAAAATTGTGTGGTCGAAACACTTGGCCAGTCAGATGTGCAGAACACAGACGATATGCAGCTAATGTAAAGGGAACTGACTAGCTAAGTCAAAATGCCTCACCACAGGCAAATATCAAAAAAGTTAAGCTAGGAAACAGAGAGAAAAAGGAAATTAAAGAAGCAGAAAGGCAATTGTCAAATTTCTTACCAAAGAAAAGCACCAGGTATGCCAGACGAAACTGAACGTGACCAAAGTGAGGAGCTAGGTAGAATACAATTTTAGCTAGCTAGCTTAACTTTTAAGTAACATTAGTATGTTTTGTTAACTAAATAAGAAAATAAACAGCTGCAATGCCCTTTGTGGTGGACATTTTGCAGTAACTGTGTGAGAAAATAGTCAGGATGCCGCGTTAAACCAAATATTTATTAATGGGTGTTCGGTCAAGCGTACATACTGGACATGACACATAAAAAGCATTCTCAATGGTATATAGGAGGGGTGAGCTGTGATGCCATTATCTGTTTCTGTTTAATCAAAAAAGTATCTGTATTCAGATATAAAACGGAAGTGGGTTGAGCATAATCCGGACAGTTTTAATCGTGTTTCATGACAGTTTATTTTTACACAATGGACAAAGACCATGTACAGTTTCCATCAGCGAAGCTATTTATAACTGCTGTGCAATTGTATAAAAATGCGCTGTTCAAATGGGACAGAGTATAAAGCAGTCTTTAAAGCCAAATCATTTAAATATACAGTAAGTGAACATGTAAATTGGTTCAAGCCTAATTGTTACTGATTGAACCACCCAACTAGGCATGGGCCGGTATCAGATTTTGATAGGATATCCTTGAGAAAAATTATAATTTTAATTATATAATAATTATATAAAAAATATTTAATTATAAACCAGCTAAATGTAGGCCCTAATTTTTGTACTAAATTGCAGAAATGTAGTAGCAGGGCTCCCAAGTTTTATACAAATTTTGGTGTGAGATACCATGTTTCTTATTGTCTGGTTTTTAACTCTGTATAACTCGAGACAACTACCAACTCCGCAGAAATCTGCGCTTCTCCGCGTGAGAAATGGTTGAAATGTGTGAGTCTCACAGCAAATGCATGAGATTTGAGACCTGTAGTAGGCTTATCTAGAGAGCCCTGAAGGGACCTGTGAAAAAGAAGAAAAAGGACACTATCTCGTCAGGACGAGAAACTTTCTCGGACGCGTTAAAGGTTCCGGTGTGTGGATAGCATTACCTATAGCTTCATTGCCTTCATTCAAAACACTTGTATTGTTTACATGTCTGATACTGTTTTATTATTGATTTGTAGCCTATTTATATAAATGTTATAGGCCTAACACTAGGCGATAATATAGGCCCTAGTAAAGCAAAGTAAAGGTATGGTACATTTAGGCCTAGGGCCTAACTGTTTTGGTAAATGGGACTGGCGTTCTTTTATTTATACACACACATCACAATTTGCAACGTTGACAACACTTATATTTAATAAAGGGTTATGTAGAGGCCCAGCTAATTCCGATATAGCCATACCTATAAATATAAATGGCAAGTAAACGTGAAACTATCTAATATATATCGTGAAACTTTCTTGTTCGCACGTGAAACTTTTCTCGTCCGGACGAGTGTCCTTTTTATTTATTTTTTACAAGTCCCTTCCAAGTAACCCCCCTGCTCGTGAACGCGCACACGTTGCTTCTGCATTGCTGCAACTCTTACTTGTAGACTTTGCTATTCACTTCGTAATCAATTTAGCCTCAGTTTCGCTGCTCTTACTGAATTAATTGTTTTTTATTGGAGTCCTTTAAGACAACATTTAGTTGTTGTTTTGTTATAGACAAAATAATTGTGGTTTGTTTGCGTGGGCGACACATACAATGTGCAGTTTTCGAGTGTAGGCTATTCGTCTATACATTCGTTTAAACAAAGTATACGCCCTTATCGCCCCACGTCTTCTATTTGAAAGTGCGTTAAGTTCATCATGAACTTAGCGGGAACAGCTTTTTGATGCTTTAATGTAGCAGGTGTATGTGTGTGTATGTCTCTCTGTGTGAGTGTGTGTGCTCTGTGTGTGTGTGTCTGTGTGTGCAGGTCAATTTGACATTGTGTGATGGACATAAATGGGGGCATTATACAATGTTTACTCATTAAAAAAATTTACATGCTCAATGTACAATGCTACATCTAAGGATTATAAAGACAAATGAAAACTCAAGTGTCATTTCAGGATTAACAAACATTTTAAATAGAATTTTATATGAGAATCAACCCTGTCATATGTGTGTTATGTGAGGAGTATAAAATGTCTAGCTAACCTAGTCACCGCTAGAGAAACAGTAGCACAAACATTTGTTTTTATCATGAATTTACGGTAACAGACAGATTGCATTCAGGGTACAACTGATTACAAATCAATCAGTATTAATCAAAGTCATTCCTGATTAAGTTTGTTAGTAACTTTACAGTTCCTGGTCAACATGAGCTCCCAAAATGATTATCAGGTGTGTCAGAACATTAGGTGTCAACATAGGGAGGGGGGGTGATTTTCAGCAGGCAAAATATGAGCTTGCCGAAATATGACCCCCCCAACCCCCCTACAACTTGCTTCCCTTGTCACTGGAAATAAATATTTTTGGTGGCACCGTCGTCAACATGAGCTACCAGAATGATTCAGTCTCAAAATAGGGAGGGAGGTGAGGGGGTAATCTTCGGCAGGCACCAAACACTATTGATATGCAGCTATCTATTAATATGAATATTGGCTAGATGATCAACTTAACGCACTTTCAAATACAAAACGTGGGGCAATATGGGCGTATACTTTGTTTAAACTAATGTATAGACAAATAGCCTACACTCGAGAAAACTGCACATTGTACGTCCAATAAAAAAACAATTCATTCAGTAAGAACAGCGAAACGGAGGCTAAATTGATTACGAAGTGAATAGCAAAGTCTACAAATAAGAGTCTCAGCAATGCAGAAGCAACGTGCGCGTTCACAAGCAGGGGGGTTACATTTTGGCAGGGAGTGTGAATTTGGCATAACACCGTGACCCGGACACACCAGCACATTTGAAGCACATTTTAAGTGCACTTATTTTATGGAGATCCAAGTGAATAACAACTGAAAACATCAATGCCATTGTCCACATGACCTTTACATGACTGTAGACTGGGACTTAACTTTTGCCCATTTCTCTTTCTGTTTTCAGCTGAACTGCTTTTTCTGTGCTGGGGCAGTTTCTTGTGTAGTGCGGTGAAGCCAGTTCCCTCCGCCTTCCACGAGCCTCGCTACATGGGCATAGCCATTCATAATGAGTTGCTGCTTTCATCCATGTTCCACCTGCTCCGGTAACTATTGTGTGTGTGTGTGTGTGTGTGTGTGGGGGGGGGGGGGGTGGAAAGGTTAGACCTGACCAAATACTAGTGTTGGAACGGGTCGGTCGGGTCGGGACCGGGTCAAAGTGGGTTGGGTTGACCCACCGTGTGCACATTTGGAGGACTCTTCTCTAGGTTAGGGACAGGCAGACACAAAGTGGATCCTGCCATACACTCAAAGCAGATCACCACCAGTCTATTTTGGTGTTCTTAGGGCACTGGAACATGCAATTGCTAAAAAGTTGCACATTGCAAGCCCCCTTCCACTGATTGTGCAGTGAAAGACATGCAGTTGATAAAGATGTCCTCTTTCTTTCCACTAACTTTTGGTATTTCTCCAGGCACCACAAAAAGTTTAAGTTTTGTGTTATTTGTGAAAACATTTGCTTTGTTGTGTTGTATTGTATAAATGCTGAAATAAATAATGTATAAAAACAAGCAAAATTACGCTAATATACCCAGCCCAACCCGACCTGAGATTTGCACATGCATATCGTACTCGACCGACCCTGTTAAACTCCCATTGTTCCAACACGACCATCTACCCAATTCACACTTGCAAATTATTCAAATAGTTACCACATTTGCATGCTCCAGGAGATTACATCATGAATACAAAATAACTAGTACATACTAAATTACCTTCCAACTGAGATATAAAAGGAAAAATATCTGTCTTGTGGCTTTTCTTGATCACACATAATTAAAAAAAATATATATATATATCAATCAGACCATATCTGTGGCCTACAAATTTGACAGACATCTATTTATAAAAAAAATTAAACTAACATTAACTGACTTTCCATTTCTTAAAACAGCTTCAGTGAATACTGTATATATTTGAAAGTTCTTTCACAGGCCACTCACATGTTTCATTACCACTAGAAACGGCGAGCAGGTTTTACATACTAGAAGCGCTTCAGACAGAGACGTTGTTACTGACATGTATCCATGTATCCAACCTAAACCTTGAGGGTTTAGGTTGGTTGAGGGGCAGTTCTAGGGGCGTATGTGAAGCCCTCTGTGACATGCTTGCGTGTAAAAAGGGCTATACAAATAAATTTGATTTGATTTGATGTATCGTAGCTAGATGGCGCTTCTTTCATGGAGCAAAGGCCCGGTTGGAAAATGAACGTGCTTTTGTCAATCTATCATTTATTTGCTGTGTGTCTGGCAGAATAATGGCTCTGTACTGAGCCAAAATCTCAATCAACCTCCTCCCTCAATCTATCCTTGTCACTCATCCTGTCGAGTAAATCTTTCTGAAAATATTGCTACCAATACTGTATGATGCAGATGTTGACAACACCTGTCTTATGTCTTCAAAGAGGTACTACTTTTCAACTTTAGAAATGTGTACTAGCTGTCACTTACCATAACTGCAATTATACTGGTATCGGTCTATGTGTGTAATTTAAAGTGTAAAGGAGACAGTTGTATGTATCCTAAGCTAACTAATAAGGCATGAGACTACACAACACAGATGTAGGATCCCTCTACACACACAGACACTGCTATTCAAGCCAAGTAAGCTAGCTACTTCAGACAGACATTAACTTTCCCAGTCGTTGAATGCCATAGGATAAGGTCTTGGAATTCAAGGACGCTCAACAAAAATGTACGTTTGAAGCGTTTCACATTTTGGTGATTACTTAAAAAAATATGTTGAACATTTTAGCATAAACTATCAAACAAGGAATGAAGATTGTTGACTTAACTGCAGAAAAATGTACCTAGGATCCGCTATTCCACCAAAATGAGTGAGTAGATGACCACAGAAAGTAGCTAATTGGAGTGACGCTAGCAATCTGCGTTGGAGTTGATGAAATAGTGGAAGTAGATAGCCCTGGAGTCAAATAAAAACCTTTAAAACACATGCATTGGCAAATACTGTTGATTTTATGTTTTATTATAGTTATGTAATTTCTCATTATCCCCAGGGATAACTATTAAACCGTATTCCAGAAAAATCAACCGCTAATGTATTCAAACTACGGAAATGTACCATTCATGTTCAAATCACATTGGTTTACGGAATTGGGGCTTCAGGAGAGAGGTGAAACCCCATTGGCTCACAGAACTAGGGATCTCAGGAGGGAGGTCATTATCAATCCCCATTGGTCACAGCCTTCTTGAGGCCTGAGGAGAGAGGTCTGCAGTTGGACACTTCTCGCATTGGCTGTGTGCAAGAAGCACCATCTAACAATCATTTGATGTCAGTAACAACGTCCTTGTCTTAAGACTCAGGGTCCTTTGACCCACTATCCGCACCGTGATGCAAATCAAATCACATCACGCATGACGTGCCCACAACTCAACTTGAAGCTTATCTAAACAAGCAACAAATTATTAGTGATCCTACACGTTGTTGTGTAGGATCCACACCCTGGTTCTTAGATAAGGTTTACAACCCCCCCCCCCCCCCCCCCTCCCCCAACCTGGGCGCCCGCTTTTAAAATAAATAATATAAATAAAAAACTTGAGTTGGAGCCTTCTATGGTCAGTTCGTGCCTTCCTTGTGTTCAAATGAAAGCAACTTCGGTCGATGGTGTGGGGAGGGTGGATGGAGTCGTCTTGTGCTGCATTTACTTGCATTCGGATATTAGAAATTTGCTCTCGCAAATGTCTGACTCGGCAGAGTGGGGAGGGTGGTTGGAGTCGTCTAGTGCTGCATTCACTTGAAGTGGGATATTAGAAATTCGGTCTTGCAAATGTCCGATGAGCCACAACTTTTCTTTGTTTTCAAAGCTGCCAACTGGGGTGGCAAGGCTATTTTTAGGGTGGCACACCCCATGCTAAACAGTGTGTTTAGGAGTGAGATAGACGAGCTGGCATACACAAGCAGGAGAGACACCAAAACCTTATATCACAAACAAGCTGAGGAATATTTGAAAATTGACGACAAAGTTAATCATCAAAGTTGAGTAGCATAGACCTACATGTAGTGGTATGACCCACAGAACGTACCCTATTTTACAAAGACAAGCCTATGGCAAAAAAGTCAAATGTTGCCACATTACGTTGGGATGCTGTTGCGATGGCTGTTGGAGCAGCAAGTTGCCTAAATAAAACCTATGTCAGCTTTCAATGTGAAAAAGGAAAGCTCAGAGAAGGTGAAAGGCTTGGTGACCAGTGCGGAGAAATGCGCGTCAAGTGTGAACAGTCTTGCGCCATGCGTAGTCGATCGTGGCGCTTCGCGTTGCTTCGCAGCCAGTGCTCCCCAGGCGTAAAAAAAAAAGTATATCAAAGTTTTGAAACCATTGATCAAAGGGAAATTTGTGGATATTGAGACCATATAGAAGTTTACATAAATGCATGAAGCCATTTTGTATTTAATTCTTTATTCCTTATAAACCTATAGGACGGCATGTATCCTACACATGCTAGTATACGATTGTGAATTGGAGCTGTGATTAGAAGCTTTTTGAAGATCTTCCTAACTTTCGAATATAGAGAAAAATCCAATATAGCGGACTTTATTCTGTTCTGGAGACCTTTTTGCAAAAAGAGATTGCTTGATATTGCTTGCAGAAAAAGTTTACTTGATCCACAATGGTTATTTGTTAAAACCTTTTAAGCATCCTGTCAAATTTGGCTTAAACGCCTAAATAAGGCATTCCCAAAGTAAATTGAAAGCTGTTCTTGAACAATGTGGAGTACATGCATGGTTCTTTTGAAAGGTGACACTCTGAAGTTCCTTCCCCTGGTGTCAGGATTCCTGTAAGTCCTACTGGTTTTGAGAAATAGAAGCTTGAACACAATGGAGTCAGGTGGCTGAGCGGTTAGGGAATCGGGCTAGTAATCAGAAGGTTGCCGGTTCATGCAAAATGACATTGTGTCCTTGGGCAAGGCACTTCACCCTACTTGCCTCGGGGGAATGTCCCTGTACTTACTGTAAGTCGCTCTGCATAAGAGCGTCTGCTAAATGACTAAATGTAATGTAAATGTAAATTGAAGTTTTTATTTCCGCCTAGATTTTGTTTAGCAAACAGATGCCTGAAGAAGCCTATAGGTGGGAGGTATTAGCTGGAAGACACAATGGGACCATAGCATGAAGCCTTACCTAATCCACGTCAAAAGTCGAACATAATACCACATTATATTCATATTTGACATGTTTTTCTAGGAGTACATCCAGGTGTTTTCTAAAAGGGCCCTGTGGAGACGCCAAAAGGACCCTTGGTAATCAAGGTCAAATACTTAGGATAAAAAGGTATTACTTTTCATAATTGTTGTCTCTAATGAAAGGTGGTACTTAGAACTATCATATCTCATAGCTTAACCGCCCATTAGTATTGCTGAAACACAGCAACTGAAGCATAAACACATTAGAGTGTGTTAAGAGAGCATGGCTCCTTTAAGAGAACAGAGAGATCATTTGGATCTGTATCGCGCGAGTAGATGTTATTAGTGACTGTACCCTGCATCGAAACAGTGGTTAAGTTAAGGCTTTGTGAAGTTGGTCCTTTTCATATGTTTGTGTGCATTCTACTCAACCAAGCATTAAAGGACGCAATTAAAGAGATTCTGAGCCACTCCCTTGCATTTTTACCGATGCCCTTAGCAGTCACATATTCCTTAATCAGTGCCTATGGGCATAGATGTGATTTGTAGAGCTCATAACTGAACATTGGTCCTTCGAGCCGGGTATTGTGACTTCTATGGATCTAAGGATGTTCAGAACCCCCCAACAGACACAGCCGGAGCCAAGCACCCGTCCCAGACGCTTTATTCGTCGCCCGCTCTACCATGATGACTTTGCAGTGGAATACACCAGGTCTCCACAACTGATCCTTCTGCCTCGGCACAACCTGGATGGTTTCCGTATCCTTCTCCTCTTAGAGAGTGGTCTCAGATGGAGGATGACTATCCACAACTAGGGGTGGAAAGGTACATGTATTCGTATTGAACCGAAACGGTATGGGCATCACGGTTCGGTGCATGAAATTACACGGAGAATACATGGTATAAAAATAAATAAAAGTTGGGTGCAAATTAATTAATGTAATGCGGAACTACTGTTAGATACTCGTGTTCTTTAGGAACACCTCATCTGTAGCCCCGCCTTAGCTCTGAAGCTCTGATTGGCACCGCCGTGAGTCAGAGATAGCTAGCAGCACTAAGGACGAGTATGGCGACCCACAAGAGATAGAGGACCCGCCGGCCTCTTTAAGATCGCAAGTTTGGGAAAACTTCGGTTTCCTAAGTCAGTTACAGTAGTACAGGCGAGAGAGTGATTAATAAGACAAGCACTGTGTGTCGGCGTTGTTCAGCAGTTGTGGGGTATGTGAGTGGAAATACATCGAACATGCTAACGCATATAACGCATCTAGATAAGAGCGTGTGCTAAATGACTAAAAATATCCGATGCCATCACCCAGGTGTGCCAATCACTGGAATGAGACAAACAAAAAACTGTCCAACTTCTCCTCCCTACAGTGCTTAACCAGCCTTTAGATACACATACAAATAGGGCCCAAAAAATCACTGAAGCAATCTGAATTTACATGTCATCTTCAATGCGCTGTATTCACTCGTAGAGGAACCTGGTTTGTTTTGCTTTTCCCACCATTGTACCGAACTCGTACCGAACCGTGATGTCTGAACCGCAGTATGAAAACCGTGACTTCAGTGTACCGTTCCACCCCTATCCACAACAAAGACAAGAAGAGGTATCAGAGTGGGGTGTGGCTGCTGCGACATACCAAGAAGCTGCTGTCTTCACTGAAGAACACAGATGGGTCATCCAGTCACTACGAACAGAAAATCAGCAACTCCAGGATGTTATTGCAAACATGCAATGAAGATCCAGAACAGTTTGCTAGGCTCAAGTCGTCCCTGGATAATTTGCTTCCTGAAGATGCCACAGAGCATTTTAAGTATCAGATCCTGCTGGAGCACCTGAGCTTTGTGGAGGCACTCCTCATAGCAGACTCCTATGGTAATTCATTGTTTCCTTACAGTAATACGATGGAGGCCCTGACAGAGCTCTATGGCCAACCACATCAGTTGTCTCTTCGCATAGCAGAGGTGATGGATGGACTTAACATGCAAAGTGGGGACATTACCTCCTTCAAGAAATTTGCCCTCAGAGTAAGGGCATTGGTGGGCATGCTCAAGCAAATGGGTAATAAAGGCACAGTTGAACTCCAGTGTGGCTCACACGTAGCAAGACTCCTATCTAAGTTGCAACATGACCTCTGGGCCAACTTCCGTAGGTACGCACATCCCCGCAGTGGTACCATCCCGACACTTTTTGATTTTTCTGAATGGTTGGAAGTGGAGCTACATGTGCAGGACTGTACCCCTACTCTCACGTCCGCTCCAGCTGATCACTTAATTCAGCGCAGGGACAAGATGAAGACCAAGAAGCCACAAGCTAAAGTAACAACAGTCCTGCTAGCAGATAACACTCCATCTGCTGATGCAGTACCTTCAGAATACAAGACCAAAGAGGGGGCAGCCTCAGATGCACCACGTGTTTATTGCCCTTATTGTGATAACTATTGCACTACCTCAACCAGTGCAAAACTTTTCTGATCTAACTAGTGATCAGAAGTCTGCCTGGATTAGGTCCAGTAAAGGTTGCTGGCGTTGTGGACGAAAGCATAAAGCTGTGAAATGCCGGCTTAAGGCTACGTGTCAGACCTGTGGAGGGAAACACGTTGTCGCCCTACATGAAGTCAACATCCGGCCTCCTAATCCATGCCCTGCGCTTACCTCTACAAGTGAAACATTGTACTTAGATCGACCAGCAGAAGGCAACAGTGTACTGCTTAAGATCTCCAAGGTTCTGCTGCAATATGGCCCAAGTAAACTTATGACCTACGCGATCCTTGACGACGGGTCAGAACAAACCATACTCCTGCATTCAGTGGCAGAGAAGCTGGGGATAAAGGGTCAGCCAGAAGATCTATCCTTAAGAACAGTGAAGCATGACACGCATGTTCTGAAGGGGGAGAGAATCTGATTCACCATTTCTCCAGCCGCCCAACCAAGCAGGAAGTTTAGGATCAAAGGGGCTTTCACAGTGAAGCATCTCGGACTAGCAGAACATTCATATCCAGTCGCAGAACTGCAAAGGCAATATCGCCACCTCCAAGGGCTCCCTCTTCCACCCATCAATGGTGCTCACCCACTGTTGCTGATAGGGTCTGATTACCCCCAACTAATCACCCCCAATGCTCCAGTTCGTCTTGGTCCCCCAGGGGGGCCAGCCGCCATTCGCACCAGACTGGGTTGGACGTTACAAGGTCCAGCCAAGAGTATCCAATATCAACTTGCCACCAAACAGTGTCTGTTCACTTCAGTATGTCCAGGAGCAGAGCTGCGGCAGCATGTTGAGAAGTTATGGCAGTTAGACATCCTTCCTTATTACAATCAAATCAAATCAAATTTATTTGTATAGCCCTTTTTACACGCAAGCATGTCACAGAGGGCTTCACATACGCCCCTAGAACTGCCCCTCAACCAACCTAAACCCTCAAGGAAGACAAGGAAAAACTCCCAGAAAAACTCTCAGCAGGAGAAAAAATGGAAGAAACCTTGGGAGGAGCAATTCAGAGAGGGATCCCCTCCTCCAGAGACGGTTGGTGAGAGAGAGGAGCAGAACACAGGCTTAACATAGTCATACAGTGTCAATGGGTTTTTAAACACAAAAATCCATTGTTCAATCTTTATAAATGTAGGACAGGACCGGGAGACTCGCGACCAGGTCCAGCGTTGGCCGACCGACGACCAGGCAGGTGCTGACAGCTCAAACCCCCCACACCACAAGGGATGTGTGTGGTGGGGGGGGAAGGGACACACACACACACACACACACAGAGGAGAGCAGGGATTAGAGAATGCCAGGAGCAGCTAACAGTTACAGTCATAATAGAATGAGGTGAGATCCCCACCGGTCAAGTGTGGACTAGTGCAGCAATTTAACTGAGCAAAGAGGGATATTTGATGCAGCCCCACACACCAAGACAGCGACAGCCCCCCTCGGTTGGAACATGAAATCTGTTCCAGGAGAGAGAACTCTAAAATAAGTTATACTTATACGAATAAGGATGAAAACAACCCGTCAACAATGAGAAAGAGGTGACCCGCTCTAAGTGCAATCAAGAGGCTATCAGCCAACTGGAGGCCAAGACAGTAAGAGTGGACAGAAATTGAGTCTTAAGGCATGCTACACCGTTGCTCCATAGAAAAGGTATGCCACAATTACAGATGAATAAGGAATCAGTACTCCCCCTCCTCAGAGCCACAGAAAGACGTTTACAGCGAGATCCAGAGAAAGCAGAGGCATATCAGGTTGAGATCAACAAGTTGTAACAGGCTGGAGTCGTCATTTAGATTGCTCCAAACACTCAAGATCCTTCCCCCGAGTCGTGGTACCTTCCACACCACATGGTCAATCATAATGGGAAAAATCAACATTAGGTCAATTGTACTATGGACAGATTCCACCACTGTGCTCAACTGGCTTCGATCAGACTCCTGCCACTATAAGGTGTTCGTAGGAACACGTATAGCAGAAATTCATGACCTGACGGAGTTGCACACATGGCGATATGTCCCTTCACAGGACAACCCAGCAGATGATCTAACCCGGGGCAAAACACTTCTACAGCTGACTCAGAAAGTCGCTGGAGCCACAGGCCCCCCTTTCTGTTGCTGGAACAGAATGCTTGGCCTAACACTTCAAAGGAAGAGATCCCTTTTCTGTGGCCAGGAATCAGTCCAAGTCAATTCAGCTCTGCCCGATATCAGCCAGTTTAGTAGTTACCAGGATTTGCTTGATGACACCACACAGAAGCTTTACGAGGCGGAGGGTGGAACAGACCACCCTTCTGCCCAGAACTACTCTGAGGCGGAAATCCTTCTCCTCCTAGAGGCTCAAACTTCCAGTTTCTCGGATGAGGTAAGAGCCCTCTCATCTGAAAAACCTGTTGATCGCAGTAGTAGGCTGGATCCTCTGTTGCCAGAGTTTGACGCTGTCACTGGACCAGGGCCGGCCCAAGCCTTACGCAGAATTTATTTGGGGGCCCCTCGGCGTCGCCAATTGTTATAATTTTTTCTTAATTACTGTATTTCTTCGATTAAACTTCAATTTATTACACATTGTTCATTTTTGGTGCGCTGTTTATTCGAGGGCGGCGTTTATTTGAGGGCGACGTTTAATGGAAGAAATACGGTATTCTAGGCTAGCTGCGCAAACATGCTAATGTGTTAGTTTGCTACATTAAATGTTCTTAGACAGTTTGAACAGTACCGTCTTCTAAATCACCGATTAAGCAACGAGCAAATCTCAATGTTAGTTAGACTAGCTAGCTCTATCTCATCTGCTTTTAATTAAGACTGATTTGCAAGGAATGCAAGAACAGCTAGATAGCGAAAACACCTAGACTACCTACTGTAGCCTGTAAACTAGTTTAGCTTGCTAACGCAAGAGCACCTGCTTCTCCAGTTCTTTCAATAGATAATCTAGACAGGCGTTAGCAATAGGCTAGACTGCTATTCGTTTTCTGGCTATTTTTTCGTAAGCTTCCCTTCTAATGCCGACTAACAGCTAGTCTCTAGCTAGCTAGAGTAATTTCCTAAGTAAGGTATGTTGATGTGATATTTGAAACGTATTTAGCTAACAGTGGACCCCTAGTGCAACACAAGAGAATGTAAAAAGCAAACAAAAAAAATATAGCTGCAAGCTGCAATTGCGGATTCCTACAAGACTGCAGACCATTAAAAACATTGACATGAGAGATGATAGATTGCATACATGTACGCAACATTTCAAGGCAATTGGAGCAATGGCTGATTTTTTCAGTTTTTCCACAAGTTGTCACTGAAGAGAAAAATCCATCACGCAGACATTATTGTTTCTTTAGATGTTTTGGTTCCCCATGAGCAATAAGGCATGCATAACGACTGTCGGACATTTTGGCCTGATGGGGTGAAAATGCCATAATTTAGAAAGTGTCAACTTTGAGGTCTTTTACATTATTTATTACACATTATGTATTAGATTTGTGCACTAAACATTGTCAAGTCTTCATATGAACTGGTGATTGAATCATAAGATCGTTTCTTGACCAGGGGATGTGTAAAGCATAATTTTTGCTTCAGCGATAACTTATATTTCCCTTTAATTTAAATGTTTTTGGAGACATGAGGTTGCCATTGCCAATGTGACACGCTCTGGTGAAAAGGGTCCGTTGTCTGCCAAGGTCATTTATCAGTTTTTTATAGATTGTTAAAGTACAGATTGTGAGCTTTCAAATGATGTGTCATACATTGTAATCTGAAAATAGTTGAAGATATACGTATCTGAATGTTGGTAAACCTGGAATGCTCTAGCAGAGAAATTCCCCTTGAAAGATTCTACACATTTTCCCGACTTCGGACAGGGTGTGATTGTTTTTGTGTTAATCATTAAAGTGCTGAGTGCCGGTCATTTCACTGCACTGACGAGAACAAAAAGTAAATACAAAATCTTTGCACTCGATCAAATTCCAGGATCCTGCTTTCTTTACTTACCCTAGATATGTTTTATCACCCAGATCAGAGCCGCCGGCACACGTGTGGCAAGCATGCTCTTGCCCCACTACTTTTCAAAGTGGTAGGGCTTCCGCCCCACAACTTTCGACTCAGCAGAGTATTGAGGGAGTCAGGTGGCTGAGCGGTTAGGGAGTCGGGCTAGTAATCTTTAGGTTACCGGTTCGATTCCCGGCTCTGCAAAATGACGTTGTGTCCTTGGGCAAGGCACTTCACCCTACTTGCCTCGGGGAGAATGTCCCTGTACTTACTGTAAGTCGCTCTGGATAAGAGCGTCTGCTAAATGACTAAATGTATTGATCGCATTTAATGTATCTACTATTAAAAACGAAAAAAAACTTTTGCAACGGAAAATAAACAATTTCTTCTTGCAATTGAACATTTATATTACATTTACATTTAACATTTATTCATTTAGCAGACGCTTTTATCCAAAGCGACTTCCAAGAGAGCGCTTTACAAAGTGCATAGGTCACTGATAATAACAACAAGATAGCCCCAAAAACATTGCGGGTAGCCAAAACATGAAGCACATATTGTGAACAACCAAAATAAGTGCCAAAGGGAAGAACCACAAGAGCATGTAGTTAAACAAGTTAAAATTAAACAACATGAATCGCTATAAGTGCAAGTGTACCTGTAGAAAAGCAAGCAACAGTAAAAATATTTCACAGCGAGTACAACTATTTAAATCAGTTACCACTAACCAACAAGAGCAGCAAGACTCTAAGCAAGAGTCATTGTGATTCTTGAGGAAACTAACATGGGGTCCAGCAAACCATTCCTAAGTACCGTTGTACTCCCGGAACAAGTGCGTCTTGAGCCTTTTCTTGAAGGTGGGGAGACAGTCAGTGTCTCTGATGGAGGTGGGGAGTTGGTTCCACCACTGGGGAGCCAGACAGGAGATGAGCTTGTGTTGGGACCGGGCGCTCTTGAGCGGTGGGACCACCAGGCGGTTGTCTGAAGAAGACTGTAGGTGGCAGGTGGGGGTGTAAGGCTGCAGGAGAGACTTGATGTAGTCGGGTGCAGTCCCGTTCACTGCTCGGAAGGTCAGTACCAGGGTCTTGAATCTGATGCGGGCCGTGATGGGTAGCCAGTGGAGGGACTATGAGGAGCGGGGTAACATGGGAGCGTCTGGGTAGATTGTAGACCAGGCGGGCCGCCGCGTTTTGAATCCTCTGGAGAGGGCGGGTTGCGCATGCTGGGAGACCGGTGGGTCTCCCAGCAGCGAGTGAGTTGCAGTAGTCCAACTTGGAGAGGACAAGTGCTTGGACTAGCAGCTGGGTGGAGTGCTCAGACAGGTATCTCCTGATCTTCCGGATTTTGTAGAGGGTGAATCTACACGACCGGGAGACCGCAGCAATGTGGGCTGTGAGGGAGAGCTCGTCATCCATGGTAACCCCAAGGTTCCTGGCAGAGGATGAAGGGGTCACCGTCGCAGATCCCAGGGTGATTGAGAGATCGTGGGAGATGGAGGGTTTGGCCGGGATGATGAGAAGCTCTGTTTTGGCGAGGTTCAGCTGGAGGTGGTGCTCGGTCATCCAGGCGGAGACGTCTGTGAGACAGGCCTCAATCCTAGCTGAGATCCCCGGATCGGTCGGGGGGAACGACAGGTATAGCTGCGTGTCGTCAGCGTAGCAGTGGTAAGAGAAGCCATGGGAGGTGATGATTGGTCCAAGTGAGGTGGTGTACAGAGAGAAGAGGAGGGGTCCAAGGACGGAGCCCTGTGGGACACCAGTGGAGAGCTGGCGAGGGCTGACAGTTTGCCTCCCCAGGAGACCTGGTAGGATCTTCCCAACAGGTAGGATGAGATCCACTGGAGTGCAGTGCCAGTGATGCCCATCTCAGAAAGTCTGGAGAGCAGGATCTGGTGATTAACCGTATCAAACGCTGCAGAAAGGTCCAGCAGAATGATGAATGACGGATGACCTTGAAGCCGCTCTGGCAGACTGGAGGGCAGTGGTGACTGACAGGAGGGCAGTCTCTGTGGAGTGGCCAGTCTTAAAGCCCGATTGGTTGGGTCAAGCAGGTTGTTCTGAGAGAGAAAGTTTGACAGTTGGTTAGATACCGCACGTTCAATTGTTTTTGAAAAGAAGGGTAACAGTGATACTGGTGTGTAGTTCTGGAGGACAGCAGGGTTAAGGGAGGGTTTTTTGAGTAGAGGGGTAACTCTGGCCTGTTTGAAGGCAGAGGGGAAGGTGCCGGAGGTAAGAGAGGAGTTTAGGACATGGAGAAGAAAAGTTATGATGGAGGGGGAGATGGTTTGAAAGAGAGGGGAGGGGAACAAGTTGATTGAATATTTCAGCCTGTTTACTCTGTTGACTAAAACACACTACTTCAAACGCTGACTGCAACAAGTGAATGCCCCTATCAGTCACAGTGATCTCCTAGCTACAGACACTTTGTATGATTTGAAACGATTCATTATCACACTAGCATTTAATTATCCCGCCACACAATTACACCGCACTGAACTGTAAGTAAAGTTAAACAAAAGTTGCAAAAATGACCAAAATAACAAAACCTGTAATAAAATCAAAGATTGATGTAACCTGTAATCAAAGAACGAATATCATTCATGTCTTACTGCTAAACCTAGCATAAACCTAGCAGTCATGCAAAAGGGAATGACGAAAACAAATCCTTTCTGTTTTCTTTTCGGAGCGTATGTATTCAGATCAAGACTCGTATCCAAAGACACAGTCGTGGTTTCGGTTTCCTCTACCAGTACTGAGCCTATGCAGGTCATGTGAAAAAAGATCCAAAGACTCATAGCTGAACAAAGGAATCGTTCCCCTTCCGACCGTGTCTTCGGGTTAAAGATTTGTTCCTCTGCTGACCGAGTTTTCGGGTTAAAGATTCGTTCCTCTGCCGACCGTGTCTTCGGGTACGAGTCTTTGGATGGTTTTTCACGTGATCTGCATTGGCTCAGAAGAGGAAACAGAAAGGATTTGTTTACCTGATTCACTTTCGCGTGACTGCTAGGTTTAGTAGGCTATAGTAAGATGTGAATGAGATTTGTTGACAAGTGATAAAATTACAGGTTTTGTTATTTTTACTTTGATTACACTTCAGAGCAGTGTAATTGTTTGCCGTAATAATATATAATTTATTTAGCTGAAATATTAATAGTAAGCACTTACAGTTATGAAGTTTGTCTGCCTCTCCTGACATCTTGCAATGACTTCTGGGAAATCAGATGCGTTCCCGCTGGCCAAGTCACCATCCGATGCATCCTCAATAAAAGGGGCGGATCAAGAACACTTCCGGGTATTTTTGGCGTTCTTGATGACTTTGGATTGGAACCATACTTGGCAATATAAGATGACGTAAAACATGTTTGCAAGAACGGAGAAAAACGCGGATTGATAAACAGCCATAGACTGTATTAAAAAAAGAGTCAGTGCAGATGGTTACCGAAAACGTTGATTGTATTGGAAAGAAACAAGGTAACTATGTCAAACTCCTCAATGTGTCCCTATTACAATAAATGATCATGCAGAGTAGTATGCATTTTTAGCTACTACATGTTAACTCGAAAGCTAGCTTACATGACATTATTACATTGCTCGTTAGCTCGCTAGCTAGGTGCTCCTGATTACATTTGTTTGCCACAGGAAATAAATGAAACGATGACCCAAACGATGACACATGAAAAAAATCCAATCATAAATCAAGCATGTACTGTACAATCATGTACTGTAACTATAATGTTTACATGTCTTGTATGTAAGTGTCTACTAAGTTACTCAAATGTATGTGAATGTTTACAATTATCCATTGTCAATCAACAAAGAATACAAATAGGACACAGAAATTGACTTGTTTATTAAAATATAGACTGGTCCCGAAGAAAGGCCCCCTATATGTCCCAAATTTTGACCCACTACTTTGACCTGTGGTGTCACCTCTCACCCAGATTTTCTTTATTTGTAAATCACACTGCGAAAAGCTAGTTATAGCTATTAGCTATTTTCCTCCTGTTTCTGTTCAATTACTGCTGGCTGCACATTTAGCCATTTTTTTCCGTCTTTCAAGGCTGCGATTCTTTTTTCTATCAGCAGATGTCGCAAGGACTCCCTTGCACAAAAATGTAATTTAGATGGTTAAAACCTAAATAAGATTTATATTAGTGCTGTCAAACGATTAAAATATTTAATCGTGATTAATCGCATTAATGTCATAGTTAACTCCCGATTAATCGCAATTAATCGCACATTTTTATCTATTCTAAATGTCCCTTGATTTCTTTTTGTCACATTATTTTTTCTCATTTTAATGCTCTTATCAACATGGAAAAGTGGTTCGGATTGCTTAGTGCAAATGTTTTTATTTATTGAAAACAACAGTGCAATCGCCTGGCTTTGACGAGAGGGCGGAGAATTCGCATCAGCTCTGTGCTTGGCCATCAAGTGGTATTTCAGACTGGACGTGCTGCGATGATAGCTCAGTTCACAACGACAAAACACACAGATCACTTTGGTCTTGTCAATGGAACCATTTGGCAACTTTTTAAAAGTAAACTTTCCATTCAGAATCTTATTGGCATCCATTTCGGAGTCTCACGCTCGCCATCCACTCAAAATGTAATGTTAGCCTACTACTCTTTAGCCGGCTCGCAAGCCCAAACAAGTGTGTGCGGCGTGCCTGTTGTTTTGTTTCCGGTCTAGCTAGATCCGGCGTGGTGTTGTAGTTTTTCTAACGTCAGTAGTTGTTGCAACAGCATGTGAAAAAAACGCCAAAAAGAACGTTAATCTCTCACTAAAAAAATTGACGCCGTTAAAATGGGTTTGCGTTAACGCCGTTAATAACGCGTTTAACTGACAGGACTCATTTATATGTATATTTCTGTATATTTCAAGTAATAGACCTACTATTTATGAATATTGCATAAATTAAAAAGCATACATTTGTTGCTGCTCATTTAAACTTGAAAATACAAAGTTTATAATGAAACAGGGTTCTCTTCTCATTTCCCTTAGTGCAAGAGGTAATGGTGAATAGTTGAAACAGTTACATCAAAACAAAGAAATTGGGCAATCCTGTGTAAAAATGGTCCTAACCTATATTATGACTTAAACTTCCCCTCAAGTTTTTCCCTTGTGATATTTTTTTTTACATTTACTCATATTGAATTTCATTAATAAAGAACCCCCTTTGAAACAATCTGATTCTAACTACTTTTTCACTGGCAGTATCTTTGCTGGAATTGCGATTCCAGTACCACCTGCAAACTGAAAATATGCCCCCGAAAACGTATATAGCCTAAGCTTGAAATGTTCTGGAAAACTGGCTAATATAACAAGTTTACTGGATTGACCATTGTTAGTAACAACAACAGCAAAATGCAACCATTTGGTCGCAGTCTACAGCCCTGCCTGGAGAAGCCATTCACACCGACATTGTCTATGTAGTGCAAAAACTGAAGGACAAGTTCGATTGGGAAAATAAATAATAATAATAATAATAAATATATATGAGAATATAGGTTCTGCCCTGCCGTTTGGCAAGCACACCCAATAAAAAGTTTCCTCCTAATAATAAAATGAACAATAACAATAGATTTCCTCTTGACGGAGGAATCCTAAAAATATACCATCGATGTAATCACACAAAAGAGATTAAAAACCGATACAAAGTACTGCAGGTCCAGAAAAGCATATACATAAAACATTTGCTTGAATTTGTACAATAAAAGACCGAAGTCTCACAGAAACCAGGACCATGCATGAAATATGCTTTGTTTATTTCAGGTTTGTCCTGCCCTCTCTACATCCTGATTGGGTGCTGTTGCTGTTTTTTACCCACACACATGTCACAATTACTGTAACCCTGGCTCTGCTCTTTATACCCAAGGTAATATACAAACTGATGATATATGGCAGTAACTGTACTGTACGCCATCTTGAAAAGTACATAAAAGGCTACTTAATTCAAATTCAGTTTTATTAATATAGAGTACAAATGGTAATTAAAGTCGCAAATGTTGTCCTGTGGTAACATGCAATTTTTTCTGTCAAATGTAGTTCATCCATGTTTCAAGGCCAGGGAGAGAAGAGATTGCAGCAGAGGTGTATGAAGATGAGGTGGACTTGCGACGCTCTGGCTCATATCTCAACAGCAGTTTTACCTCTGCTTGGAGTGATCACAGCTTGGACCCCGATGACATTCGGGTAAACTCTTTAGCCCCCCTAATGCCTTATTGACAATGTATATTCAGGCACTGGGAAAAATGGGAACAAAATGATAATGAAACATAAAATTAAGTATTAAAAAAACTAAATATTTATTATTACATATATATACACAAACATAAATGTTACAATAATTAGCATTATAAATTACAATTTAAATGCCCTGTGTGTTTTTTTATCAATATAAATTATAGAATATACATTAATAATATGGTATGACCTGTGGTTTCTCTACCCGTCCCTTTTCTTCCCTATTACTCATGTAATGAATTGGTCCTTCAACTAACTGTACTTGTAACTCATATTCTCCTCTCCTCATTCATTCCAACATCTTCCCTGATTCCCATTCTTGCTTTTTTACTTTACATGCACCAGGATGAATTGAAGAAATTATATGCCCAGTTGGAGGTCCACAAGACCAAAAAGGTGACAACTAACAACCCTCATTTACAGAAGAAGCGCAGCTCTCGCCGTGGACTTAGCAGGTCAATTATAAAGCGAATCACTGAGATCCCAGAATCCTTGAGTAGGCAATGCAGCCGCGAAGACAAAGAGAAACCCTTCATTAGCAGAGGCCTTTCCCACACTGAATCATGTAAAAAGACGTTAGAAACCATGAGTGTGAATTACAAGGATGAATCAGTATGGCAGCCTTCACCGGTGCTGCGTAAATCCCAGAGTGAACATGACTATGTTAGGGACAAAGACCATTTATTGCATGACTCAATAATGAGGGCCAATTTAGCAAAAAGGGCATCCCAACGTTCTGAGACTGACTCATTAGACACAGCCCCATTGGTCTATAAGTCAGCAAGTGCTCACAACCTCACAGTAGACAGCAATCTCCTGTATCCTGATCACAACAAGCTCCATAAATCACGGAGTCTAACTTCCAGTCAGGCTCACAGTCTTGAGGACACATTCCGGGTAGGCACAGATATCTTAAATATGCAGATTAAGTCCAAGCTGGAAGTCACAATAAAGGACCAGACTACAAGTGCTCTCCAGTCTCTGTCCTTTGATAAAGCAGAGATCTGTCCCTGGGAGCTGGAGGAACAACGGCCTACTGACAAGAGCCAGAAGCATGTTACCTATGCTTTGTCTCATAGCACTGAGTCAAAGAGCCCAGACAGTTCATTGTCACCATTAGCACAACATATTTGCCCCTGGGATCATTTGCCACCCCCTCCTCTTGCATTGTGCACTACTGGGGAGCCATGCAAAGACAGGGATGATAGAGAATGTGAATATCCTGGGCCCCAGGGTCCTATATTGCGTAGTGCGTCAGGTTCTCCAATGTCAGACCAGGAAACGACTGCAAAGGAGCAACGGGTCTTCTCTTTCCGTACATCCACCCAAAAGTGGCTCTCTGTGAAAGCATTCATAGGATCTGTTGATGGAAGCCTCAAAGAAAAAAACAGAAAGGATGAAAAAGTAAAGGACAGGACAGACGACTCGATTTCACTAAAAGGTCAGGACAGTGAAGGCGCAGGACAAAATCCTTGTAGCAACCCAAGTGTAGAGCGAAAGACGCATAAAAAAAGAAGCATGACAATAGACACAAAACCTTGTCTCGTGAAACAGGCTGCAATCAGACTATCCTCAGGTGATTCCTCAGAAAGAAGTCCAAGGAGAATTGTGATTGTAAAGTCTGGTGGTTATCCTTGGGACTTAGAGGACATACAAAAGGATGGCATGTATGAAAACGTTTTTGTGTCCCGACAAAACAGTACACACAGCACCAACGAAATGTCCAGAAAAGCTAGAACTCCTTTAGTGCACAGAGTAGGTGGTAACAGAATTATGCCTACTATAGGTGTTTCCTTTGGGGATGTTTGCCCATTAGATGTCCCTGGTCCCTCCCATAAATCACCACAAAGAGCACAGAGTACAATAACAGATATTTGCCCTTGGGAGATGGAAGAAGCACAGCTATCTGAACGTGCCAGTGTGTGTCCATGGGAATCGCAAGAAGAGGTGGTGCTCAAGAGACAGGACAGTGTCCGTGGTGATGTGTGTCCTTGGGAATCAACACCCACAAACACCTCATTCTGTCAACCATCCCAGCAGAAATCTTTACTTAACCGAAGAGCCCAAACCATATGTCCATGGGAAATCTCAGAAACATCAATCTCAGCAACATCAAAAACTAAACTGAGTCTACATTTGGACTCTCCTAGGGATAAAAGGAAATGCCTCACAAAAGTTGATGATATTTATGAAAATGTCAGACCAAAAGAGAGTAAGAATTTACCTGAGACACACGAGACTGTGAGAGTTAATGTCTGTCCGTGGGAATTAGAGAATATATCAACTGATTTGATTGAAAATGGTCAAACTAACAAAACAACACCACATAGAACTGACCCAGAATTAACTGTATACAATTTGTCAAAGCAGAAATCAGAAGCCGACCAATGGGATTTCCCTGAACCGCCTCAAAACTTACCATGTATTAATTCTTGGGAAGAAGAGAACTCAAAGTTATCCCTAACCAACCTAACAACCAAAGAATATTTTTCACATGAGACCCCTGCCCAAAAGACAGACATTTGTCTGTGGAAATCTGGAGACCAAGCCAAATCTCAAGAAACACATGGTGCCTGTGAAGTAAACCTTTTTCCTGAAACTAATGAACCAAAAAGACACGACAACAGTCCAATAGATGTATGTCCATGGGAGCCTGGCGACACAGATAATCCAATTCAAACAGAAACTACGAAAGCAAATATTTGTAAGGAAACAGCAAAAAAGAATACAGAGGATGAGACACAAACAAATATTGGTCTGTGGGAAAGAGAGGATCTAGAAATATCAAAAGAGAATACAAATAAATCTATAGAAACAGAGACTCAAAGTAGCGCTGAGGTTCTCTCAAAAGAAGAAGAGAGACCAGGAAAACAAGACTGTACTCAAGTACATGTTTGTCCTTGGGAAACTGATGTATTTGAAAATACGGAGAAACAAAGTGTCCATGTCGAATTGTGTCATATGGAGAGTGGAAATGTTCATACTGAAAACTATAAAAGACAAGATTCACTTATTCAATCAAATGTATGTAATTTGGAGACACACATTATCAAAGGAGACACAAGTATAAAGAGACAAGAAAGTAACATTTGTCCATGGGAAACTGTAGAACCATTAAAGACAGAGGGGAGAGATGGGGTTCTGACTTATGTTGTCAGCGGACCAGAAAAGACAAAAAGAGAAAACAGCACTTGTGTAGAGGTTTGCCCATGGGAGACTATGGAACCAGAGATGAGGCAGATTGATGTTTCTAAAGACACCCAAAACATAAACAGACAAGACAGCACCCGAGTAGATGTTTGTCCCTGGGAAACCGAAAATCCCGACATAAAAGGACAAGACAGCATCCGAGAAGATGTTTGTCCTTGGGAAACTGAAAATCCAGAAACAAAAAGACAAGACAGCATCCGAGAAGATGTTTGTCCTTGGGAAACTGAAAATGCGGAAACAACAAAAAGACAAGACAGTGGTCGCGAATGTATATGTCCTTGGGAAACTGCTGAGCCAATAAGAGAATACAACACTCATGTAGACAGTTGTCTTGAGGAAACTACAAAAAACAAGACTATAAAAAGACAAGAAAGCACTTATACAGAACCAGGGACAAAGAATACAGACGTCTCCAGACAACCTGAACACATAAAACAAGACAGCAGTACAGTAAATGTTTGTTCATCCAAAATTGAAGAACCATCAAGATTCACAGAGGATGTCATACAAATCCAGGCAGCTTCTTCTAGTGATGAGATAGACAATGGACAGCTTGCTGAAAGAATGCAAGAAGTGGTGGAGGCTAAAGCTAATATGCCCTTGGCTCGGCGTGATGCTCTTTGTCCTTGGGAGATGGAAGAGACTAAACCCGGCTCAATTTCAGAGCATGATTGTGGTTCAGATGTTTTTACATGGGAGCCTGAGGACATTCAAGAAGATGAAGAGGACGATGCAGAGTGTGCTGCAGAGGCCTTTGTCTTCCCAGATGACTTGTAGACCAGTTAGTACTTGGTGACATCAAGTATGGTTTCTGAAGGGATGCAAATTAATGAAATAAAGCAACATGGAAAGTGATTCCCTCATACCAGAAGATTACAATTAAATTAGTGAAATGTGTTGGACCAACTACACTACTTACAGTGCTCCCTCTGCTATGTGTAGGGCCAAACCCCTACACTCCCTCAGCCAACAAAGCAGGGTAGAAACCAAGTTCTCAATGAAAAAAGTATTGAATGCAGTTAGTTTATTCCCTACTTAATCCTTCTTAAAATTGTCTTTTATGTGTGTTTGAGTGATTCGATGATCATCGGAAACGTTCAGTTAACCCGTCCTTGTGGGGTCCATTAATTATTTCAAATAGTACAAAGTGAGTGAGTGTTGCGAAACAATATTAAAATGTTTTGACACACAGGGAAAAAACAACCAAACTGCCAGTCCCAATTGGTTAATTTGAAAGCTTATACAGTTTTACAAATTATGTAATGGTGGCCTATGTCCAACTTTATATCTAAACTATGAAATGTCAAGTTAACAGTCTTGCTGTTGCATCAAAATGAATACTTGATCAATTAGAAAACCAACAAGAGTTTGTGACAACAATTTAAATATTACAAATAAATGTAACTTTACAAAAACACAATAAATATAAAATATTGTTTATAATATAACTGACAATTCGAACTAACCATGCTCCTTGAGTGCAAAATAAAAATGCCTATATATATAATACAATACAAATACAAATATTGGAGGAACTGAAGCCCTATTGACAATTGTTGTACATGTTGGGGGGGACTATGTTGGGACCATGCAGTAAACAGCAGCTACATGTTTTGTCAAATTGGTGGAGAATTAAAAAAAATGTAATCTTAAAAACATTGGTACATTAGTAACAATACTAGTCTAAATGAATTACGTACTGAATAAGTACTGATTAAGCTCATTCTGTGATTCTTATTCTTCGGAGTCAGATGGCTGAGCGGTGAGGGAGTCGGGCTAGTAATCTGAAGGTTGCCGGTTCGATTCCCGGCCGTGTCAAATGACGTTGTGTCCTTGGGCAAGGCACTTCACCCTACTTGCCTCGGGGGGAATGTCCCTGTACTTACTGTAAGTCGCTCTGGATAAGAGCGTCTGCTAAATTACTAAATGTAAATGTTATCTTAAAGCATGGCCCCATTATTTGCTGTAGACCACATTTTGTGACATTTTTGCATGTTCTAGTGTTGTAGAATTGATGTGCTAAATAAATCCAATACCTATATCTTTTTTTTAAATGTAAACAGAGATACATGTTGGGATATCAGTTATTTTTTATATGATTTGGGATTGAAATATGATTTAAATACAGATTCACTCAAAAAAATAAAAAGCAGTTGGGATCCTTTATTTTTGTATTCTTTGAATCAACATGTACTTGTATTATTGCAATAAACAATACATGCACAACATGTGCATGCAAACATTTTTGTTTAAATGTGTATTATCTCGGAGAACTACTACCATGTATATTAGAAGCCTAGAGGAAGTAACTGTTCCCTTGTGGCCTACTTGTGCCACTGAATGGCCTTGGGCTTGGGAACTTCAAAGTTGAAAGCCTCAAATTCTTCACCTGGCTTAAGCTCAGGGCCAGGAATCATTACAGTCTGAAACGAAAAAACAATCAAGGACAAATGAATAATCTCACCAGAGCTCCACATTAGATTTAAACCACATTAAAATCAGCAGGGTCAATTCAGTCAAATCATTGTTAACATAATTGTGTAGGAGAAACAGGACCTTGTAATGAATTACATGTCTTATTTTAGCAGAAAAGTACAAATTCGCAGGTATCACAAGAAATAATGCATTATCCAAAGTGTCATACATAGAAAGTGATGCACTGTAAAGGACTATGAAAAACTCATTAAAGACAAGCGGACAAGAGCCAATACGGCTAGGTGAGCAAGGTTTTTTATTATTCATATTTAACAATAGAAAACTTTGACATTTAAAGTTGATACTTCATTTGTGACAATCTGGTGAAAAGGTGCTTTTGTCGGCCAAGGTAATTTCTCAGTTTTTTACAGATTATAAAAGCGCTGATTGTAAGATTTCAAATGATGTGTCATATGTTGAAAATGGTTATGTTTATTAAGATTCGTATATGTTTGTTATATGTTTACTGTATGCAACTGCCCACCAAAGTCAATTCCTTGTTTATGTACACTTCTCAATTAAACTTTATCCTGATTGAAATCTTAAATTGTTTTAGAAGATACGCCTATCAAGCGGAGCACCGGTCATTTGACCGCAGTGAAGAGAAATAAATAAATAATATCTTCGCACTCGATCAAATCAGCGGGATAAAAAGTGATCCCAATAATATAATTCCGCGATATAGTTGTTGTTATTGTTTTGGTGTGGATCATGCTATTCTTTTAACATGAGATGAGACGGTTTTACTAACTAGAAGCGTGTTAAGGGTCAAATGACACCTGAGTCTTCAGACAGGGACGTTGTTACTGACACATAATGGTTGCTAGATGGCGCAAAGGCACGGTCGGAAAAATGTACGTGCCTTCGTCAATTTGTCATTTATTTCTGTGTTGTTAGTCTGTGATAATTTTGTTGTCTAGCCCTTCAATCATTCAGCAAAATGAAATGTATTGGCTAAAGGATGTGAAGACGTATTAGATAGTACCCAATTGCTGTGAAAGTACCAAGTCAATGAAGTGAATCACCAAGTACAAGTTCAAGACAAAATCAACGGATTTATTATAAACTCCTCAAAAAAAGTTTGGAAACTTTATTTCGGTCGATTATTCCTCCCCTTAAATAATACCAATTGGTATTGTATTGTATATTGTTGGAAAGCCTGATTAGTCACCTTTACAACGGGGTAAAACTTGTAAGGATCATGCATTCGTGGAATGAGCAACACAGCTAACCGTGTGGGTAGCGGCCAAATTTATTTTGCCAAAATCCCCTACAATATTCTTCTGTCTCGTTTTGAGCTTTAAGTGGGATCTGCTTGGGCGTACTGTACGTGCCACTCTACGTCCTCGTTATCAGTCCAGACTTCAATAGACTACTGTTCATAACAAAATGCTTTTGTTTTAAAATTGTATCTTGACTCGCAGTATCACTGGCACAGTTGATGCCACTCGCACTGTTTTTTTTTATTAGTGATCCACCGGCCACCAAATAATGTGGTTTTCGGGCATCCGCCAATAGGCTAACAGTGTCTGAGAAGTTGTCATGCGCCATGATTCACCGTAAAGAACAATCGCATGCCAGGGTCATTAATATATTGGATTAGCATTCATGAGGTGCTTTGCATTGACCATTTATGGTTAAAAATGGGCGAGTTCAGGGCGGGGTAAAATGCAGATTCACGTACGCACACTTGTGGGTAGTCTGTGATTTATAAAGGGAAAATTGCTTACAGGTGTGCGTACACACGGTTTTATAAATTGATTTTTTGGGGCGTACGCCATTTTAGGCTTTTGGGCTTAGGTACACTTTTAGTAAGAATCCTACGCAGTTTTATAAATGAGACCCCAGGTGTCTGATACAAGTGTCAAGTTGAGCATCTCAGAAGACTGGACAAAGAATACAGGAATTAAGGTCAGTTAAACAGTATCACAATATGGGAGATTTTACTCTCACAAGAAATGTTAGGGGGTGACATCAACATAGCCTTTGCAAGCACAGACAGAAGATGCCACATTCATGGTGCTAGATAGCGTTTGTTTAGGCTTTAGATAGGGCTCCTCGAAATGGTTCCCACCCAAGTGGACCCCCCCCCCCCTCACCACAGTGATGACTCTCTACATTCAGGAAAGAGAAGTCAATAGACTGTTCAAGAGGCAGAACACCCGCAAAGCAGCTGGGCCGGACTCTGTCTCTCCTGCCACCCTCAAGCACTGCGCTGACCAGCTGTCTCCAGTGTTCACCAACATCTTCAACACCTCCCTGGAGACATGCAACGTGCCAGCCTGTTTCAAGTCCTCCACCATCATCCCTGTGCCCAAAAAGCCAAGACCAACAGGACATAATGACTACAGACCCGTCGCCCTGACCTCTGTGGTAATGAAGTCTTTCGAGCGCCTGGTGCTGGCACACCTCAAAGCCGTCACGGACCCTTTCCTGGACCCCCTGCAGTTTGCCTACAGAGCCAACAGGTCTGTGGACGACGCAGTTAACATGGCCCTCCACTTCACCCTACAGCACCTGGACTCCCCAGCATCCTATGCCAGGATCCTGTTTGTGGACTTCAGCTCTGCCTTCAACACCATCATCCCCGCCCTGCTTCAGGACAAGCTCTCCCAGCTGAACGTGCCCGACTCCACCTGCAGGAAGCAGTGTGTTAAGCTGGGAACACAAGTCTCTGACTCCCGGTCCATCAGCACCGGATCTCCTCAGGGCTGCGTCCTTTCCCCTCTGCTCTTCTCCCTGTACACCAACAGCTGCACCGCCAGTCATCCATCCGTCAAACTCCTGAAGTTTGCGGAAGACACCACCCTCATTGGGCTCATGGAGATGAGTCTGACTATAGGTGGGAAGCTGACAACCTGGTGTAGCCAGAACAACTTATAGCTCAATGCTCTTATGACAGTGGAGATGGTTGTGGACTTCAGGAAGAATACAGCCCCACTCACCCCCATCACCCTATGCGACTCCCCAGTCAAGACTGTGGAGTCTTTCCGCTTCCTGGGCACTATCCTCTCCCAGGACCTCAAGTGGGAGCTGAACATCAGCTCCCTCACCAAGAAAGCACAACAGAGGACGTACTTCCTGCCAAGGACAATGATGGTGCACTTCTACACAGCCATCATTGAGTCCATCCTCACCTCCTCCATCACCATCTGGTACGCTGCTGCCACTGCCAAGGACAAAAGCAGACTGCAGCGTAGCATCCGCACTGCTGAGAAGGTTATCGGCTGCAATCTGCCTACCCTCGAGGACCTGCACACCTCGAGGACCCTGAGGCGTGCAAGGAAGATGGTGGCTGACTCCTCCCACCCTGGACACCCTGTTTCAGCCACTCCCCTCCGGCAGAAGGCTGCGGTCCATCAGGACCAAAACCTCACGCCATAAGAACAGTTTCTTTCCTTCCGCAACTAGCCTTATTAACAAGGCCCCAAACTGACACTGACACTGTCACTTTACCACATTCGGTATTTTTTATTCTATATTAATTTATTTTATATTTATTGTATAGCTCTGCCAGTATTTAGTTGCACATTTTCTACAGTTTATTTTATCTTGTTTATTATGTTTACTGTATGCACCTGGCCACCAAAGTAAATTCCTTGTTTGTGACCACTTACTATTTAAGTGGATTAAACACTATTCTGATTCTGAGAAAAGGGAAACTTTGACTGTGAAGAAGGAAGTTGCGTGCAAAGGGAGACGAGGCAATAAAGTGTGGCCGGCCAAATGGAAGAGTCATGGAGCAATGGAGTGAATGCATTTATTAGTTATGTTTATCCGTTTTACAAAGCATTAACATTTTACAATTACAATAATTGTTCTCGCTATGTCATGAGAATAAGAATTGTGCTTACCAGTCAACACAAACGCCCATGTGAAGCTTATGGACTTTATAGAATTAACTTTTTTTTAAATCATCATTTTGCACATAATTATAGACTACTATTGCATAGTGCCCGTGATCAAATTGGTGGCACACACACACAAATTCCTGGAATTATAGATATGGCACAATGCCCGCGATTATGTTGGTGACACACACAGATGTCTGGAATCATAGATAGTGCAGTGCCTGTGATGCAGCTGGTGATAACAGTTCTTCACGTGGTTTCGTACCTTTATTTGTCAGAGCACAATTGAAATGTTCTTGAAGTACTTGTTCAACTTCCACATCATCTATTCTAGTCAAACTGCCAATGCTGTGGTAGCCTACATTCATGATTATGTAACCTTCATTTGTCTGCTGTTTCCTACTTAATAAATTGCTTATGTTATGTTGATCAAAATGTAATATTTTGGTTCTCTGTTAAATTGTCTTACCACCACAAATGTCTAAACATTTAGTTCATAACAGAAGCCATTACATGCACAATGGTTGAGCCAGTTGTCATAATTGTAGGCCTAATTCACCCTACAGCGCTTGCATGTACATTTGCAATGTGCAGGCAGTTGACATCGGTAAACACTAGGGGTGGGAATCTTTTGTTACCTCACGATTCAAATCAATTTTTGGGGTCACGAATTGATTAAAAACTGATACACAATTAATTTATCTATTTTTACATTCTTTAATCAATGTGAATTGCTATAAGACTGAATCGCGATTCAAATGTTAATCGATTTTTCCCCCACCCCTAGTAAACACCTTAAATTATGAAACAAAATTCACTGCTCTTTTCTGAAAGTATATCCACGGTATATTATCGTTCTGTTGGCTAGCCAGCAAACCAATCAGAGTGAAGGGGCTGGGATGAGTTCCCATGATGCCTGTGGAGACACATGAAAGATGGGGATTGTTTTCAGAAATGTCTAAATGCTAATCCGAACAACGTCAATCGTGGCACCGCACTCCATTGGGTTATTTATATATTTTTTAACGTTTTCAACTTTGCAGATCACACCAGAAGAGTTAGAAGCTATATTCCTCCTGTTTCTGTTAAATTCCTGCTGGCTGTGCATTCTGGCATTCTCCCCTGCCTTTCAAGGTTGCAATTCACTTTTCTATCAGCAGATGTCGCAAGGCCTCCCTTGCACAATGATGTAATTCAGACAGTTATAACCTAAAATATAGCTGCAGGCAGCAATGACGGGTTCCTCCTCAACATTGCAAATTATTTCAATATTGACATGATACAGACATGTATTTCATACACATACACAACATTTCAAGACAATTGGAGCAATGGCTGATTTTTTTGAGTTTTTTATTGCCGACATTATGGGTTCTAGAGACTTTTTTTGTTCCCCATGAGCAATAAGGCATGCGTTCCAACTTTCAGACATCTTGACCTGATGGAGTCAAGATCACCCTTTTGAAAGTGACAACTTTGAAGCGTGTTCTGTAAGGCCACCTATGCTCTGGTCAGGCCCATCATGCAGATATCCATTCTTTAAAAGTTTTGACTCAGGACTGGGAATGACGTCAAACCTAATTTCAGGGTTGCCAGGTCCGGCAAAAATTTCCAACCCAACGAGTGCTCAAACTAAGGCAGGGCTCGACATTAACTTTTTGAGGCACTCCTTTGGACATGTACATTAACGTTTCACTTGTCCATGCACAAAACTCACTTGTCCGGGTAAAGATTTATCATGTTTGAGTTAAAGAACTTGCTAAATGAATTCAATGTCTGTTAAATGTGAAATCCAACTATAAATGTATAAAAGAGAGTTCCAATAAAATCTGCATTTTTTAAACCTAGAGGTTTAAAAGGCTACCTCTGACTCAACTGACATGCACCAAAGAGAGTTTCAACATACGTTTAAACATTTAGTCTCTATTTTTTACTCTACTCTTAATGCATGACTATGTTTAACTTATGGTCTGCACCTCTCTGTCACCAACTGTCTCTGGAGTGGGGGGTGGGGGCTTGGTCAGGGCAGCCTTGCCAGAAGGCTTGGGATGTGTGTGCCTCGCCCCAAGCTCGTGTGTGTGTCAGGGGCCTGCATGTATCAGTGAGAATTTGGCAGTCATATGAAGAGGCCCTGGCAATTAGCCAAGAATACATATTTCCAATATTCACAATAAATCTACTTTTCATCTTACAACAATTTATCAGATTTGTGTACTAAACATTGTCAAGAGTCTTCATATGAACTTGTGATTTAATCAGAGTATCAGTTTATGACTAGAGGATGTGTAAAGCAATATTTTAGCTTATGGTATTCACCTCTCTGTCACCAACTGTCTCTGGAGGGGGCATCCCTCACCAAATTGCTTTTGGCAAGCCCAGGCTTTCTAATCCTTAGTTTCATTGTGCCAAAGAAGAAGATACAAGACCAAGCTGTTATGGTTCTGAAGAAGAATACCTTTTTCTTTTAACAGTAGAATTAGCTGTGGCCAAACTAGCCACAGCATGGCTACTAGGCCAGAACGGCTACTAGGCCACCAGCCTTTGCTTCAAGTCAAGGAGTGAGGGTGAGGGCTTTATATCCAACAAATTACACCCCTGAACAGATCTATTGGCCAACTACAATTGTAAATATCCTGAATCAGAATTGGTTTTATTTTCCATGTAGGTTTACACAAACACGGAATTTACTGTGGTCGGAAGGTGCAAACAATAAACATATACGGATCTTCAATCAAAAAGTAGAAAAGTACAGTAGTCTAACTAATCCTAAGAACTAACAATCTAAAAAATAAAACAATTTAAAATGTAAATTATAAAATATATATAAGAATAAGAATATAAAATTGAATGGCCAATAGTGCAATTAAGATGGTTTGCGAAGTAGCAACAGGTGTCGGATGGACTAATAATAGATAATAGTTAAATGTCAGTGGGAGTCCTTGGCCTTGTTGAAGAGGCCAGTAGCGGATGGAAAGAAACTGTTCTTGTGGTTTGAGGTTTTGGATCCTGATGGACCGCAGCCTTCTGCCGGAGGGGAGTAGCTGGAACAGAGTGTCCAGGGTGGGAGGAGTCGGCAACCATCTTCCTCACTCGCCTCAGGGTCCTCGAGGTGTGCAGGTCCTCGAGGGTAGGCAGATTGCAGCCAATCACCTTCTCAGCAGCGCGGATGATACACTGCAGTCTGCTCTTGTCCTTCGCAGTGGCAGCAGCGTACCAGATGGTGATGGAGGAGGTGAGGATGGACTCAATGATGGCTGTGTAGAAGTGCACCATCATTGTCTTTGGCAGGTAGAATTTCTTCAGCTGCCGTAGGAAGTACATCCTCTGTTGTGCTTTCTTGGTGATGGAGCTGATGTTCAGTTCCCACTTGAGGTCCTGGGAGAGGATAGTGCCCAGGAAGCGGAAGGACTCCACAGTGTTGACTGGGGAGTCGCACAGGGTGATGGGGGTGAGTGGGGCTGTATTCTTCCTGAAGTCCACAACCATTTCCACTGTCTTAAAAGCATTGAGCTCTAAGTTGTTCTGGCTGCACCAGGTTGTCAGCTTCCCACCTGTAATCAGACTCGTCCCTGTCAGAGATGAGCTCAATGAGGATGGTGTCGTCCGCAAAATTCAGGAGTTTGAGGTGAGCCAGCACCAGGCGCTCAAAAGACTTCATTACCACAGAGGTCAGGGCGACGGGTCTGTAGTCATTTTGTCCTGTTGGCCTTGGCTTTTTGGGCACAGGGATGATGGTGGAGGACTTGAGACAGGCTGGCACATCTCCAAGGAGGTGTTGAAGATGGTGGTCAACACCGGAGACAGCTGGTCAGCGCAGTGCTATCCTATGGCTTCTTCTCCAATCGGGCCTTGATACAATGCCATTTAATATTTTCTGCCCATTCTGCATAATTTTGTGGGACTTTTCACACCAGCACCTTTTGCCCAGTTCCTCTATTCTGCCTTACCACATGTGTTTTCCAACACCAGTTATCACCCCTGGGTTATAGTCCTTCACCATTGCATGGATCATTCTTCACAGATCACACCCATCAAGTCAAAGTGAATAGTGTTTTATGTGTTAATTACTTTGTCTTTGCATCGTACCAGCTGAGTAACAGAATGCTACGTCAGATCACCGTCTGTGATCTGACGTAGATAGGTTGCTGTGACGTATAGGTTGGGTTTTTGCCCCGCCTGTACAAAACCTGAGCTGAAACGGGAAGAGAAACTGTTCAACGGTCTAACTCCACATTTCAGTGCGACAAAGTTTTCGCACTTTGCACATGCTTTCAGGAACTCATCTCACACGTATAAAATGTACTGAAGCAAATCATGGAATTTGCTTCAGAGCATCTTTAAGAATCCCAATGTTACAGTAAAAAAAAAAAGGAAGAATCTGATTGTTGGGGGGAATTTCCAAACAAGTTACACTTGCCTCGCACATTTGCAATATTTGGAATGTGCCCTGACAATAAATTAAGAACAATAAATGTTTTGCTAGGATAACTGGATCTATCAGACCATTGAATGTTTATGATGTTCCTGTGTGTTTATACTTTTGACGGAGGACAACAACGTGATCATTGTCAGCTGACAATAAAATGTTGATAATGTCGGGCAACGCATTTATATACGAACTGCAGTCTAACCTGCAACTTGTGTGACATCATTTATAATAATATTTTTTTTTGCTGAATTTTTGAATGGCTAGATAAACATTCTACTGAAATAGTCACAGACTATCAACACGGAAATTAATGACGTTTATTATATTGAGTGACTTCAACACTTTAACTTTCATAATATGCAAGAAAAGGAAAACAGTAAAACAACTAAAAGAAATGCAAACGGCGCCTTTTCACCAGATACATTACATTTCAGTATAGCTAGAAGGTTATTAGCAACTTTTTCGGAATACCATCATTTAGAAGCCAATTTTCCTATTGCTTCTGCAATGCCTATATGGCCAGGTTAACAGTGCTGACGACAGGCAAAACATTGAATCAGCTTCTTTCAAAGGATTTTCTTTATGTATGAAATACAGGCTAGCTAACCGAATGACAATATAAAGTGGATACATATTTCTGTATAGATTAGTTAATTGTGTTACATGAATAAATGCGTTGACGGATGTAAAAACTCCAATTAAACACCAAATAAATGAACCAACATTATCATCACCAACTGCATCACGGGCATGACTACATCTATAATATCATTAATCTTGTGTGTCTGTGTGCCAGTTGTGATCTAAGAAATGTAGGTACCAAAGCCACTGAGAAGAACTGTCATCACCAGCTGCACTGCACTATCTATCTATCATTTAAGACATATTTGTGGCACAATCATCTCACTCACCGACTGCATCACTGCCACTGTGCACCATCTATAGTTCCAGAAATCTGTGTTTTTGTGTCTCACCGACATCTTAATCCCTGACTGCATCACAGGCACTGTGCACTAGTTATTCTTAAAGATTACCTTAATGATAGGATCTTTGGCTGGAGCCCACGCTGGAACAATCTTGCCATGTAACCTCCAGCGGCCATACGGGTTGATGAGGTGCCTCTCCAAGACCAGATACTCCAGGACATCCTTAGGCTCTTCTTCACTCCCCAGCATCAGTCTCCCAAAGCGGTCATAGATAGCTAGCGTCTGATGGGGAAGGAGGAGATATCACCGTATGAATTGTTCTTAACCATTACAGATACCCTTACAAGTAAAGTGAAAAACTAGCAGGACAAAGCACAGGCATTTCGGTTACCTGTCTGGAGTGTATGCGTAGAGTCACCTGACCATACAGGTTGCCTTTACTGACCATGTCAGGGCAACGTGCATGTACCACCTTTGGTGGTTCAAGTGATTCCACAAACTTCCAACGCAGCGTCTTATAACGGTTGGCCCTCGTCATTTCCTGCAAGAGTTATGATTGCTTATGGATTTTAAAGGTAAACTTAGAAACATCTGAATACATATGCTACAGTCACACTAAGTGCCCCAAAGAATTCACAAAAAAACTATCTTGGAGTACCCTTATAATAACATGGACTGCAAAAAAGGGAAAAATCAAGTTGTTGTGTTTCCCTTAATTTCTATATTATCTTTATATCTGTTAAATATACCAATACATATTTGTAAAATAGTCCAGTAATAATGAAATGGCAACAAAAGCTATTTTATTGTATCATACCCCTAAAGGTATCGTCTTTAACATAAGTGTTACTGATGAACTGTGTTGGGGGTAACGCGTTACTGTAATCAGATTAAATGTGTCTGTAACGCAGTAATGTAACGCATTACTGTTGATAACTTCAGTAATCGCATTACAGTTACTAATACAAAAATGTCTTGCGTTACTTGCATTACTGCGATCTGCATATCGGGAGGAGAAAGAAACAACAAATCAAACTTCCCTTTATAGTAGGCAATGTGTGTTTGCTTAACACTCGTCAGTTGACTTAACCCCAGAGTTCAGGAGGCAAAACAAGAATGGCAGAGCTGCTTAGGACGTCTTTTGAGGGATGGAGGTATGCACATTACTATGGGGCGCCGTTTGTAAAAGGTTGCACGTCCGTTATTCCTGCTCAGTTTTCGCACATTTAGCACAAATAAATGCATCAGAATTTTCAACGGTCACTTTTTTAAACATTTAGGGAGAAATTCATCTAAATACATGTCATAACTTATTTAGAGCAATGTTCTGCAGTATGCAAAATAATAAAATAATATTTTATAGAACTGTTAAATGTAAATGTTAAATGTAAATGTTTAATGTAAATGTTTAATGTAAATGTTAAATGTTAAATCTAAATGTTAAATGTGTAATTCACACATTTAGCTAGCCACGCCCCTCTTTTCTGTATTTTTCTGGAAACCACCCATTATAAAATCATACATTTGCTTTGAGTCTGTTGCTTTTGTGTTGCCAAAATGCCGGATAGTTGTTGTTCTATCGGATGCAGTAATCGAAGAGGAAACAAGTCTGGGCTGTGTTTCTTTAGAATTTCGTCCGATAAAAACCCAGAGAGGAGGAGATTGTGGATTTGTGCCATTAAACCTACCTGTCTGGCAAACAATGCCAGCCGTCCAAATATACACGTATTTGCAGCTAACACTTCATCAAGCTCAAGTAAAGTTAAACAAGAATATACAGGTATATTAATTATGGTATTTTCTTGCCATAAAACACCTTTATGTAATCGGTTTGACATAGTTTGTTGTGTATCGAGGCGACCAACTGCAGTGGTCATAGTGAGTTAAAGTTAATAGTTAATTAGTTAGTTGGGTTGTTGTGTTAGACGCAACTAAACTCAAAATGCATTTGGAATTAAATGATTTGGAAATCTCTTTACACCGATATTCAACTGAATGTAAAACAAAGACTGTGAGAGGCTTGTGTTAAGACTGATTGGTTTTTCATACTCATTTGATCCTTTGTTTTTATTTACGTTTTTCACAGCATCCCAACTTTTTTGGAATTGAGGTTGTAATAAGTAAAGATTAAAGGAAAAGTTGACTCTGTTTGAATAGTTAGCAGTTGTTTAAGAGAGAGAGAGGGTTTTTAGGGGCAGAAATATGGCAGCGGGTGCTGTATATGGATCGCAAGTGCCCAACACTTGCCGTTTGTGTCCATATCTTGCCTTTTCTTTAGCTAAGAGGTGATACAAAACGTGGGAAGGTAAATTTGCTGGCTTTTGCTGCGTCTCAACGGTGTGAGCAGCTATGCCAGCAGCTTTCTGCCCTCCAGGTCACCGCGGATGTCACGTGACTGAAAACTATGAATAGCTAAGAATCCCCGAACTCTGAGTGACATTGACGCCGATAAAAGGTTGCCGTTGCCATTTATTTATTGCTTATTTCATGTGTTTGATGTGCAAGGTAATACAACATTTCTCTATGGGAAAATAATTTTGGAGACACAAACACTAAGCTATGAGTACAGATAAACAAATTGGAAAGCCCAAGTAGGTTATCATTTTGATGGCTGATCAAGGCTTGTCCTGCTTAAAAAGCACCAAAGTCCAGTCTGCTGTTTTTATGCCATGGTTCTATGAGAAGCCTTTGAAAACCGATTAAATCACATTCACTGTTGACATTCTTCATAGATGCTGAGTCAAACTGATCACCCACGTCCTCACCTGAATAGCATCCATGGACTCATAACTGCTCATATGCAAATTTTACTTTCTGCACTGACAATAAGATACTTGACATTTAACTTACAGCAATTGATAGCTTTGATCTGTGCAGTAAGATTAATGCAAGTGTAGCCGGTGTGAATCGGTGAAACTCACTCCTCAAGTATGTAACAGGCCACCCGCGTCATTGAATAGCTAGCTTTTCTTTGGCGTAGCTGGTAGTGGTGGCGCTTGGGAAGTCAGAGATGGCGTGTTCGATCCTCGGTGAAGGATGAACACGGTCCGGAAAACTCTGACGGAACTTGCAATACCACGTCTGTTACATACCCGTCACATTGGTGCCGTGACCCGGATCTCACTAGGTTAGCGTCAGCTAGCCGCCGGAGTGAGTTTCAGAGGGGTGAATGTAGCCGGTGTGAATCGGTGAAACTCACTCCTCAAGTATGTAACAGGCCACCCACATCATTGAATAGCTAGCTTTTCTTTGGTGTAGCTGGTAGTGGTGGCGCTTGGGAAGTCAGAGATGGCGTGTTCGATCCTCGGTGAAGGATGAACACGGTCCGGAAAATTCTGACGGAACTTGCAATACCACGTCTGTTACATACCCGTCACACAAGCATCTTATTGAAAGTGTGGGAAATAATGCAGGAACCGTTTCATGGTTTGCAGTTTGTAGATGACCAGTAGTCTTGAGATGTTATCAGGTGAATGAGGATGTTGTTGAATCAGTTTCTCAGAATCTAAGCAGATTGTCAATTCAACAGTGATTGTTTTTCTTTTTTAAAGCCTTCTCACAGAACTATGGTATGAAAAAAGGAGGGTGTGATGCTTTCCAGGCAGGACCAGGCTTGGTATGGCCATCAGAACTACAAATTATTGCAAAGCACAAGTAGGCTACTATCTATAACTAGAGCTTGATTTTGGCAGCAGAGAGACAATTGTAATTGCCTCCTTTTTTGACTAAACCTAATAAAAACAGTGCATCCGGAAAATGTTCACAGCGCTTCACTTTTTCCACATTCTGTTATAGCCTTATTCCAAAATGGATTCAATTCATTTTCCCCCTCAGAATACTACACAATACCCAATAATGACAAAGTTAAAAAGGTTTAATATTTTTTTGGGATCTGCAAACCAAAATATAACATGTACATAAGTTCACAGCCTTTGCTCAATACTTTGTTGAAGCACCGTAGGCAGTAAAAACAGCCACACGTCTTTTTGAGTATGATGCTACAAGCTTGGCACACCTTTTTTTGGGCAGTCTCAATTCTTCTTTGCAGAACCTCTCAAGCTCCATCAGGTTGGATGGGGAGCGTCAGTGCACTGTCATTTTCAGATCTCTCCAAAGGGGTTCAATCAGGTTCAAGTCTGGTCTCTGACTGGGCCATTCAAGGCCATTCACAGAGTTGTCCCGAAGCCACTCCTTGGTTATCTTGGCTGTGTGCTTTGGTCGTTGTCCTGTTGGCACAGTCCGAGGTCCAGAGCGCTCTGGAGCAGGTTTTCATCAAGGATGTCTCTGTACATTCCTGCATTCATCTTTCCCTTGATCCCGTCTCCCAGTTCCTGATGTTGAAAAACATCCTCACAGCATGATGCTGTCAACCACCATGCTTCACTGTAGGGATGGTATTGGCCAGGTGATGAGCGGTGCCTGGTTTCCTCCAGACATGATGCTTGGCATTCAGACCAAAGAGTTCAATCTTTGTTTCATCAGTCCAGAGAATTTTGTTTCTGATGGTCTGAGATTCCTTCAGGTGCCTTTTACTGCAATTTTTTTAACTCATTATGGAGAATTGTATGTAGAATGCTGAGATTTTTTTTTATTTAATCCATTTTGGAATAAGGCTGTCACATAAAATGTGGAAAAAGTGAATAGCTGTGAATACTTTCCAGATGCACTGTACAATAAGATAGTCTTGCTTTGTATTTGGCTAATCCATGAACACTGTCAATTAGATGCTTGCATTTGCCTTACTGCACTGATAAAAGTTTTGAACTACTGTGTCTAGCAGAATAACGGCTCTGTACTGAGCCCAAATATCAATCAACCTCCTCCCTCAATCTATCCTAGTCACTCATGTCTTTGATTTACTACATTTTTATCAAAATATTGCTACCAATAATGTATGTTACAGATGTTGACAACACCACGTCTTGTGTCTTAAGAGGTACTACTTTTACACCATAGAAGTGTACTGTAGCTGTCACTTACCATCACTGCAATTATAGGCTTCTGTGTGTAATTTTAAGTGTAAATGAGACAGTCATATTTAAGTTAACTAATAAGGCATGTTTGAGGATACACAACTAGGATCCCACTTTATGCTAATACACAGCTATTCAAGCCAAGTATCTAGCTACTTTAGACAGACTAACTTTCCCAGTTGTTGAATGCATACGATAAGGTCTAAGAATTCTCAGCTTCAGGGAAGCTCAACAAAAACCTACATTTGGAGCGTTTGACATAATATTAACATTTTAGCGTAAACTATTAAACAGGGAATGAAGTTTGTTGATTTAATTGCAGAAAAATGTAAGTAGGACCTGCTATTCCACAAAAATGATTAGATGACCATGAAAAGTAATTGGAGTGACGCTAGCCATCTGCGTCGTGAGTTGAAATACCGAAATTAGCCCCAGGGTCAAAATAGTTTAAAAAGCGGAAACCTGCAAATGCTGTTGACTTTATATATGCTTTATTACAGTTACTGTTATGTAGCCTAATTCCACAATTTCTACAGGAATAAATATTATTCCAGATGAATCGCTGCAAACGGGTTTGACTTCATAGCTGTCGCTAAAAAGTTGGTAGGATCACATTTGTGATCCAAATTGTTCCCTTCATATAATTCCGTAACACTTTTTTCTCTCATTCCGAATATCGAGGACACAAAATCTGTTTGTTTTTGTTGCAATTATTGTGAGGTTGACCCAAATTTTGGCGTAAAATGCCATAACTAAAACTCGGCGTGGTAGTTAAGACCAGGTTGCCATGATTACGAAAGTAAATAATTTCCCTAGGTAAAAAATGAGCTTTTCTTGTGTTTTTAAATGTATAAATTACATTCTTTGAAAAGTCGCAGAAAATCGCTATATCACATTTTTTGTCACTAGGGAAGGCGAAAAGTCGCTAAATCTAGAGACAAAGTCTGTACATTGGCAACACTGGATAAGTAGCTAATGCCGCAGGGGCTCCACTAAAAGTTGTCAACCAGAAAAGTGGAAGAGCCACGTATGGAAATACTTTGGGTGTGAGGCAGATGACAATGAGAAGCATATCCAAAAACAAGATGATTTGCAAACATCACCGTTCATGTCTTTTATGGTTTGCAGCATATTGCAAATGCAATACCTAATACTGGGGCAATACGAAAGGAGGGAACTTTTTTACAAAGGCTTTTAGATTACATAGTTTGAAGTCAAGTCATTTATATTTTTGAGCTCTACAAATGATCTGCTGTCATCTGCTGACTTTGCTTAATGTCTACACGTGTTGCCTTTAGGCCTACATGCATTGTGATTTTATTAATGTTCTGTTGTTGTCATAAGTAGGCTACAGCCTTAGATATTGTAGGTGACTGTTACCGTCAACAAATGAGTTGTTCAGTAACCTTATTTAAGTTTTTTTTGCTTTGGTATCAAAAATGTTATCGAATACCGTGAAATTTCACTGGTATTGGTGGCGACTACTGACATTTTGGTACCGTGACATCACTAGTCTACATTATACAAAGCATTTGTTTGTTCAGTTCATCTACAGCTAGTAGCCAACCATAGCCTATATTCTACACAGTATAGTCTGACGCCTACCGTTTTATAATCCGTTTAGTAAATCTGTACAATGCAACATGCAACGTTTTCAAATAACAATCACGGTCAAGGACAGTGAGTGACATTACATATTCAGATTAAATCTGACTTTCTCCAGTGCTTTGAGTGCCGCTAAGGTAGAGAAGCGCTATCTAAATGCAGTGCATTAATTTACCATTGTTAAAAAACAAGATAATAAAACTTGATAGCTAGTGTTAGTGAAGTGGTCAGGTGAATCCTTTTGCCTCCACCTAAGCTCCGCCCACATAAAAACATCACAATTTGTATTAACTGAAAAAGGGTCTATAAAAAGGACAGAACATAAGCAGTAACTTACAGGATAACACCTTTCTGTGACAAGGGAATGAAGTTTCTCTTTATTGAACCTAAAAACAGAAAAATTACATTAAGGCCCAGTATCCCAGACATGGATTAAGCATAGTCCTAGACTAAAAACATTTTCAATGGAGATCTTCATTGAATTTCTCTCTTAAGGACTAGGCCTAATCCATGTCTGGGAAACTGGGCCTTAGATTCTAAGTATGTTTAAACAAACATTTATAGCACAGCGCAAGATCGGTAAAAACTCAATAAAAGGCTTTGTATGGTATGAGATATTTCGGTGCACTTATTGTATATATATATATAGTTATTTTCACATTGCCATGGTCAGATTGACCGGTACCTGTGCTGGCCACTCCATTCCAGACAGAATACCAACTGAATGCTTCTTCCTTAAATAGTTCTTGCATAGTTTTCTGCTATGCACAAATAATTGCAAAAGGGTTTTCTAATAATGAGCCTTTTAAAATTGTAAACAGTGTGCCAATTTGATGTCATTTTAATGACCAAACATTAACTATTCTTTTGAAAACATGGACCTCTCTAAGTGATGGCAAACTTTTGAACAATGGTGTAAATCTCAGCAAGCAGTTTACACAAAGCTTTTAAGTACTGTCTGTCTCTGAATGCCTTACTGTGTAAGAGCGTTGTGAGCTTCAATGTAAATCCCCTGAGCGTGCCCTGGGAACTCTTTTGTGGTAAACGTTGTGTCGTGCTCTTTAATCTTACGTATCCTAAAGGAAAAGTGGATGTCAGTGTTCAAGGGTTTAAAAAGGACAGCTCCATACAAAAATTCATATTTTCCTCTTACGTTTACTGCCATTTTCCATCTAGATTGTTTTGATGCGAGTTGCCGAGTTTTGGAGATATTGGTGTAGAGATGTTGGCCTTCTCTCAAATAAAATGGAACTAGATGGCACTTGTTGCGAACAGTTTCATGTAAAAACGTTATTTTTCTACTGAAGCACACCCACCAGCTCATGGATGAGACGCTTCCTTCTGCGTGGTAATATGGTTAGCAGGTGTAGTTTGGTAAACATCACTACGGCCAATATCTGCAGAACTTGCACCAAAACGATCTAGCTGGATAAATAACACTAAAGGTATAATTAAAAAAAAAACTCTTGACTCTCCATTTAACATGTAAAAACACTAACAGACTAAATCTTACGCTAGCTGAGAAGCAGCACTTTGTCTAATCTGCTCGGTCCGCTGTTTCAAACCCTCTTTAGACAAACTGGAGAGACGGGAATCACCCTCTGGTGGGATGTAGGGATCGAAGACTCCCGCTGCCAGAGAGAGAAAGAGGAAGACATTGATTAACACTTAAAACCACTAATACAATGGTTCACAAACGGCTTGTTAGCTTAGTAATAGATCAGGATGTCATTTGTCAGATGTTTTTTCCCACATTCTTCTAGAACAACTTAGATCGTTGGTGCACTACGGACTGGGATTGCAGAGATCTTGTATTCCTACAGTGAAGCTGTGTCCTGTTCATTAGTGTGCTTGCTATCAAGCAAGACGCACAATTGTTCTTACACAGGGCTGGACTGGGACAACAATTCACTGGGTGTGCTCGGACACACCCAGTGTTCTTTTGTCTTTCTTTATTATTGATATTGTATATATGTATATACATTAATGTTATTATTACTATTTATTGATATTGTATATATGTATATACATTATTGTTATTATTACTATTTTGCTTAATATTGGCTTAGCAACTTTTAAAAACAGTTTACTGTTAATTTTAACTATTGTAAGATTCATATTTTGTCGCTTTAGACAAAGGTGTCTGCTAAATACAGTAACCACAACCCTTCCCAAAAGCTACAATAAAGCTGAGAGTAGTATATGCCCTGGAAAAGAGCACCAATACAAGAGAAGCAGTGTACTCACTTTGTTATTGACGATTTGGAGGCCATATAGTACACAATGTCCATACTCAAGTGCAAGTAACAGTGGAAAGCAGCATGGCCTTTGAACAACACTGGATTATTAATGCAGGCATCCGCCTGTAGATTTTTTAGCTTTTTCTCTCTTAGCTTTTCTGCGCCTCCCTTACGCTTTCGTTTCTCCATTTTAATGATGCCAAACGATGTTAGGCAACAGCCAACAGCTCGTGTCTTTATGGATTTGATTGGGTCAGGCGATGCCAATGAAGGAAATTAACCAATGGGCCAATGTCATTTCTTTATGGGCCGGCCCGGAAAAAAAAAAAAATTGTATTTTTATATCGGCGATTCGGCCCAAAAGTGCGTCGGCCCACCGGGCAAATGCCCGGTATTCCAGATGGCCAGTCCAGCCCTGTTCTTACATATACATTTAGGATTCCTCCGGCAGGAGGAAATCTCTTGTAATTGTTAGAATTATTATTATTATCTCCCTAAAGGCCGGTAGACAAAATTGACCTCCCATTCATTTTCAATGGAGGTCACATGAGGCAGTGTGAGCAAGAGAAGCAAACCCTATTCTACGCGTTTATTTGGGCATTTGTGGTCGAGCAATGTCTGTATGCCAGTCAGAAACTAGCTAGCATAACACAGCTAGCACAGTATATGGAAGGAAGTAAATGCTTCCCAGTACCACACAGAGCCGCTCACAAGGAGCGAATAAGCGTATTCAGACAATTTTTTATGCTGCCAGTGGATCAAGTGTAATCGACAGGCAATCAGGTGTAAATAACAAGGGCAACGGTGCGCAAACTTAACTCGCAAAGGAATTTTACTTTTGAGGCAACAAGCAAGAAGCGAATTGTCTATATGTGTGACAACAGCTTTATCTCACGCGTCCATTTTTTTTAAACTCATGGGCTGGAAACGTCATAATTTTTACAATTGGGGCCTCTAGCACCACCTATGGGCAATGGTTAGCATTTGTAGTGTGCAAGTCACTCGTGGCCCATAGTTTCAATGTGCCAACTTTTTTCCATTGGAATACCAAATCTGAAATGCAATACCACCAAAACCCAGCTTTGCTTCAAGCCAAGGAGCGAGGGGTGGGGGCTTTGTCAGGCCCGCCTTGCCAAGAAGCTTTGGATGTGTGTGCGTGGCTCCAAGCTCATGCGTGTCAGGGTTCTGGATGTGTCAGTGAGATTTTTTACCATGCGCACGTAAGGGGAGGGAGACAGACTTTCATTGGCAGATCATAGCTACATATTTCAAATATTCACAATTAATCTACTTTTCATCTTCCATCCTTTTTTTATTGGTACTAAACTTTGTCTTCATATGATCTTGGGATTGAATCGGAGTATCGTTTTATAACTAGAGGATGTGTAAAGCAATATTTTAGTGTTAGAGATTAATCAGATTTCTCTTTAACTTATTCCAGCCGGAGCCTTCAAATATTGGAAACTGCCTTGACCTGCCTTAATATCTTCGCCGTCCAATCGCTGATTGTATTTCTGAAAACTGCCAGATACTCATGAGAACATGAGCTAAAAGCAAATTGATGAAGGGTTTACTGGGCGTGAATAATACATGTTTCATCATCATCCATTTTTGGCCTGAGCGGAACCAGAGTATACCATGGGAGATTTCCTACAGTAATAGATTTACTGCTTCAAATTTAAATCTGAGTCCATATTTTGAGGTTTCTTAACGTGTTGTCAATTAAGTCAAAACTTTTGAGTTACGAAGCATTTGTTTGTAGGAGTAACACAAGTTTTTCAGGACCAAATTGCATGATCCGGCTTCTGCATTCGTGACAGGCAGCTACTGACCGTAGTATTACTGTTTAGCCTCGTTTTTTTTAACTTGCTAAATAAACATTAGCTAGCTCCACTATGTAACCCTTAAGCTAAATATCTATAACTTATTTGGCAAATTTGGTCGATTGTGGAAGTAAGTCTAAGCTTTTTAGTTATGGAGACAACGACGACCCTAACCCTTGTCTGAAAACTCGGGGCTCATGTGAGCGGCTATCCGCGTTGTAGGTAGGGAAAAGCGCATTCAACATGTCAGTTTGTCTCATACACCCTCTATATCATACTCTCTCAATCCTGGTAATTGATCCTGGTGCTTGGGCCTATTGTAGCCCTGTATGTTTTTATATCTGCTCCAAATGACTTGGTTGACAAAACCAAAGTTGGAAGCAAGATACCACTAATAAGTGTGCCCTGCTGTGAGTCACTGCTGCTGTTGCTAGCCAACCTTCACTGAGGGGATTGTTTGAATGCACCGGAATTGAAAAATGTTTATTAATGTATATTTGAGACCACACATTCGTAGATATAGGCCTAGGCTAGGTTTCAACTTTGTTGCTTGGCCACCAACTAGAGAGGGTACATAGTTTCTGGGGAAATTGTGGGGTGTGCTTGCGTCGGTTGCAGATTGGTACATTTTGTTGGTGAAATTGATATTTCTGTATATTTTAAAGGGGTGATTGACTTTTTTTTGAGTATTTCACACTGTTCCCTTAAGGTCTCCGAATAGGGTATGTAACATTGGTTGGGCTGAAAATGGCCCGGGTGCTGTTCTATGCCTCCTGATACATCCAGTTAAATGTTCCCGGGAAAAAACGCTAGGTTTTTTCTTTAGTGATATAAAAAGCAGATGAGCTAGAGTCTAGCTAACATGGACTCGACGGGCATGGCTGATGTTTGTCTATACCAGGGGTGGCGAGCATGCGGCTCTTTGCCTGCTCCTGTGAGGCTCTTACTGAGCGGCTGGGGGAATAAAAGGAATAAAAAAATATATAAACTGTATATATATATATATCAGGGTAGGACATTTACATATTTTTGGGGGGGCAATTTTTGCCCCCACTGACTGAAATCCAGGGGCATTTAAAAAAAATTGGGGGCACTTTTTGAAAATTGTGAAATAACATTTAACCTTTGTTCAAGATAATAAATATGCTTATTTAGGCTAACAGTATAGGAGCAACTGTCACCAAATGGCACAAAGAAGATTATTAAGCAGTAGTCTACAGACGTCCATCTTAAAACCAGGCGTAGCTACGACCGTGGTCTGTCAAGCTTGGTGCACTTGGTATAAATTCAAATCACAAAGTCGGACGTATGACCGACGTAGGAGTTAAGACCAACTTGTTTACGCCCAGCTGGTGCACTCGGCTTATCTGCCTGAGCTCTCCTCTGCTGAGTCCCTTGCTTTGTGACGCGTTTGACGTCAAATGCGTCACAAAGCGAGCAGCGAGTGCTGCCGCCTGTGGCAATGAGCGCTTCTGCCTCCGGAGCAAACATCGCATTTAAGTTGTTTTTGAAGCAAATACTGGATTGATTAAAAAAATTACAAAACGTTTGTTTTGGGGGCAATTTTTTCCCCTCTCTTAGTGATATCAGGGGCAAAATGATATTTCTTAGGGGCATTTTTGCCCTTTGCCCTCGTGTATTTCCGACGCTGATATATATATATATATATATATATGGACCCTTTCGCATTTCGTAGCGGGTGCCCTATGTGGACTTAACATGCGAGGCCCTGCTTATTGACATACACGTGATGCACGCGCAAGAATCACTTTCAACCCGCACGGGGACTGTCCATAATTCCGACAGCTATTATCTTGCGCACGCGCGGAGCCACACCATTTCTGCAAGACGTGCTGACAAATTTATCCAACGATCCTTGAATCGACTTGTGAAATTCTTGCTTCTTTTTAGTTTTATTCTTTTTCTCAGCATCCGACTCATGTTTGCATGCACTAACGCCCTGTGGTGTAAAGTAAATCATGAACGAAAAAATATGAGATTTGACAAACGGGAATTTCATTTTAGAGCACATCGAGTCAAGAACAGGAATAAAAAAATATTGAAAGAAGAAAAAAAAATTACTTACTGATTGCAAACCAGGCAGGCGCGAGGCCCCCAGTGGCGCAAGGCCCTGCGTGGTCGTATAAAAACTGTTATGCTTTGTATTATGACTGTCTTTAGATCTGTAAGCCGCTGTTGCTCTTTGCTATGGTGCTTTTTAATAGAATCATTTTTCCTGATTTTTGCTAAGTTCGAAACCAATCCGAAGTGGGTAAACTAGCACCCCATTTATTTGCTTACGTCAAGAAAAGTTGCCTGGAAACGTGCTCGCGGATACGAACAGGGGACGAGCATAAAAGGGAACATCAGCAAATCGCTGATTCACCAGAGCTGAATGAGAACAAGGAGAAAGGATTTGATAATCTACAGTTGCCTGCCTTTATTGTAGCAAGTTTTACAAATGTTTGCACACATACATGACGGTTGTTTGTAGAGTTTATTTCCGTTATTTTAAAGCAGATTTAACCATTTAGTAATGAACGGTATTATGCTCATGGCATCACAAACGTAATTATAGCCTAATATAATTCTAATATCGTGGCATGTTACGGCGTCATTATAGATTGTTGACATGTTATTCTGGAGCAAAGACGAAGATGTATAAATCATGTCTGATAACCACAATCTTCTTCTTTCTCAATTTTGCGAAGAGTTTTGTGTTGTGACCCGGAAGTTGCTCCCACGAGCTTGACAGTCACATATTCAGGATGTCAGCAGAGGGCGCATAGCAGAGAAGATGAACGATACATTTGCTCGCAGAGAAATCGAGCCTCAATGCAAAATTTGATTACATCAGACTCACTGAAGCATGAAATCCCCACATTCTTAAGTTGGCAGTTGTTGGTGATTGTCTTTAGAATGTCCAGTAAACCAACTGCCAGCTCCACACTGCTCGGACAGTGACAGACTTTAGTGTGTTAATAATATTTAACTCACGAAAGAAAATTACTATTGAAATTATAATTATTGAAATTAACAGATTGTTTTAGACACAGAGCAATCATTCCGTCATACCCTATGACCCAATTTTCACATCGCACGCGTAAACGTTGACGTTACCGGACAGTTGAAGGAGAAAGCGAGCTAGTGCATGGTAGTTTCAAGTTAACATCAACAATCAATCGTTTTTTGCTACCTAAACGTCCACGTTTGGAAGAACGATTAAGAAACGAGAATGACGTAGAAGAAAAAAGATTTTTAAGAAGAGGAACGTTGTGGTCAAGGAGGTAAACCCTCCACCACTACTGAGGGTGCTAACATGGTGCTAGCAGCATCAGTGACATTAGCATGGACGCTCAGGATGGTCCGAGAAGACCAAAACTCCAGAAATATCCACCTTGCATGTTTGGAGTCCAACAAAGGAGTTTTTGTCAAATCTAGTTGTAACAGTTTACGTGGTTGGAGTAGGCCTAATGTATTGTTAGCTGTGTAACAATGAATGCTGTCTGATTTGTTGCGTGCATTGATTGCAGTGTCGCTGAAGACTCGTTTCGGTTAATTTATGAAGAGGCCCTTTTTTCCCTAAGATTTTAACTTTTTGCCTTTTTCCTCTTTTTTTGATTTTTTTGGAGCTGCCTGAAAAAAAATCTGAGACTCTTTAGCCTAGGACAAGCAGTCTTGTCTGTGTGCTAGGTATACTGTATTTTACGGAAAATAAGCCGCGGCTTGTACTCCGATTTTACAGTTTTGTGCGGCTTATATTTCGAAGCGGCTTATAGTCCGGTTTTAGAACAAAAAAGTGGCTTCTCTCAAGATCTCTACTGACCATGCAGCTAATTTTATGCTCAACACTTGAACGGGGGCTTATTACTTGAAAGAGGAATTATTTACCGTTTTCTCAGTTACACTATCAGGGCTTGGAAATACAGTGACTTGCTAAAGTAGGCAAATGGCTAGTATAACATAACATTTCATAATCATTTCAGTTAATCAAACAGCTGCAAACCCAGTGAAATAGGCTAGGCTAGCTAGCCAAATAACGCTAGCATCGCTAACAACATTACTAATTCAACTTTGGTAGTTTAAAACCTGTTTACGGTCCTGTATCGCCCGCGTTACAAAAATGCTGCCCCCCCCTCCCTCAGTTACTACGCACTTAATTCTAACAAATATATTTTTTAGACTGCTACACATGTTATACATCATTGGAAAGCTACGATTCTTGTGCTTCCATTGAAATAAACCAATTCAAGATCAAGTCACAATAGCAAGCAAAGGCAACGTCTTTTTCCGGTGACCGTTCCTTCAACAATGCCAAAGAAAAAAGTTTTACTCAACGGTTCAAATAGGTCCAGGTATGCAAACCATGCCATCAAAACTTGATCTGCTTACATTCCCAAGGGTTCAAAGTATCTAACCATGTAAAGTAATTCGTCCAAATACAATGTTTTACATTCATGGATAGCCATTATCCTTTGTTTCATTATGCAAGTTAGCCGACGGAAGAAACAACTTGTTCACATAAGTGTTCTTTTCTCCGGTTAGCAACGGAGTATTTACGATATGAAGGCATCAAAATGTCCGTTGAACCCTCCCTTTTTGTTTGACCCAATAGGAGCTTCCATGCCCCGTTGACAGCCCTCTAAAGCCAACTAGGTCTGTGCGTCCTGCCCCACATTTAACAGGAGTCTTAAGAGGCTAACCGAGCTCTTTGTAAGTTCGTTTTAGAGCCCGACCGATAAAGGATTTTTAAGGCCGATACCGATACAAATATTTGGTGATTTAAAAATCCGATATTCCGATATCGGCCGATATAAACAAATATTTAAAAAATCCAGAAACGCGTAACAAAACAAACTGATTTCCCTAATTCACTTTTAGCAGAAGTTCTTATCCAGAGCGACTAAGTACAGGGACATTCCCCGAGGCAAGTAGGGTTAAGTGCCTTCCCAAGGACACAATGTCATTTGACATGGCCTGGAATCGAACCAGCAACCTTGTGATTAATAGCCCGATTCCATAACTGCTCAGCCATCTGACTGCTGTTATTATTTCCTCACAAAAATAATATGTTAATGCAGTTTCTGATAAATAAAATGTATAAAAATACAAACTTAAGATATGAAACTTAAAGTCCTTTGAACAAAAACACAATATATATAAAAAAATTAATAAAAATAATAATAATATTCATTTATCGTCCATTATAAATGCCGATACCGATAGTTTGGAAAATGCCCAATATCGGCCGATAAGATCGGCCCGCCGATATATCGGTCGGGCTCTAGTTCGTTTTAGATATAATTGTATATGATAGTGTGGACAATAAGACACGGACGAGGTCTCTTTTCATAACTTGTATTTTACCACTGCTCTTCTTGACATCGCCATTCGAACATCCCTTAGATTTCACGTAATGCTTTCAGCATAAAGCCTACAGCAACTCCCGAGGGACAAAACATCCTTGTCCGTTGTCAAATAGAATGGTCTGCTACAGTAGGCTATCCTCAGGATTTGCAAGCTAGCTAAACTTTTAACATATCTAAATAATTTTGTAGACACAACAATGGATTCTGCCACTAAATGAGTGACTTGGATTTATTTCTGGACAATTTCTGGACATACTAGCGAATAGTGTCTTACTGAGTGTACTTCGTGACTGCCATCTTGACTGTAAGTAACCAGAGTTTGTTTCATTCATTTGTGTTGAGCTAAAACTCTGTCTCAAGGATAGAGGGTAAGGGTATAGCAGCTAAATTGGTCAATAGGTAGCGTGCTAGAGACCGAGTTTCAGGGTACTTGCCGCCGAGTGAGACCCTGGCTTTGTTTACATAATTAGGGCCATTGTCAGCTGCGCCTTTAGCATATTTAAGGCGGCTAGCACTGCAGAGGTAGCCTCGTCTGGCAGCCTCGGTGCACGAAGACTCGGTCGAACAAAGACAAGGGCTGTGTCTACTACCGCGCACTTGTGCACTTCGAGCACTGACTTTCAGTGCTTAGGGCGCTTACACTGACAGAACCAGCAGAATTCAGTGCACTGAAAGTACCCGGATGACGCACTGATCTCTCAGCTAGAATCGAGGCCTGCCTCACAGACATCTCTGCCTGGATGACCGAGCACCACCTCCAGCTGAACCTCGCCAAAACAGAACTCCTCATCATCCCGGCCAAACCCTCCATCTCCCACGATCTCTCAATCACCCTGGAATCGGCGACGGTGACCCCTTCATCCTCTGCCAGGAACCTCGGGGTGACCATGGATGACGAGCTCTCCCTCACAGCCCACATTGCTGCGGTCTCCCGGTCGTGTAGATTCACCCTCTACAACATCCAGAAGATCAGGAGATACCTGTCTAAGCATTCCACCCAGCTGCTAGTCCAAGCACTTGTCCTCTCAAAGCTGGACTACTGCAACTCGCTGCTAGCCGGTCTCCCAGCATGCGCAGCCCGCCCTCTCCAGAGGATTCAGAACGCGGCAGCCCGTCTGATCTACCCAGACGCTCCCATGTTACCCCGCTCCTCATCTCCCTCCACTGGCTACCCATCACGGCCCGTATCAGATTCAAGACTCTGGTACTGACCTTCCGAGCGGTGAACCAGACTGCACCAGACTACATCAAGTCTCTCCTGCAGCCTTACACCCCCACCCGCCACCTACAGTCTTCTTCTGACAACCGTCTGGTGGTCCCACCGCTCAAGAGCGCCCGGTCCCAACACAAGCTCTTCATCTGTCTGGCCCCCCAATGGTGGAATCAACTCCCCACCTCCATCAGGGACACTGACTGTCTCCCCACCTTCAAGAAAAGGCTCAAGACACACTTGTTCCGGGAGTACAACGGCACTTAGGAATGCTTGGCTGGACCTGATGTTAGTTTCCTCCAGGATCACAATGACCACTTTTCAGAGTGATGGCATTTCCACCCCATTGCTCCACCCCATTGCTCCAATGCACATCAAGAAGAAGAGCAATTCTTCTTCTTGGTGTGCATGCCTCATTTTTCAGGAGGAACAAAAAAGCCTCAAGGACCCATAACGTCCGCCATGATGGATATTCCTGTACAGTGATAATTTTTGAAAACCTTAAAAATCGATCTCCTCTTACAAAAAATATCAAATTGACTTGAAATTTGTACAGATATGTATCATTGACGTATTTAAAAACGTTACTTAAGACAGTTGAATCAAATACAAAATGGCTGAAAGGGGTGTATTTATGTAAATGTCCACATTGCCTCAATATGTTTGTGTCACTAAATCAAATGTCATTTTGAATGATGGTTTTTCAAACCTAATAGGCTTTAAGGTGACACCCCCCTGAAGTACCCTACAAAGTTTCACCTTGATATGTGAAAATATGCCAAATATGTTTGAGCTTGGACCAAATCTGACAATGCTTGCCATTGGAGAAACGTCTTATTTTATTATCCATCCATCCATCATCTTCCACTTTTCCGGGGGTCGGGTCGCGGGGGCAGCAACCGAAGCAGGGAGGCCCAGACTTCCCTCTCCGCGGCCACTTCCACCAGCTTTTCCTGGGGGACCCCGAGGTGTTCCCAGGCCAGCCGAGAGACATAGTGCCTCCAGCGTGTCCTGGGTCTTCGCCGGGGCCTCTTCCCAGTGGGATGTGCCCAGAACACCTCACCAGGGAGGCGTCCAGGAGGCATCCTTATCAGATGCCCGAGCCACCTCAGCTGGGCCCTCTCGACGTGGAGGAGCAGCGGTTCTATTCTGAGCCCCTCCCGGATGACCGAGCTTCTCACCCTATCTCTAAGGGAGAGCCTGGACACCCTGCGGAGAAAACTCATTTCGGCCGCTTGTATTCGCAATCTCATTCTTTCGGTCACTACCCACAGTTCGTGACCATAGGTGAGGGTAGGAACGTAGATCGACTGGTAAATAGAGAGCCTGGCCTTTCGACTCAGCTCCTTCATGTGATGTGATGTCCGCAGTGATGCAGAGCCCGCATCACTGCGGACACCGCACCGATCCGCCTCTCGATCTCGCGCTCCATTCTTCCCTCACTCGTGAACAAGACCCCGAGATACTTGAACTCCTCCGCTTAGGTCAAGATCACCTCCCCGACCCGGAGATTGCACTCCACCCTTTTCCGGTCGATAACCATGACCTCAAATTTGGAGGTGCTGATTCCCATCCCAGCCGCTTCGCATTCGGTTGCGAACCGCTCCAGTGAGAGCTGAAGGTCACGGCCCGATGAAGCCATCAGGACCACATCATCCGCAAAAAGCAGCGCCCGGATCCTGAGGTCACCAAACCGGACCCCCTCTACGCCCTGGCTGCGCCTAGAAATTCTGTCCATATAAGTTATGAACAGAATCGGTGACAAAGGGCAGCCCTGGCGGAGTCCAACCCCCACCGGGAACAGGTTCGACTTACTGCCGGCAATGCGGACCAAACTCTGGCACCGGTCGTACAGGGACCGGACAGCCCCGATCAGGGAGTCCGGTACCCCGTACTCCCGGAGCACCCCCCACATGAGCTCCCGAGGGACACGGTCGAACACCTTTTCCAAATCCACAAAACATGTGCAGACTGGTTGGGCGAACTCCCATGCACCCTCCAGAACCCTGCCGAGGGTGTAGAGCTGGTCCACAGTTCCACGGCCAGGACGAAAACCACATTGCTCCTCCTGAATCCGAGGTTCGACAATCCGACGGACCCTCCTCTCCAGAACCCCTGAATAGACTTTCCCAGAGAGGCTGAGGAGTGTGATCCCCCTAAAGTTGGAGCACACCCTCCGGTCCCCCTTTTTAAAGAGGGGAACCACCACCCCGGTCTGCCAGTCCAGAGGCACTGTCCCCGATTTCCACGCGATGTTGCAGAGTCGTGTCAACCAAGACAGCCCTACATCCAGAGCCTTAAGGAACTCCGGGCGGACCTCATCCACCCCAGGGGCCCTGCCACCGAGGAGCTTTTCAACCACCTCGGCGACCTCAGCCCCAGAGATAGAAGGGCCCCCCCCAATGTCCCCAGACTCTGCCTCCACGTCGGAAAGCGTGTTGGTGGGATTAAGGAGGTCTTCAAAGTATTCCTTCCAACGATCCAGGATGTCCCCCATCGAGGTCAGCAGCGCACCATCCCCACCATATACAGCGTTGACAGTGCACTGCTTCCCCCTCCTGAGTCGCCGGATGGTGGTCCAGAACCTTTTCGAAGCAGTTCGGAAGTCATTCTCCATGGCCTCGCCGAACTCCTCCCACGCCCGGGTTTTTGCCTCTGCGACCGCCAAAGCCGCATTCCGCTTGGCCTGCCGGTACACATCAGCTGCCTCTGGAGTCCTACCAGCCAATAAAGTTCGATAGGCCTCCTTCTTCAGCTTGACGGCTTCCCTCACCTCCGGCGTCCACCACCGGGTCCGAGGGTTACCACCGCGACATGCACCGACCGCTTTGCTGTCCGCAGCTCCGGTCAGCCGCCTCAACAATGGAGGCCCAGAACATGGCTCATTCGGACTCAATGTCCCCGGCCTCCCCCGAGACATGATCGAAGCTCTCCCGGAGGTGGGAGTTGAAGCTCCTTCTGACAGGGGATTCTGCCAGCCATTCCCAGCAGACCCTCACATTACATTTGGACCTGCCAGGCCTGACCGGCGTCTTCCCCCCACCATCGTAGCCAACTCACCACCAGGTGGTGATCAGTTGACAGCTCCGCCCCTCTCCTCACCCGAGTGTCCAAGACATTCGGCGTCAGATCCGATGACACGACTACAAAGTCGATCATCGAACTGAGACCCTCGGGTGTCCTGGTGCCAAGTGCACATATGGACACCCTTATGCTTGAACATGGTGTTCGTTATGGACAAGCCGTGTCTAGCACAGAAGTCCAACAACAAAACACCGCTCGGGTTTAGATCCGGGGGGGCGTTCCTCCCAATCACACCCCTCCAGGTCTCACTGTCATTGCCCACATGAGCATTGAAGTCCCCCAGGAGGACGAGGGCATCTCCGGGAGGAGCGCTTTCCAGCATCCCTCCCAGAGACTCCAAAAAGGGTGGGTACTCTGCGCTGCCGTTTGGTGCGTAAGCACAAACAACAGTGAGGACCCGTCCCCCCACCCGTCCCCCCACCCGAGGACCCGTCCCCCCACGCCGGTGGACCCCGTCCACCGGGGTGAACCCCAACGTACAGGCACCGAACCGAGGGGAAACAAGTATTGCCACCCCAGCTCGACGCCTCTCACCAAAGGCAACTCCAGAGTGGAAGAGAGTCCAGCCCCTCTCAAGGAGACTGGTTCCGGAGCCGATGCTGTGCGTTGAGGTGAGGCCGACTTATTTTATTATCCAGTTACTGAAAATGGCAAAGTCCAGATCTGGGAATGGCTCAATTGGATGAAATGTGCTGGTAAACGAAGGGTTGTAGGTTCAAAGCCAGTCAAAGCCTTTTTTTTTTTTTTACATAACGGTTTCTGGTTTTCCGGTCAATACTCCGGTTGTAAAACATAGCAATGAGTATTTATTTGAGCCCATTACAACACTCTGATCATCTGTTACACAGCGAGACTGTGTAAACCACTGCAAAACAAGCCAGGTTCACCACAGTAGCTAACTACTTGTAGTCTACGCATGGTAGTGTCAGATTCACAACCGAGTTAGCTTTAATGAAGTGTATTGATTGTTCAGGTGGATCCCTTGCCTGTTGCACAAATTCATTTCAGTTACCTAAGCCAGGACACATCGCCACTGATGCTAGGCATGATTTGAAATTCCCTTCCATGACAAGTTATGGCACCCCAAACAACCTTTTTAAAGCACTACGAGTAAGCTATTCTTTACAGCAGCAACCCAGTCATCCCGTTGTCCCGTTTTTATGTCCCATATATAAATAGGACTAAATTACAGCTGTTTGAACTTTAACCAAATCTGACAATGCGTGCCATTGGAGAAATGTCTTATTTTCTGATACAAAAACTGAACAATTAAATGTCTAAGTCTGTGAATGGCTTAGTAGGATGAGACGCAGTGCTGATGTGCGAAGGGTGGTTGGTTCTAATCCAGTCAGAGGTATAAACTTCTGACAGAAATTACAATTTCAAGTCTTCTGGCAAATCCCAGTGTATTATGTCAATTTTACAACATTTTGCCATTTTGAAGGAGGAATCCGCCATTGCTGCTTGCAGCTATATTTCTATCTGCTATTCCAAGATTCATTTCACTCTGTCTGACATGGTAGTGGTCACCTGGCGCCCAACTTTAAACCTCACTACCACAAGTGTTTTAAAGTAAGTTAAGTATTTGGGATTGCGGACTCTGTAACATGCTGTATGCATTTTGTCAGTGACCGTCGCAGACAGTGCGCGTCCGTCTGAAGTAGCCTCATGATAATAATAATACAATCGGTTTGTTTAGCGCTTTTCATGGACCGCAAAGACGCTTCAGAGAGCAAACATGTAAACAGATGATAGACGATATGGTGGGGAGGTGTTGTAGTAGAGAACCATGTGACGCTATCACCCTCATTTCATAGCACCCTCGCTAAAACGCCGAGCTCCCCCATAGCACCTGCAGAAAAAAAATTCTGCCGCTGCCACTGCAATACACTGATACTTGTAGCCTTCTAGATCAGGGAGCAGTGAACCATAGCCTACTAATGAAACAACCATGTTAGCAACTAGTTAGATCTAGTTGTCAAGGTAACGAGCTGTCAGAATGTTGGAGTTCGTTGGAAATCGCTCTACATTGGTCAGATATTCTGCAACTTTACCCGATCCAACTGAACATGTTGAACTCTTCCGACAGTACCAGACAATGACCAACAAACACAAACTGCTGGCGCACACTGACCCGACTGTTGGTGTTTGTTGGCGTTTGTTGTAGAATGTTGGCGTTTGTCAGGGCAGTGTGCAAGCTGCTTAAGAGACTGAGTGGCACGTGTCTGTGTGGTTGCCATGGCGCAGCTGTGACCGTTAACGAGCTGGGCAGAGAGAAACAGAAATGTACCTAGAATCCACACCTCAAACAAGTTAACCTAGACGCAAAACTATACGTCCAATCCAAAAAATAACAATATTTTCCGAGACCCGAGACTCTGCCGAAACCATAGATATCCTTTATATGACTGCGCGGCCAGAAATACGACTCTACCTGCAGTTTCAAAATCTTGTTCTTTCTGCTTTCTCTGACAAATTTGTCACTAGATTTGCAATGGTCTCTATGGGGCGAGAGTTGGACTTTGTCTCGCTTTTGTGGGGCTCTAAACAAATGTGTAAGTCTGTTGGATTCAACAGACAACTGTCTACGACCAGCACAAAATTAGCTATCTATTGATCCAAAAACGAAGCATGAAGAGTGAAAATTGTGGCAATGCTGGCAAACTAGAAATATTTTTTTAAGAAGATTTCGAAGCTCCCCTCCACTTGTAAGCAGTTCAGTCAGCACTCTAGGCTTTCACGTACACACCCATGTAAATCTTAGAAACGGCTTGAAAAAGTCATGAAACATAATCAGTGATATTGAAAAAGGCTGAATAGATATCAAAAAGCTGAATTTGATAAAAAATAGCTTAGGGTTTTGTCAACATTTTAAAGTTTAAATGGTTGCTCTAGCTGAAAGATTGAGGAAGAAGGATTTCAAAGTTGAAGTTTAAGAGGATTGAGAGGATTTGAAAAAAAAACTCAATTGGAAAACCATTAAAAAAATATTATGAATATTGATTTATATTAATTCAAGCATAAGAGGTACAAAGCTTAAAAGTCATAGCAGTCATGGCCTGAAACCGCTGAATTTTTTGATAGCTGAATGGTTTTAATAACTGAAGATTTGAAGGCGCTGAAACGTGCCACGGAAGAAATAGAAGATAAACTAGAAAGGCATTTCCTGCTGAAAATGCGTTGGAATGCTGAAAGATGAAATTATTTTTCTTAAATTGCAGAAAATACAGAAATGAGAAAATACCCGCAAGCTGAAATGAATTTCAAAAATGTGTGAGTCACACAAAAGAGGCAGTGTGGAAACTGAACTGCATCATCTAACAACGCTAAGAGCTGAAATACAATGCGGGAGAAGCTGAAAGCTGAACTGTTAAACAGAAGAAGAAGTAGGCCTAGGCTAGCTAGTCATAAAAATAATATTATAGTCTTAACAGCTGACATTATAGTTGGGATAGTAATAGCAGTAGCAGATGTGTGCATTGAGTGCGTTTACTCGGCTTTCTTAGTAGGATTCAATGTGTTGATTGAATGAAACATACAGCAGTAGGGCCGATACAGGAAGACACGGCGACACTTTGTTGCAGAAGGATGATGGTGCAAGTTTTGTCCGTGGAGCATACAACGATTAATAAAAAGAATCATGTAGACGTGCTTATTGAGTAATCGCATAACTAATTACACATGTAAATGGAGTAATCGTATGGCATAAACCGACAATTGCTAGTAATCGGGTTTCTCATGGTCAAGTGAACGCACTCAGTGGCGTAGTAGAACATTTAGTCATTTTAGCAGACGCTCTTATCCAGAGCGACTTACAGTAAGTACAGGGACATTCCCCCCGAGGCAAGTAGGGTGAAGTGCCTTGCCCAAGGACACAACGTCATTTTGGCACGGCGGGGAATCGATCCGGCAACCTTCTGATTACTAGCCCAACTCCCTCACCGCTCAGCCATCTGACTCCCATTAGCGAAGTAGTTAGACTTCCATTAGCGAAGTAGTTAGTAAAAGAGATATTAGCAGCATCTGCAGAATTAGTAGTTGTAGTAGTGGCATAAAATATAGCAGTATCAGTAGTAGTTGTGTTGTGGTGCTCTTAGTCTTTTAATGAGACGAGTTGACTGAATAGCTTGTCCTGTGTCTCCACTAATCAGCTAATAACAATCACCTGTGTAATAGACTGAGTGGCGCTTGTTTGTGTGGTTGCCACGGTGATGGTGCAGCTATGAATGGGGGAGTCAGGTGGCTGAGCGGTGAGGGAATCGGGCTAGTAATCCAAAGGTTGCCAGTTCGATTCCCGGTCATGCCAACTGACGTTGTGTCCTTGGGCAAGGCACTTCACCCTACTTGCCTCAGGGGGAATGTCCCTGTACTTACTGTAAGCCGCTCTGGATAAGAGCGTCTGCTAAATGACTAAATGTAAATGTAAATGAATGCTAACGCGCTGAGGGCAGAGAATAACAGAAATTTTGCTAGAATCCACACCTCAAACAAGTTAACCTAGACGCAAAACTATACTTCCAATCCAAAAAATAAGCATATTTTCCGAGACCCAAGACTCTGCCGAAACCAGAGATGTCCTTTATATTTCTGTGCGGTCAGAAATACGACTCTACCGGCAGTTTCAATATCTTGTTCTTTCTGCTTTCTCTGACGATTTTGTCACCAGATTTGCATTGGTCTCTATGGGGCGAGAGTTGGACTTTGTCTCGCTTTCGTGGGGCTCTGAACAAATGTGTACGTCTGTTGAATTCAACAGACAACTGTCTACGACCAGCACAAAATTAGCTATCTATTGATCCAAAAACTAAGCATGAAGAGCGAAAATTGTGGCAATGCTTGCAAACTAGAAATATTTTTTCAACGACATCCGAAGCTCCCCTCCACTCAAAGCGTTTCAGTCTGCACTCTAGGCTTTCACGTACACACCCATGTCAATCTCAGAAACGGCTTGAAAAAGTCATGAAACATAATCAGTGATATTGAAAAAAGTTGAATAGATATCAAAAAGCTGAATTATTTAAAAATAGTTTAGGGTTTTGTCAACATTTTACAGTTTAAATAGTGGCTCTAGCAGAAAGATTGAGGAAGAAGAAGGATTTGGAAGTTGAAGAAGTTTAAAGAAGTTTGAGAGGATTTGAACGAAAACTCCATTGGAAACCCATGTAAAAAATATGATGAATATTGATTTATATTAATTCAAGCATAAGAGGTAAAAAGCTGAAAAGTCATAGCAGGAATGGCCTGAAACTGCTGAATTTTTTGATAGCTGAACGGTTTTAATAGCTGAAGATTTGAAGGCGCTGAAACGTGCCACGGAAGAAATAGAATAAGAATAAGAATATGAAGAAGTTGAATAAAGATTCAAAGAACAATACTTGGAATGCTGAAGCAGCATTCCAACAATAATAAGTTGAATAAAGATTCGAAGAACAATACTTGGAATGCTGAAGCAGCATTCCAACAATGAGTGACGAACTTCACAGGGATCTTCTCATAGAGAAACATCAGCCATGCCGGTCGAGTGTCTGGTTCCTTAGGAAGATTATGAAGTGTCAGCATTCCCAGTACATCCTGGAACACTGCATTTACGATGGTCCATTTTCAATATACTTTAAAAACGTTCTCATTTGTTGTTCGATATTCGTGGACTTTGAGGTTCACTGTATGTCCATTTTACCCACCGAACTGTCGTTATTCAACTATGACAAGGTAAAATCGGTTTTCCAATCAATGACCCCTTTAAATAAATATGCATACTTAATATTTATGAAGATAGCATAGATTAAAAAGCATACATACAAAGCGGGTTGTTTTCATCCTTATTCGTATAACTTATTTTAGAGTTCTCTCTCCTGGAACAGATTTCATGTTCCAACCGAGGGGGGCTGTCGCTGTCTTGGTGTGTGGGGCTGCATCAAATATTCCTCTTTGCTCTGTTAAATTGCTGCACTAGTCCACACTTGACCGGTGGGAATCTCACCTCATTCTATTATGACTGTAACTGTTAGCTGCTCCTGGCATTCTCTAATCCCTGCTCTCCTCTCTCTGTGTGTGTCCCCCTCCCCCACACACATCCCTTGTGGTGTGGGGGGTTTGAGCTGTCAGCACCTGCCTGGTCGTCGGTCGGCCAACGCTGGACCTGGTCGCGAGTCTCCCGGTCCTGTCCTACATCTATAAAGATTGAACAATGGATTGTGGTGTTTCAAAACCCATTGACAACTGTATGACTATGTTTAAGCCTGTGTTCTGCTCCTCTCTCTCACCAACCGTCTCTGGAGGAGGGGATTTCCATTTTTTCTCCTGCTGAGTTTTTCTGGGAGTTTTTCCTTCCTTGAGGGTTTAGGTTGGTTGAGGGGCAGTTCTATGGGCGTATGTGAAGCCCTCTGTGACATGCTTGCGTGTAAAAAGGGCGATACAAATACATTTGATTTGATACATTTGTTGCTGCTTATTTACACATACTACTAAGAACGAAGTGTAGAATGAAACAGGGTTCTGTTGTCATTTCCCTTAGTGCAAGTGGAAATGGTTATAGGCTATGTTGCAGTCTCACATAGTTGAAACAGATGCATCAAAACGAAGAAATTGGGCAATCCTGTGTTAACATTTTCCTAATCTACATCTACCAACGAGGTATTATGCCTGATCACCCTATAGGAAGACATGTATTCTACACTTGAAAAACCCTGACTTAAATCAATTGGACCTATGGTTCATGAGGAGATGATTTTTGTAGGTTTTCACTGTACAGCAAAATCTATCATGGCGGACCTTATGTGCCCTTTTGTTCCACATGAGAAATAAGGCATGTACACCATGTTGCAGAAGAATTGGAGCAATGGGGTGAAAATGCCATCACTCTGAAAATTGGACTTGTGGGCGTGGCCTGTGGCACCCCTTAAAGTCAAATGTGGCATTTTTGACCATGGACTTTGAGATATTGGGGCACAAGGTGAAGATAAATAAGAATAAGAATACTAACAATACTAACAGGTTCCTCTTACCTGTAAATAGCCTATAATTTGACAGTAAGTTTAACGACAATATTAGCTAGCTATCCAGCCATGTCAAGATTTTCACAAACAAAGCAAATCAACCATGTTTAGCTCTGGCCTACTGTCAGCTGCAGCCTGAATTAGATACACTAGCGAGTTGAATAGCGAATAGGATGTGAGATGATCGCTTATGTGACACTGACCCAGTAATTTAATTTCAAAAGGAGACTAACCAGGTCCATATTTGACACTATAACAGCATTGGGCCTTCATTTTTAAGGCAATCCTTGGTCTGCTCCTAAACTACCTGTGTGTTTTCATCATGCAGAAAAGTGCCCGACAACACTCCTTGCGTTCTCAGGACTACTTTATGCTCGCTGTCCCAAATGCAAGAACGGAAATGGGAAAAAGGGCTTTTATGTATTTGGCACCCTTATCATGGAATGAATATATATATATATATATATATATATGAAATATATCTCAATGGGACCCTCCTGGTAAAATAAAGGTAAAATGATTGGAACAGAATTAATAACAATTTAAGGAACAGTGTGAAATATCCTATAAAATCAGTAAATGACCCCTTTAATACAATTTTGAATGAAATCTTATTACAATATTATCATATTGACAAGGTTTTTTCGAGTCTTTATTCAAATGACAATTCAACAAGGCAGCAAAACAGCGCCCCCAGTCTATTGCATTAGCATTTACTTGTCATCACGCTCTTTTTGGTGCAAAATTTAAATGGAAATGCAATCTGTCAGTCCTCCCATCAAGATGTGTCCCCACCCGTATTCAGGGGAAGACCCATCCCTACTCTGCTTCTGATTGGCTACCTCTAAAACTGAAAACCCAGTCATAGAGAGAAATGCTGCCGAAACTTAACCTAGCCAACGAAGGTAACGAGTACCAACCAATCAGAGGCAGAGTTGTCTTGGGGGGGGGGGGGGGGGGAAGACGCAATTTAGTTGCTAATAGCATTATGGCGAGGGAAGAACTTGTTGCAATGCTCACTGCCTTAGCAGTTGAATTGAATACCAATTGAATTTCCATTTGAAAAATGTATTGCTATTTGAATAAAGAGTCAAAAAACTTTGTCAATATGATATGCAATAAGCTTTATTCAAAATTGTATTCAAAAACGTAATTGAGGATTGCATTGTCATTTGCACATTGAATTGCAATTTGACAACTGCTTCTCCATTTGAATTGCGGATTGCATTGCCACTTTGCACATTGAATTGCCGTTTGAATAAAGAGTCTAATAAACTTCCATATGCAACAAGAGTCTATGGGTATTTATGGATGTAATACTGTGGTTTGGATAAACATGTTTACTTGATTGGATCGTTTAGACCTTTGACGATGTAACCAGACCATTTTTGTTGGGATGTTTAATGAGTGGACAGCCATGAGGCTTGATCGGTGAGAAGTCTGTTTTCTTTTGGTTTGTTGACATGTTGGTGGTCGGACAAAGATGTTGATTGTACCCTACTGTTGACTCCATCTTGAAATGGTTTACATCAATATAATCACAAGAATTGTAGCTTTCCAACGACATATGGCAAGTGTACCAATATAAAACAAATTGGTGTTATTGTTATTAAATCAATGTCAAAATATTACATACATGTTGTACACTGGGTGCACATCTAAGCCTTTGTATCAGTTCAAGTCTCAATGATAAAAACATTGCAATGTAGGAAAAAACACAATTTACCAGTGCAGGCAATATTGATGGCTCTCTCCATGTACTCCTGCTTTATTATAATCCCTGCTGCTCTGGCTTTAGCCGCCTGGTCTACCTGGGTCTTCCCTTTTATACCCACAGCAGGTGGAATGAAGTAGCGCTTCTTTGTCCGGACCGACACCACAAAGGGCAGGGGAAAACGCATATCCAAAGAAACCACTGCATTCTGAATTGATGGAATGTGGAAGAAGAACATAATTAGGCATACTTCATGTAGATTCAGAATTACAGTGTGAGATTTGTGAGTTAATGTCTAATTAGAAAGACTAATGGTTGATTTGCAATTCAAAAACAGTACTGGAAAACTAACTGAAAATATACAAGATATCGGTACAATTAACAGTAGAAGCACTGCTTCATTATCAGAACTCACAGTTTGAACTGCAGAAGCCAAGTGCACACTGCAATAATATCCTATAAATGTAAGTGCAAAAACATGCAACATGCTGGTAAAAACTGCAATCGGCAGTTTAACACTTTTTCGTATTAGAAAAGTTGGAGGTTTGAAGAAATCCAAATATAATACACAATTTTAACGATAACTGAATCCTTATAATTTGTCAGCAACATAGGCTTGTTATCTAGTTAAGTTGTGGGCGTGATCAGAGTTCAGATTGATTAGCATATTTAGTTTACTTTAGGTCAGGGACAGGGATGCACCGATCCAACTTTTTCAGTCCCGATACCGATGCCTGGGCTTTGTGTATCTGTCGATACCCGATACCGATCCGATACCGTTGTTGAATTAATAATAAACTGTATACCTCCCACCTTATACCTTCCTTCCACCATGTGGAAGAGACTAAAGGCACCAGACTTTCCTAACTAAGACAAAATAACAGATGTAATGTACTGAATTCTTATTTATTTGTTATTTAAAAAACAATTGTGCATTCAAAATGCGAAAATAGAAAGTAATCAAACGTATTAAAATAAATAAAATGTAGCAGTAGAAACAAAATAGTGTATTGGTCAAACATACAATAGTAATCAAACAGTTACCAAACATTGTAAAGATGTAAAAAAATATATTTGAATTAATATTTATTTGTTGTCGCTGGTGTGTGAACCATGGAAGTTTTTAGCTTGAAGCATTGCACCGTGCGGTGTACAGCTCGTGCCCAACCAGTGGACAGATAGCTAAACTTAAAAGCAACATGGAGCGAGCCAGAGTCGGCTGTGTGGAGATATTACTTGCCAACTAGTTCATCGGCTGTTAGCAAAGTAAATGATTTTAGGGGTGGTGAAAGTATTGCAAAGTACAATCCTACCAATTTAATCAAGCACATACAAAAGCACAATGCTAGGAGCACGCCTAATTCCTGAAGCTCAACAACTCTACTATACTGTAGAATCTACGGTGTAAAAGGAGTAGCGTCGCACATGTGATCGTTGAATGCGGGTCTCACAGGGTAACGTCGCATATGCGATTTCGAAAATTCCAACTGAATATTTTCCGATAGACAAAAACTATGCGACAAACGCTGTATGGCTTCAATATGTGCTAATGAGAAGGCTAACAAGTAACACTAGCATGCTAGTATCATTGAATGAACTGGTCAGAGGGTTATAATTTGTCCTACAGGGACATGCCTTAAAACTAATATTGATCCAAGGAATCATGGGTTCTGTAGCAGTTTGCTTCTTGAGTGCAGTCTGTGAGAAAAAGATGGCTACCGCAAAAGTGTGTACACATCTACGCATCTTTAAGACGGAACCAGAAACGACATCCCATTTGATGTGAATGTGGTACTCTTAGCACATGAGTTAGGGATGGGGTATGCTGCTCTGAAATGTTCTCTGTTCGGCTGATTCAAATGCATGTTCGTTACCAGGCTTCTACCGAGCTAGATAACGACCCATTTATTTGAATCAGGTGTGTTGGAGCAGGGAAACATCTTAAACATGCAGGACAGGTGGTACTTGAGGACAGGTTTGAGAACCACTGGACTAGTCGACTGAGTGGGGACAGCCCTAGGGGATAGTGAAACATTTGGAGAGGTGGTTGCACTGAACCCATACCATGGGCTTGGCATGAGAAGAAATACCACGGCATCACAGTATTGCAATTACAGCTCCAAATATTTTTGTCGAACATAATATATAAAAATTTTAAGCAACATATAAAATACTTTGAACAGTAGTAATCATGTCAAGTTAGACAGTTCAATTTGTAGTTTTTTTACTAAAAAGAACAATACATAATTATTGTTTTAATTTAACTTACCGTATTCTTCGGAAAATAAGCCGCATTTTCTATAAACCGCACCCCACCAAAATGGGAGCTTTGTGTTTGTAAATCTGAGTATAAACCGCACTGGAATATATGCCTCACTTGATACGGGAACAATGATACCAAGCAATGAACGAGTATAGGCGATCTTACAGCATGCCGTTGTGTAAAACCAGGGCTCGACAACATTGGCCCGGTAACGTCGTGACAGTTAAACTAGCAACTCCCTGTCCCGATCAGGCCACTGCAAAGCATTGATTGAAAAAATGCATTGTAAAACTTAACATCCTGCATGTTTTGCTATCTGCTAAATGCATAAATAACTTTGCAGCTCGTGGGGCGCACCGTTGGCCAATCAAGAGTTGAGTAGTGAGTGACGAGTGGTTGTCAAATTGTAATTCTCTAATCTCAATACATTTAACAACTGGCGCAAGACTGGCATAAGACACTGAAGTAAAGATGGCAGCAAAGGAGAGCTACAAGCTGAAATGGAAGCAACTTTTTTTATGGAACTAAGATGCACTGTGTCGTCTGTTGTATGTTCCCATCTAAAGCAGACAAAAGTGGATGTTTTTACACAGGCACCGACAATTTTCGAAAACAATCCCTGACAAGCCATGCTAATAGCAGACAGCACCTGGTTTGCGTGACAGCTAAGCGGGTGGTTGACAATCCATCTTCCGGGCCGTTGACCATGCTGGTCAGGAATTTAAATGCAGATGCCCATCGTGTTATTGCCCGACTTATAACAACGGCATATCACGTAATTGCCGTTGACCAGCCATTCGCCTCGTTCCCCCGGGCTATTTCAACTGCAGCAGAAGAATGGTGTCGACTTGGGTATCATACTGATGAAATGCTATGGAAGCTTTTATATATTAGCATTGAGGGACCAGAGGTTTCACAGTTTCAGCCAGAGTTGTGCAGAGATGGCTGTCAGCAGGGAAGAGCACGTCATGTTTGCAGGGTTTTTCCTGCATAGGGAAAATGTTGGCGTGCACCAAAGCCGTTTTCCCGAGCGCCAATGACAAATCCCGAGTGCCAAAGGCACAAAAAAGTCAGCGATGAAGAAAAGAAAAAAAAGCTGTGTTCATCACGCGTGCAATGCATGTCAGCGAATATGTTCTCAATAGTATGTTTCAAGTAGGCTACAGCCGAACCCTCGTTCTGTTTTGATCAATAGTAATCGAGTTGATAAGCGTGTCTTCTTGTCTGATCAATACGCAACTGTGAGTTGCACAAATGGATAGAGTGGCCACTAAACTGTCGTTCCGCTGCGAGGGCCAGCCCGACGTGCACGAATACACCTGTACAAATGCAAATGAAATTTCCACTCAAAATGCTGATAAAAGTTTGATTTACGATTTCCAACGCAGCCTCCATTGGTATTCTTAACCTGGAATGATATATATAATATATAGTGCAGTGTTTCCTCTATGGCTAAATTTCTGCTGCCACGGTATCAGAAATCAGGCTATACAACATTTTAGGCCGTCTATCAGCAGTGATTGTTAGAGTGTATGTCGGAGAATTGCACGGACACGCGCTTCACACCGCAGTTGAGATTGCGTGTGTGCGTCCTTGAGAACTGTAAGTCGTATAACTTATGTTGTCAGTTCATTTAAGCCTGTTATTGTATAAGTCTATAGTTCTTGCAAATTTAAATCAAGTTAACTGGTGATTTTCGTTGTTTGTATACTTCCCCTGCTAGCTAAATTGCACGTCTGTTGATTCGATAGCGATTGCTGCCCTTGCTCAGGTTTGTATTTTAGGTACATTATTATGCTGAAGTAGTTTTAATTAATAAAAAGTGGGTTTATTGTTATTAGTTGCTACAGAATGCTTAGCCTATCAAGATCAAATGAAGCAGGCAGTGTACATGCTTCAGAGGGGCCTACCTTAATCGATAGACTAGGCTACTGACCATTTACAATAAGTTGTTACGTCAACTATTAATTGGCAGCATTTATGCCATTTAGAACATACTTTATGAGTGTAAGGTGTCTTTAAGTAGCCTAACTTAATATTGCACATATTCTTTTTAAATATGTGCAATATTACATTAGCTATTAGACTATTACATTAACCTGTTCCGAAATATAGGTTTAGTTTCGGCGGGAGGGGGGGGATGCAAAACACCTGGGAATAAATACATTGATTAGAAAAAAGAAAAAAAAAAGAATATATATATATACATATATATATCAGTATTTTTTGAGCACCGAAGACCCATTTTGACCCAGGAAAAACCCTGGTTTGAGGTTAAAAGTAAGTTGTTTTACTGAATATTACCTTTTAATTTTTTTTAAAAGGGTCTCACCTCACGGATGTATACTTCTATCATGTCTCTTAGTGATTTATCACTTAATAAGATCCGAGCAGACTGGGTTGAAGAGCTTGGAATAGTTATATCTGATGACATATGGAATAATGCCTTGGATAGGGTAAATGGATCAACATCATGTGCTCGCCTTGGTTTAATTCAATTTAAGGTTCTTCATCGTGCACATTATTCTAAGGCCAGGCTGTCCATGATCTACCCTAACATAAATGACTTATGTAATCGTTGTCACACAGAAAAGGCAGACCTGTCCCACATGTTTTGGTCCTGTAACAAGCTGAACACTTTTTGGACTACTGTATTCCAGACCTTGTCTGAGGCATTTGACAGAGACGTCCGGCCTAGTGCTGAAATGGCTATTTTTGGTGTTCCAGGGGAAGGTGTACAAATGACAAGTAGACTAAAAGATGTGTTTGCCTTTGCAACTCTTCTTGCGCGGAGAAGGATTTTGTTAGAGTGGAAATCGGAACATCCACCCAAAGCCTTGGCTTGGATGAATGACCTTATGCTATTTCTACAGTTCGAAAAGATTAAATATTCCAGTAGGGGGTCGATCCACAAATACCATGAGAGATGGGATGCTTTGGCGTCTCATTTTGAAAAGCTCAAGACTCTTCCCGAAAATTGAGTAGGAACTGCATCCTCTATTGCTAACCCTGCTCCATTGTTTGAGCTCTCAGCATACCGGAGTATAATTATAAGAGCTGATGGCATTTAGCCTATATACTTGTGCATCCACAAACATCCTCTATTCGTACCTCTAAATATTTATTTTTATTTGTTCATATGTATGTCATTTTTTAAAATTATATTTGTTACTTTGTTTTCATATATATTTTTATTTTGTGTACTTATTTAGTTTTTTTTCCCTGTATAATTGTTATTTGCATAGGCAGTGGGGGGAAGGGAATGATAAAAAAAAAATTAAAAAAATGTTTGTTGCCAAAAAATATGTAAAAAAATAAATGTGATTTCATTTTTGTTCTTTTTATATCCAGTGTTTAATAAATGGTTCAACATGTTAACAGAATGACATAATTTATAAGTCTTTGGTTTTGTTGTAACAATCATAAATTACAACTTTTGGAGGGGGGGCTAGTAAAAATTGTCTTGGGGCCAGTAAGTTTCAAACCCACTGGCCCAGTGCAAACATTTTTAACGTTGAGCCCTGGTGTAACACACTTTGAACAAGAAAGTAAGTACGTAATGTATGTTTTCTATTGCCTGGGAATTAACTAATATTTACCTTTAGACGGGTGAGTTCTAAATATTTCCGACGGTCCCCAAAGTGTAAGTTATTTTTCCGAAACGGTAGCTAGCTAGCTTTCGTTAGCTTCCGGGCTAGGTTAGCTAGCATAATACTCGTAGCAATGCTACTACCATGCTAGTGTTACTTGTTAGCCTTCTCATTAGTACATTTTGAAGCCATGCTAAAGCGTTTGTGGCATAGTTTTAGTCCATCGGAAAATACTCAGTTGTTCGAATGTTCGAAATCGCATCATGCGACGCTACTCCTTAACGGGTTAAACAGTATTCACAAAAAAAGTGTTTCTACTGTTGTTTTGTTATAAAAACGTGCTATAAGCCGCACCACCACAAGAACATTTTTAAATCGGGGTATAAACCGCGGTTTTATTTCTGAAAATACGGTATACACACACGTGGAAACACCTGAACTGTTCATACCATATTGAAGAGAAGAACTAGGGCTTTCTAATGATATAAACAAAATGTATTATTACTTAAGGCAAATCATCCTTTATCAAGGAGATTTCACGCAGCCATTTTTTACTAAAATCTTCTCCGTCCGCCATACTTCACCAGACAACTTCATTTTCAACCACTTTAATTACAAGATAGAGAAAAACTATGAATACAAAATATACATACATCTGTGGGCAATGTAGAACAGCAGTAGAACAGATTGCAAATACCATCTTTTGTTCCGCTAATATAGTGAAAAAAACTAGCTAGCGCTATAGCTGGATACTCCTCTCCATAACTAAAAGGTTTGACTTTCTTCCACAATCGACCAAATTGGCCAAACAAGGTATATATATAATTAGCTTAAAGGGTACATAATCTAGCTAGTTTATTTAGTCTATTTTTTGTAAGTTTCATAGAAATCAGCAAAAATCGAGGCTAAACAGTGCTACTACTGTCATAACAGCCTGTCACGAACAGCGAAACCGGATCACGTAATTTTTTCTTGAAATAACTTGCGTTACTCCTACAAACAAATGCATCGTAACTAAAAAGTTTACACTTTTTATTGACAATATTGACAAACTTGTCTTTACTTGAAATATTTCAATTTGAAGCAGTAAATCTAATAATGTAGGCAATCTCCCATGGTATCCTCTCTGGCTCCGCTTTGGCAAAATGGCTGACGTTGCTGACGATACATTTATTTTTCACGTCCAGTGAACCCTTAACCAATTATTTGTGCTTTTAGCTTATGTTGTCACGAGTATCTGGCAGTTTTCAGAAATAAAATCGGTGATTGGATGGCAAAGATATTAAAAGGTGGGAACCGTGGGAAACTGGTTTCCCATATTTAAATGGTCTGGCTGGATAGGGTTAAATAAAAGTATACGTGAAACCAGCTAAATGTAGGCCCAAATCTTTGTACTAAATCGCATAAATTTTGTAACAGGGCTCAGTTTTTATAAAAACTTTTTTGGGGTAAGGGCAGATTAGTACGGAGCCCCTGAAGGGACCTGTGGGAAAAAAAGGACAATCTTTTCCGGACGAGAAAGATGGTAAGATAACCATGTTTCTTATTGTCTGGTTTTTAACTCTGTATAACTTGAGACAACTATCAACTTGGCAGAAATCTGCGCTTCTCCGCGTGACAAATGTTTGAAATGTGTGAGTCTCACAGCAAATGCGTGAGATTTGAGAGACCTGTAGTATGCTAATGTACGGAGCCCCCTGAAGGGACCTTTGAAAAAGAAAAAAGGACACGAGAAACTCTCGTCCGGACGCGTTACAATTTGGTTAGCATTACCATTCAAGACACTTGTATCGTTTACATGTCTGCTACTATTTTTCTATGGCTCTGGTGTAACGTAACGTGAAACCAGCTTATGCTAGCTAGTTAATTAGCCGTGTTATCTGCCTCAGTCGGTATCATGCCAATAGTACCGTTTAAAGTTGATACATACATATTCTGAATAATTGAAACGGTTTCAATACAAATTTTCTGCACCATCAATACTCCGCTGCGCTTTCTCGCTCTTTCCGACAGCGAGTTGACACACACACCGCTGCAGCGGCCACATAGCCCCGCCATAGCCATAGCCCTCACTCACAGTGCTGTCTTCTCGTCACTCATCTCATTCGCTCCAGTTGTTATGGTGTAATCGTTAGCTCACTAACGATGGCAAGTGCAGAGCCTCCGCGACCAGAAGGGTTGGGGAGTAACTGATTACAAGTTATCTGATTATTGTAACTGCAATCCGTAACGTTACTGGCAAAAAAGATATCGGATTACAGATAATTTTGAAAAATATTGATTACTTTGTGATACTTTTACATTTGGGAGTAGTCGATATTCTTTTGAAAGATTTATCCTTTTAATTGCAAAATTGGCCATTTTCTGTGACGTTTCACATTTGCTTAGAGTAAGCGGCCCCGTTATCGTCCATTCAAACTCACCAATGTTCCAGACCCCATTATTGTCCACGACCGTTTCTTCCGTTAATTTCTTGAAGATATGCAGCAGCAACGAAAGAAAGTAACTCATCGATATGTACACACCTTATATTGCTGCACACCAAATTACAGCTTCTTACTTTGAGATTTGAGAGTATGTAAATACGCTCTCAAACCGTATGTGTAGCATATGCCTTCCGCAGCATCAAACTTGACAGGTAAGGCTATGGCTAATGATTATTGGCAGCAGGTAGATGCATAGACTACGTGTACTGGTTACCTAAAAGTTACCATCCTCCACAATTAGCAAACACAAGTTAAATAGGGTTAGCTAGATGGCTAGTCAGCTGCTAGCCCCTTATTAAACCGATTAGTTGGCTAACTAATTAACTAGAAACATTGTTAAGTACGAAAAATATTAAGTGTGGTGAAAGGTATGCTGTATCTTGGCAGAGACTACATTAGTTGTTCAGCTATCCAATTTAGATTCATTATTTGCTTGCCACGTTTCAGTCCTAGCTACAACCACACATTATCTAACTAGTATGATCACTGCTCTTTTGCTTTCATCATAAATTGACCGTTGTCCATTGGTAAAGGACTCACTACCATATTAAGATGGCTCGATTAATCAGTCTTCAAAACTGATGCCATTTTCTTCATAATAAGCTAAAATGGTTGGTCAGGGTTGTTGAAAAAATTAGCTTGTTAGGGACTGTAGTTTTGTGTAAGGGTAATATCTATCTGCCTTGTTTTTTCTTCAACATTCCAAGAATGGTAAAACAGGTTAACCATATGTGGAAGAAATTGCGATTTCCGGTGTGCTTACATTATTCACTAATCAATAGAAGTCGTCATTGGATACTAGTTAGTATGTTCTCATGTAAGCTTGCTATTAATAAGAGTAGATTGTGTCTATGTGTCAGGGTTAATAGATGTTCGGGATCAGGAGAAAGTACTGGGTAAACGTCCTTTGTCATGACTACAAGGAGAGCGCCAACTATGATCTCTCTAGTCTGAGTGGTCATGTGTTGGGAGCTGTGAATCTCTTTCTCTGAGACTGTTGTAACGTCATTACTGCCTGGCCTTCAGAGCCGAGAGAGACATGATTGAGACCTAAGCCTGGTGTTGTGTTGTCATTTATTGTCAGAGGTCTGGTTTTCTCTCCCAATCTGCAGATTGATAAATACGTATTAAAATCCAGAACTCAACTGAACTTAGTCACTCCGTTTATGAAGAGACGGACAAAACACTTTCTTCATCACATAATAACCAAAAAAGAATATGAACTAAGATCAGTTCTTTAATATATATATTTTTTTCAAGTGTTTAGGTTTACCTCGAATAAGACGTTAAATTGATGTTGTGATTAAAGTTCCTATGGTACTGAATAGTAAAATATAGGGCTGAACGATTTTGGAAAAAATGATAATTGCGATTATTTTTTACCAATATTGCATTTGCGATTATTTGTATGTTCTGTAATATTCAACAGAGACAGGCGAATAACTGTATTAGTATGACCTATACAGTTATAGATACTACTGATCTCCAGTCAGCAACATAACACACAAAGTTCAGAAAAATTAAGGAAAACATTTGGTGAATAAAAGCTAAACATAGGCTAATAACATGTGCGTTGCACTTTCTTAACTAAAGCTAGCTAGCACTACCGTTTGAGAAAAAAAACTTGCGCTGTGGGGCCGTCGGAAATATTTTGAACTCACGCATCTAAAGGTTAAATCTTAAAAGAAAAAGAAAGACTGTCTTAACATTTCTGATCCAGTCCTAACAGAAACATAATGGCACTGACAGCCATAGTGATCCTACTGTATGTGTATCACCGAGGGGCATCATATCTTTCGTGATGAACGCTGTTACTGCTTGAGTAATTTCGTACATGAATATGGAGTTAGGCTTTGAAACATTTCGATCAGTGATCCTGTCGGGTGTTATTTCGCTTATTGGACACACTGGTGTCAGCATTTTAGCTATGCATCGTACATGGCTTTGTGGTGTTTTTTTAGGGCCGAATTAGGTTGGTGGTGTTGCCCCGTGAGCTAGCAACGTTAGCCAGGCAGGTTTTGCACCATACTTGACACTGCGCAGCAACTTGTTTAAAGGCAAAATTGGCAGTGTCTGTAGTGTCGGGTTCTGTCTAACCTGAGGCCATCGTACAGGTCAAGGTAAAGTGTAATGTGCACCAAAGTAAAATCGCAGCCTTTGCGATTACAAAATCTTGTTTTGTCACATGGCGATATAATCGCAAATGCAATTAATCGTTCAGCCCTAGTAAAATATAATATCATTTTTGAACCTTACATCATCATATCCACTTGATCATCCTTAGCTTAAGATTGGCTAATTTACCCCTTATTTTCCCCTTTTAACTAAATCAGTAAATATAGGGACTAAATGTAAGGCATTCTGTATAAAAACTTAAAGACCCCTAAACAGCTCAAAATTGTCGTGCTGGTCATGTTTTCGTCACGACAGGCACTAAAAACACCTCAGCGCATTCAGTAATTCTTAACTCAGCCTCCGTTAGTGACCAGAAATTCTTAGTGACGTCACCTCAACATGACCGGCACAATGATTTTGATCTATTTAGGGGTCTGCAGTGTTCCTTTAATAAAAGGCTATGTAAATTGTTTTAGATTATATCTCTGCCATTTAGTGGCCAGTGGCCACAATAAGTGAACAACATAAAATTGTTCCCAAACTGCAGTATTTGGTGGATTTGTCAAAATGTTCTTTATGCATTTCTCAAACAATAAATACATGTGTAAATAATAATGTGCATTATTTGTCAACCGCCATTATTGGACCCTCTATATCCTTTTTTTCTTTTGGTACACTACCACTGGCCATCAGTCCACCTAGAGTGGAATGCCCTTATTGACATAAATTGGGGTGACCTTTCTACTTTCTGCTGCAACAGTTTCTGGGGTGCAACAAAATATGTTTTTTAATTTAGTGTTATTCCGGGTTATGTAAACAAACTTCAACTGGTTATAAACTAGGTTTTGAAAGTAATCCGATTACATTACTGAGTCTTTGTAATCCAAAAGTTAGGTTACTGATTACAATTGTGGATGGGTAACTTAACTGTAACAGATTACATTTAAAAAGTAACCTACCCAACCCTGGCGACCAGTTTTGGTTGACAAAGAAAACAGCAGGAGTGCTGTCTGGAAATACTTCTCATTTGAGGCAAATGAACACGGAAAGGCAAAAGATACAAGTAAGCCCATATCCAAGCGATGTTACAGGGCAGTGCTAACAAAAGTTGCTAACACAAACTTATCAAAGCACCAAAACACTGACCTCTATAAAGAATTGAGAGGTTGGTGACAGCTCTGAGTTTCAGTTGATAGGAAAATACTTTCACTATGGCCAGAAGTAAATGAACTTAGATGCTGTTGTGCAGGGCCGGCCCAAGGCATAAGCGAACTAAGCGGCTGCTTAGGGCCCCCGTGGCCACCTGAGGGCCCCCAAGAGCACATGAAACTACAGTTTCATGTACCGTGTTTCTTCAATTAAACGCTGCTCTCGTTTAAACGCCGCACCAAAAATGAACATTTTGTAATAAACGTCGCCCCAGAAATACGGTAGGAGTAGCATGTCCTGAAATACCTAGTAGCAGCATGTCATTTTAATGAACATTCTCGTGTTGCACTAGGGGTCCACTGTTAGCTAAATACGTTTCAAATATCACATCAACATATACCTTACTTAGCAAATTACCACTAGCTAGCTAGAGACTAGCTGTTAGTCGGCATTAGAAGGGAAGCTTACGAAAAAATAGCCAGAAAACGAATAGCAGTCTAGCCTATTGCTAACGTCTAGAATATCTATTGAAAGATCTGGAGAAGCAGGTGCTCTTGCGTTAGCAAGCTAAACTAGTTTACAGGCTACAGTAGGTAGTCTAGGGCTGTGTCTACTACCGTGCACTTTACTAAGTACAGTGCAATACAGTGCACTGCAATACATTGCACTTACATCTGTAGTGCACTCCATCGCTGAGTAGTGCTGTCTCAAATGGAACACTTAAGTTAACCACTTGGCGGGAAGTGACGGACGCAAATCTGATTGTGACACCCGCGAATCTAAGGCGAATCTGTTCGCGAGTCATTTCGTCCGCCATTTTAGAAATGAAATGAAAAGCTGCCGAAAGGGCTCCTCCTCTTCCGCTACGTAGCCAATTACTACAGTAGCCGTTTAGGGCGAGTAGTGTCCATCGTTGTACACTGCATTTTTTGACCGTTTGCAGTGCGTTATCCGGGTACTTTCAATGCACTGAATTCTGCTGGTTCTGTCAGTGTAAGTGCCCTAAGCACTGAAAGTCAGTGCTCGAAGTGCACAAGTGCGCGGTAGTAGACACAGCCTAGGTGTTTTCGCTATCTAGCTGTTCTTGCATTCCTTGCAAAACAGCCTTAATAAAAAGCAGATGATATAGAGCTAGGTAGTCTAACTAACATTGACATTTGCTCGTTGCTTAATCGGTGATTTAGAAGACGGTACTGTTCAAACTGTCTAAGAACATTTAATGTAGCGAACTAGCATGTTAACATGTTCGCGCAGCTAGCCTAGAATACCGTATTTCTTCGATTAAACGTCGCCCTCAAATAGACGCCGCCGTTAAATAAATGGCGCACCAAAAATGAACAATGTGTAATAAATTGAAGTTTATTTGAAGAAATACAGTAATTAAGAAAAAATTATAACAATTGGCGACGCCGAGGGGCCCCCAAATAAATTCTGCTTAAGGCCCCATAAAGGCTTGGGCCGGCCCTGCTGTTGTGCTTAACACACAGCACTATTAACTTCACTTAATTTATAAGATTACCGGTAGTTATTTTTAAAACCTGATCTGAAGAAAAAAACGAATGTTCATAAAAAAAAAGAAGATATTTCTCTTATAGTATTACGGTGCGTGTCCACTGCAGCGACGCGATGCGACATGTTTTCCATTAATTTTCATCGCTTGCGTGGTGCATTGTGGGTAGCGACACTACGCGATTCAAGTTGAGATTTTCTAAACTTTATGCAAATGAGGAGCGATTTTCGCTAGCGATGGCCAATCGGATTGTTTTCTTGTTTCTCGTAACGTAGCAACCATGGTAAACATTTCTAAGTTTCAGTTTCAAGATGGAGGAGAAACTAATCGCTTGTGTGGCTGCATATCCAGTCCTGTACAATACATCTCTGTATTTGTACAGAGACATTGACAAAAAGAATGAGGCCTGGCGCAGGGTTGCCGACGTTGTCGGTGCTCCTGGTGTTTTTTTTGTACTTTTAAATTCAGTCTCGTCACATTACGTAACTTCGTTCTGTGGCAACTAGCCTAGCCGGCTGGGACTTCCTCGTCGTATCGACAGATTAGCAGAGACTTCGAGTAATATAATAAAAAGTTTTTACACATGTTAACTGTTTTGAGTTTTGAGTTGTATTTTGATTGATATTGCGAGTATATAAACCAAAGACACTTTGCCATGACGTTATATGAACTACAACAGTGACTTTAGAGAACTACAACTCTGCATTAATCTGTCTGACCCGCCCTCGAGCGTGGTGCACTGTGGGAAGGCAAGCGAAGGCAAGCGATTCGCGTCGCTGCAGTGGACACACCGTTAGAGAGAAGCTGAGGAGAATCGACCCATTATTGTTAATGCTTACTACAATCATTGTGCTGTTCTCTGCTACTAGCCAAGAAAAGAAAAGTTATGTTATAGCCTTGTTATATTTATATTTTAATAAAAATCCAAAATGTTATGGCCTCAATGTTGTCAGTTTTTCCCCGTGGTATCAAAAATGTTATTGAATATTGATATTTTTCAAGGTATTGTATCAAAGTTAGAAATTACAGTATTGTGACAACACTACAATGAAGACAGCAATATGGGCTAGTCTCCTGTCCCGACTGTTCCATCAACCGAGGAAGCTCATTTATTTTTGAATTTCTTTTGGTCGTTTATGGTAATAAATGCCTGTTTTTGGCATCTCACAAACCATGCTTTTGAGTGGTACTGTGCTGTGCGGTCCTGGCTGCACCCCTTGGTTGCCACAATATGCTTACATTTGATTCCGGTTTGCCGTTTAGTGTTACATGTTTCTATTTGACTGTGATAGGCAGTTAGGTGTTGTAGAAAAAAATCCCAACGCATCAAAACCTTGAAATGTATTGTTTTTCTTGCAGTTTAGTAACTCATTGTTATTAAAGACGATTTTTGAAATTTGTGAATCGATAGAATCGCTAAAAGACTGAATCGCGATTCAAATACAAATCAATTTTTCCCCCCACCCCTAATGATCATAAACAACGAGATAGCCCCAAAAACATTGCGGGCAGCCAAAACATGAAGCATACATTGTGAAAAGCAAATAAGTGCCAATTGGAAGAAACATAAGAGCATGTAGTCAAACAAATTACAAATTAAACAGCATGAACCTAAAAAGTGCAAGAGTGTACCTGTAGGAAAGCAAGCAACAATAATATAATTTACAGCGAGTACAAGTAGTTCAGTAAATCAGTTACAACTAACCAAGTCCCTCAATAAGTGTCATTGTGTTCCTGGAGGATCCAACAAATCTTTCTTAAGTACCATTGTACTCCCGGAACAAGTGCGTCTTTAGCCTTTTCTTGAAGGTGGGGACACAATCAGTGTCTCTGATGGAGGTGGAGAGATGATTTTTATGGCTGTTGACAGTATTTCCAGATTTTTGGAGTGCTAAAAAGTAGGGCTGCAACAACGAATCGATAAAATCAATAAAATTTGATTAAGAGTTGGCAACGAATTTAATTTTTTTAAGTTGAGCAGAGCGGAGGTAGAGGAAAGTCCATACGAGAGACCCGTAACGTTGTTCTGAAACACGTGGCGGAGGCAGAGAAGACAAACATTTTGACACCGACGTTGTCCAATTTAGTCCAAATATTGAGGGATCCTTAGGGGTGGGAAAATAATAATATATATGGGAGAGAACAATGGTTGTGCTCGCCCAATTTATATCCGATTCATCGATTAATAGAAAAAAAGAATCGACAGATTAATCGATTATTAAAATAATTGTTAGTTGCAGCCCTACTAAAAAGAGATATAAAAAATGTCCTCTGTAAAAGCCTTTGACTCTAAAATGTCAACAAACTTTTGAAGCTATCTTTATCTATTCTTCAGATTTCTGTTCAGGAAAGGTAGGCCTGTTTAATGAAATTATTCCTAATTTGCATATTTTAATAAAATATTTAGAAAACGTAATAACAAAAATGTTTTGTCTTAATGTAAGTGATCAACTGGGGAAGTTTAATGGTGATATCTATTAGTGAAAACCTTTACCCTGTTCACCTGTGGTGAACAGGGTAAAGGGTAAACATACCTCTCATGAACTAGTTGAATCGTTCGAAGAACTAAATGAATCGTTATGAATAGTTTTAAGGTGTGTGGTTACTGTGTGTAAAAATCCCGCTAAAAATTATAAGGTGCATCAGATCAGATGTTTGTCGCCGAGTCTGCGTCTCTGCTTTCACTTGCCATTTTTATGAGACGGAGAGCTGTTGTCTTGGAATACGTTGCTTGTTTGGTCTACGTGTGTGCGATGAATCATGGGTAACGTAGTGCGAAGTCGAGTTAGTTGGTTTAGGTTAGGCTAAATAGCAAACATTTTACGGGCACTGAGCAACGACATGGTGCAAGCATTCGATTTAGACAGCGTCTCTCCTCAGGAGAAGGAAAACATTTCCTAACGTTTTAGCTAGACCTCAAATAATATGAACGTGTTCACCGTTCAAATTAATCATTTGTCATTAAGTTGCGTTCAGTTCATCGTTCTCATAAAAATGAATGCGTTCTTTTGAACTTGTTAATGCACAACACTGCTGGCAGTTAATAAAAGATACATAGTGTTTGTTGACTAGGGTTGTGTAAGGCCAAAGACCCTTGAGTTTGCTTGTTTGCCTGAAGGACTGTTTGATTTGATAGCAAGGAAATTGACTTGTAATAATATCTGACACCAACTTGGTGTCCAAAAGTGCATAACGTTACCTGTAACCTTGAGAGTCAATAAGTCTCTTCTGACAGGTGAGAATCATTTCTGTTTGATCAGGGCACCTGGACAAATAATGCAGAGTAAAAATAAATAAAGTGACTGGTTTACAATGCCTATAAAAATGTATGTTTTGTTTTACAACACTGAATAACAATAGATTTAATTTTTTATTATAAGCCAGCCATCTGAACGTGAAATATGCAACTAATATGATCCGTACGTTAACTAAGTAAGTAAGTAAGTAAGTAAGTAAAATGTATTTATACAGCGCTTTTTACAGAGAGGGTCACAAAGTGCTTTACAATGTACATTGTCAATATAACATAAAAGTCTAATAATACAAATAAATACAGATAGCCTACAAATTATCAATAGACCAAAGACAGAGATTACTCAAAAGCTAACCTGAACAAGTGAGTCTTCACTTGTGCCTTAAAACTCAACTCAACATTCTCAGCAAACCTAATGCTGGTTGGCATTCCAGAGTCTGGGTGCCATAGCGGCAAAAGCTCTACCCCCACATGTCTTCAGACGAGTGCGTGGCGTGGATTTTGGTTAATAGATCTAAGAGACCGGAAGGGGGTGTGTAGGTGAATTATATTGGCAAGATAAGCAAGAGCCTGACCATGTAAAGCCCTATAGGTTATGGTGAGAATTTTGAATTGGATCCTGTAAATTACAGGAAGCCAGTGAAGGGAGCAGAGTAGAGATATGAGTTCGCCTGTTTGACCTTGTAAGTAGCCTAGCAGCAGCATTTTGAATGGATTGCAGACGGTGAAGAACAGATTTGTTGAGTGAGGAGAACAGAGTTGCAACAGTCAATTCACTATTCAAAAGGTCCGTGTTTACTCGGCTAATATCTATAAGGCAGTGTTTAGATTTAAATATCAATTACCTAAATGGCGGCCAGGAAATCCTATCGTGTGGTGAAATCCCTCCATCATGTCTAGCACGAAAAAAAGGACCGCACTCGCAATTGGCTGTGAAAAAGGGTGAACACGAGCTGCCAATCGCAGACAGCTAGAACGTTTGCCTAGATTCCCGTTGTACTATAAAATGACATGTCAACTTTACAAAAACACACTGCAAGCTATTGCTAAGTTTGAAAGTACACCGCTAAACACTTAAAACGAAGAAATACATCACCTTCAAATTGCAGCATGACATCCGATGAAAAGGTAATGACATGCTTCTCGTGGACATCGCCATTCTGTCTTCTCTGCGAACCGTGTGGAACTTCCGATGTGTCAAAGAATAGAATCATAGACTGTAAAAACAAACAAAGGACGGTACAACAGCTCTGAAAAGCGAAGCCAAAACATCTAGATCGCCTCCTGGTGGCCCGCCCCTCCATGTAGGTTAAGCGGATGGGACATGAGACAAGAAAGCAAGAAAAACTAAATGCACGTCTAATATGTTTTTCCAAAGATGATTTCTGTCATTTTAGGTAGTTCTTATCACGCTGATGTCTGTTAAAGTGCTAATTTTTCAGATCGTTTTGTTTTTAATTGGTTATTTTACGATATAAAAAGGGGGTGTGCTTGCTTGGGTCGGGCGAGAGTATAGGTGGGACCTCCATACCGCGGCCCAGATCCAGTGGTGGAACTAGAGTTTTATACATGGGGTGGTCAGTGGCGGAACTAGAGTTTTATACATGGGATGGTCAAGGGGTGGCCAAGGCTACTTCAGGGGGTCCAGAGTCTTGGGTCACTGTTTTCATACAGTATAATCTGGGTCTATAGGTGTTGGAACATCCAAAATATTTTTTTGAGAAAAAGCTCAAGCACCAGGGATTTATAATTGCATTTCTGTGTTACAGAAATAACACAGTGATTTACAAAACAAAGTGAATTTACACACCCAAAAAAACACAGCAATTTGACTTGACAGGTAGCAGAAATCAAGCAGAAGTGGACTTGAAAATATAAATAACTTGGTGCCCAACAACATTACAAATTTACAGTTCACATTTATGTTGATATATATTATGTTAAAGGTCACATGACATGAAAACTTCACTTTAGGAGGTTATTTAACATTAATATGAGTTCCCCTAGCCTGCCTTTGGTCCCCCAGTGGCTAGAATTTTCGATAGGTGTAAACCAAGCCCTGGGTGTTCTTCTCCGCCTTTGAGAAAATGAAGGCTCAAACGCTCGGTTTGAAAATCTCCTCTTATTGACGTAACAAGGAGCCAGGCTACCGCCCTTCTCTCTGCTGTGCCCGCCCAGATAATCTGGCCCGCCAATGAGGAATTGAGCTACGATTGTGCAAGGGCGAGTGCAATGTCGTGTGTTCCTGCAGAGACATCATGCCATGGCTAGCAAACGAACGAAGCATAACAGTTGCTCAGTGCTTGGATGTACAAATCAACACACAAGTCTTTTTGTAGTTCCGTCATCCGAGCCTCTAAACAATCAGTATCTTAATTTTATTTTCGCTGAAAATGCGCCTACACAACTTCTGTTGTAGGCGCATTTGTTTTGTATGTCTGCGCCAAACACTTCAGCCACGACTGTTTCCTCAACTTGAGCTAATACAAAACTGGCCTTGCTGAAATTAAATTCTGGATCAGTACTAACTCTCCTTCGTCCAGCTACTAACCTCGGACAAGTAAGTTAACTAACGCTATATCATTTTGTAGCTTTACTGTATATGGTTACCTAGCTTGCTACTCTTAGAATGTGGCTGTAACATTAGCTCTGCAGCTAACAGCTGAGTTACTGTCGCTATGGAAAGGTAGATAGCATCAAGTATAAGTGTGAATACATATGCTGTACGTGAGTGTTGTACACTTCTTTGTTATTTGGATAAACGTTCTGCTGTTGGTGTTATGGCGCGCGCGATATCCACCTTTCCCCTCATTGAAATGACTGAGTGTGTACCTCTGCAAACCAGGGTTATCAGATGAGAATGGGCAAATTCGAGGTATTTTACAGCAACGGGGTTACAGCCATTGCGATACATCCGTTGTAAACATTAGCGCGTGGTGCCGCCCCTCCGCTCCTCATTAGCATTTAAAGCTACAGACACCAAAACAGCGCGTTCTGAGGAAAGCTCCTTGTGGGACTGCTAGTAGTGGCTGTAATTCTGCACCAAGGCTGAATTTCGGGAAAGAGACTTCTGATACAGTATTAGGGGACCACTAAGGCCTATATAAAAGCATCCAAAAACAGCATGTCATGTGACCTTTAACTAATAGCAAAGAAAAGTTTTGGAATTGGCCTAAACAAGACCAAATTAAAATCTGTGTGATAAGAAACCCTTTGGATGTATAATTTTTTTTATGTCAGTGTACAAGCTAGAATGAGCACTTTGTGTTTGTAAATCTGAGTATAAACCGCACTGGAATATAAGACGCACTTTGAAAGCAAACAACGTTACCGTTGCGCCGGCTAACGTTGAGCGGACCAATGCTCACGATTGATTACTTGCCATCTAACTAGACACATGGGTGCAAACTCGTCACCTTTCGGCGAAATTCTCAATTTTTTTTCCAAAATAGGTAATTTGTGTGATTCGTGTAGATCTGCAATAAAATTAAAATAAATTGGGGGGGGGGGGCTTGTTCGTTTGGCCAACCAATGTCATCATGACACGCACGCTTTTTATTTGGAGTATTCGGGTCTGTAATTTACGGAGCCCCAGACATGACTTCCGGAAAAGAAAAAAAAAGAATTTGTGCCCACGAAATCCTAATTCGTGCCTACGAACTGCTAATTTGTGCCCACAAAATGCTAATTCGTGGCCACGAAATGCTAATTCGTGCTATTTTGGGGATAACAACGTAGTTTGACTATATTACGGGCAGTTCTGCTATACACCTGTGTGGGGCACATACCCAGAGCAAGCTAAAGGTGCAGTCATGGACAGATTATTTGATTGTATTGTATTTTAGGCTGGTGAATGACCGTGGTAAAGTTGGTTTGAAGTTGGATATTCAACAGATATTCGGATGCCCAGTATTGTGTTATTTTAACCGGTTAGCACCGCTACGACCGGCCGCTTAGCCAATGCTTTTGGCTGCCTAAACAAAGTGTATGTTTAGGGACCATCAACAAATTACACGTTTCAAAAGTCAATAGCTTCTCAACAACATGAACTAGGAGCGTCAAAATAATGTTAAACTGTTGAAGATTTATGCATGCATGCTGCACAGCCTTTATTTTGTTCATTTACATCTCAAGTTATTAAAAATGAATTCTTAATTTAAAATAAACCTTCAAACTTCAATAGATTTTTGGTCATGTGACCTATAATCCTCAAATTCATTTCAGAGTGTTCACTGACTATGCATATATAATATATATATATATATATTTAAAAATATATATTCCCTGAGGAGCATGCCCCGGACCCCCCGAGGGGGTTCGGATCCTTGTCACCTTTTTCATCCCTGATGAGTTTGCACCCCTGTAGACAACATTCCCAATCAGGGAACTCTAAACAATGCTTATTTAACTAAACTAATCCCCTTAATTTAGTAGCTTTTCAGCTTGCCGCAGGGCATTCTTGGTACCAAGAGCAATGCACGAGTATAGAGCTCCGGGAGTTGACGTCACGCAATCCCAGCACGCACCGGTCATCGCTATTTTGGCAGGAAAGTGGAGAGCCAAGTGGAGCGTGTACATATACTTACATACATATTATACTGTTTAATTTGCTGCCTATTTCAATAAACGTTGATTCAACCTGGTGGATAGCTGCTGTGCACCGGGATGCCTGAACCATCGGGGAAAAGATAAAGGGAGAGCATTTTATAGGATTCCTAAGATCCAGAGAGAGGAACCCTATAATTCCTGACAACCACCCATGGCTTCAACTGAGGATCATTCAGTCTCTTGGAATGACTTATCTGTATTAAATATATAATGGGATTTTTTGTGATGAAAAGTGCACTGATATAATGTACGTTAGCCAACGTTAGTAGCTAACCGTTGACGAACGTCGCTAACGCTAGCTAGCTATACAAGTTATAAAACTGATTGCACGTTAGCTACACAGCAATTTGTAGCCGGTAGACTTCAAAGCTGAATATTCATCACTAATCCAGCTGATTGCGTCCATTTATATCCCTCCAGGCTTTTGTAGGCTTCCAGAGTAGGACGAATGAAAGTTGATAGAGTTGTAAATATCTTGATACAGAAGGTCAGGGAAGCCTTCCGTTTCACTCGTAAAGGTCGTTGCTCCGGGAGCATTATATGGATCACTAATGTTTAATCGATCAAGTTTTGCTTTATAGCTGCCTATGTCATTGGAATTAAAGTGCGCAGTGAACTCGGACAGGTTGAAATCCGTGCTGGCGCCGTTCATTTTAGCCACTACTTTCCTGGCAAAATGGCGACGTAAACAGTAAAGTCATGTGACATCCGGAGCTCTATAGGCGATCTTACAGCATTGTGTAACACACTTCGGTTGTGGATAGTAGTCATTTCATTTAGTTGCAGAATCCATTGTTATGTCTACAAATTTATTTTAGATATAGTATACGTTTAGCTAGCTTGCAAATCCTGAGGATAGCCTACTGTAGCAGACCTTTCTATGTGACAACGGACAAGGGTGTTTTGTCCCTCGGGAGTTGCCGTAGGCTTGATGCCGAAAGCATTACATTAAATCTGAGGGATGTTCGAATGGCGATGTCAAGAAGAGGCGAGCAGTGGTAAAATACAAGTTATGAAAAGAGACCGCGTCCGTGTCTTATTGTCCACACTATCGTATACAATTATATCTTAAACGAACTTACAAAGAGCTTGGTTAGGCCGTGTTCACACTTGACTTCTTTTTTCAGAAAAAAAGCGCTGCCTTCAGTGCCGTTTTACATGCAACCCTATGGGAAAAGGAAAAAGGCGGCCGCCTTTTTTAAAAAGCGGCCGCCTTTTAAAAACTTCTAAAAAAGCGCTGAGCCCGATGCCTTTTTGAGGTCAATTTTCTCAACTTTTCAGAAAAACGCTGGGTGACGTCAAGCGCCTTTTTGACAGCTGACCAATCAGGACGAGGAGAGTAGGTACGAGTGTACCTTCCACCTTAGTTGTTATTGCTCCTCAAACGCCAAAGCTAAAGCAAGTAATTGCATTTTATTGGCCATAGTAGCTAGCTGTCGATAAGTAACCAACGGAAAATAACGGATAATAATGTATCGCTAGAATGTATGATTCCCGTTCAGGTTACAAAAATTCTCGTCAGAAAGGCGCTTGACGTCACACAGCGCTTTTCTGAAAAGGCAACAGGCGCTCAACAGGCGCTCAACAGGCGCTCAACAGGCGCTCAACAGGCGCTCAACAGGCGCTCAACAGGCGCTCAACAGGCGCTCAACAGGCGCTCAACAGGCGCTCAACAGGCGCTCAACAGGCGCTCAACAGGCGCTCAACAGGCGCTCAACAGGCGCTCAACAGGCGCTCAACAGGCGCTCAACAGGCGCTCAACAGGCGCTCAACAGGCGCTCAACAGGCGCTCAACAGGCGCTCAACAGGCGCTCAACAGGCGCTCAACAGGCGCTCAAAATGCGTAGTAATGTTGTTAGCGATGCTAGCGTTATTTTGCTAGTTAGCCTATAACATTTCACTGGGTCTTGCAGCTGTTTGATTAACTGAAATTATTATGAAATGTTATGTTCTACTAGCCATTTGCCTACTTTAGCAAGTCACTGTATTTCCAAGCCCTGATAGTGTAACTGAGACGACACAGTAGCCTAAATAATTCCTCTTTCAAGTAATAAGCTAAGCCCCCATTCAAGTGTTGAGCATTAAATTGACTGCACGGTCTGTAGAGATCAGAATCAGAATGGGATTCTTTTTCTGAGATCTTGAGACAAAGCCACTTTTTTGTTCGAAAACTGGATTATAAACCGCTTCGAAATATAAGCCGCACAAGCACAAGAAAACTGTAAAATCGGAGTACAAGCCGCGGTTTATTTTCCCAAAATTACGGTAGCCTACTGACTGTCTCAGTTTGTCTGTTATTGGAGTCTAAGTTCTAACATTAACTTACACAGCTAGGCTAATCAACATTCATAAAAAATGTTCAGGAAACCTAAACCCAATGCAAACCTTAAACTTGCTTCAAATATGATGCCTTTGTCAATCGCGAAAAGAGCTTGTGGAGCTGTGGAAATAATCTCTATTCTGCTGTATGTTCTTCTTATTCTTCTGTATCTCAATAAACATCTCTCTTCGATTTGAATAATGCACCGCAACGCAGCAAAATAAATGCTTCTTTCAACAAGAGGTCAAATGAGATGTCAATCAGCATCAAATTTCCAGTAGCAAATTACATTTTGGGGTGGCACCCGGGGTGGCCAATCAGATGTCAGGGGTGTCCAGTGCCACCCCAGACACCCCTCTGGCTCCGCTACTGCCCAGATCCCCACCCCTCGCTCCTCGGTTTGAGGCAAAGAATGTTGGTGGCAGAGCCGTCGCAACTGGGTGCGAGGACCTGTGCGAACTTAACATGCGAGGCCCTGCTTATTGACATACACCGTGATGCACGTGGAAGAATCACTTTCAACCCGCACGGGGACTGTCCATAATTCCGACAGCTATATAGGACGATAACGAAACAAACTATTAATTGAAAATCAAAGTAAATAGATTATTTGCATTTGTTTTTGGGAATATGCAACAGCAAAACTATTCAACATGTTGGCACAGCTGTGACTGAAGTCACTTTCTCTCTCGCTAACTTTCAGGCTCTCACGAGTGCTTATCCAATCACAGGACGCGTACATGTCAAGTTCAGCGTAACGCCTGGAACACACTGCCTGCGATCTGCTGCGAAGCGCCTGGAAGCACCGCCTTTTTCTTTCGGCGCCCATGTTATCAAATGGGACCGACCACTGGCCGCGAAGCGCCGCAAGCGCCGCAAAGCGATCGTTTCAGCAGCTGGTCTAATTTTTTTGCGAGACGCTGGCGAAATCGGCTGAGGGATGTTCGAATGGCGATGTCAAGAAGAGCAGTGGTAAAATACAAGTTATGAAAAGAGACCGCGTCCGTGTCTTATTGTCCACACTATCATATACAATTATATCTAAAACAAACTTACAAAGAGCTCGGTTAGACTACCAAAGTTGAATTAGTAATGTTGTAATTATTAAATACGAATTTGTTTGGTACTGTCCATACATTTCGAAAGTTAATATTTGGGTAAAATGCTAACCATCTTCCAAGAGCTTTAATATTTGAGTAGTAGCAATTCTCAAATATGTACTTGTGCATTTTACATACAAAATACTAACCCCTTTTATAAACAGTTGAGGAACGTTAAAGTTTGCATTGCAGTATATTGAGTACGTTTTCGCCAGAAACAATAAGTTAGAAGAGATATTATTTGTAAATTTGATGTAGTCTTTTGCTGTATCTATTCCATATATTTCAACAAATTCATTATAGGAATACAGGTCTCCACTATTATTAAGTCAATCTGGAATAAAAATAATGCCCTCATAAAACCAATCAGGGAAGAAAACAGATTTGCGAGCTGCTAAAAAATTATATTGATTATTCCAAATGATGAGAAAAATTATGTTTAAAGAACAGTTTCCATAATTCAAGAGCTTGCTTATGACATTTTTAGAGCTCAAGTGGAAGTCTTATACATAAAAAATTGCAGGAAAGTACCACATCTTCTAAAGATTAGATTTGGTGATTGATTCAACATAAAGTGTAAAGAAGGATAAACGAGGCAAGAAAGTAATTCAGTATTCACACTTTTATTTCATGAAATCAATGAAGAAAAAAAGGTAGCTCAAGGTATTAGCTTATCTTAGGTATTATCAACAGATTCGCCGCAATTAATAATGGCAAGATAACAGCCTCATACCAAGAGGTTTTAAAAAAGCAAATACATCAATGGTCATTTGAATTAAAACAAAGTATGGAATAAAAAGCTTGTGTTGGATTGTTGTGGTGTTGTATAGTTGCCCAACCAACCCAGTGTAAAACAAAACCATAAAAACTAGTTAATATCTGGTTATGTCCGCAGACGACACAGGGGCGAGGTCAAGGGAGGCCAGCTGCCAACATGCTGCCAAGTAGGGGACGATCTTTCAGAGCATTCTCCACATCGCGCTCTTCAATCTTCAAAGAGATCTGCAAATTAGGAGCAATGGGTTTACACACGTACCACACACTTGAGGGAAGTACACTCTATATTGCTAGATGTTATGGTTGCCCAAATATTGAATTTATTTTGTATACAAGTCTTGTCTGAGTATGCACCCAAGCAGTATGGTCCTTAACACTCCAACCAATAAATAAAATGGACTGACCATTCACAGAATCTCAAAGAAAGCCTAGGTTAAAGCATAGACAATATCAATGAGATGCTCATCTTGGGGAAGGTACCCTTGGTCTATGCTTTTCACTTGATGAAATAGCAAACATTTAACTCTAAAGACTGAAGTTGCTGCTGTTGGCATCTAACCTTCTAAAAAATGCCTTTGTTGTGTCTGTAAATTAGACTCTTTGATAAGAAATGCAAGTTCATTAAATTGTCATCTTAAAGTATGAAAATGTGAACTTGTTTTGCTATTGCAAAGTGCAAGTGAAACTAGTGTGAAATACACTGCAAACACATTTTCACTATGGCATGTAAAATTCCCCTTTCTTTAAGAATTAATTACTGCCTGTCTGTCAATGTTTAAATACTCTTTACTTGGGGCTTAGCACAGCTGGAATTGCATGTTAAGCCAAGCAAACTAGATGGAAACATTTCATTTCTTGGCTGCCATTAAGAGATACCACTTCTCAATGATTAAAATATGTATCACAATACTGGGTTAAAAATGTTAAATGAAACTGAAATTCAATCAACAGATTGATTTCCAAAACATTTTACAATAACAGTGTTTCCCCCTAGGATTCTTTTCAGGGGGGGGAGAAGTAGACAAAATGTTGCCTCCCATTCATTTTCAATGGAAGTGATGCGCCAGGCCCCGCAAGGCAGTGTGACATACCTGGCAGAAACATTGCGCAAACTTTATTTGCAAATGAATCAAACTTTTGAGGCGACGAGCAAGAACCGAATTGCCTATACGTATGAAAACAGCTTTCTCGCTTTTGAATATATAGCCTAATTGGGTGTGCTCAAGCCTTCGGCGAAGGAAGTACATCTACTTTTCGGAAACAGTAGTCTACTATTTCACTGAAGCATTAGCAACCCGGGCAACACATACTACCGTGATCTATGATGCATCTGTTTTCAATCGTTAAAATAAACATTCCTCACAAATACATTTTCGTTGTAGGATTTATTATGACATTAGTAAACGATTTGTTGGTGAAATTACCATTACCTGTGGTTTCAAACCAGTGTAGCTCACTGCAACGCTGTACGCAAGACACACTAGAAAGCTCCACAGCTGTTTAGGAAGCCAAACGGCGACAGAACATGTTCGGCACTCCCCTTACTTAAATCCAAAGTCTTTCAATAGGTGAAACTATCTGACTACTAACCTGAACTTCAATGCCACAGCATACACTTTGTCAACCTGTTCACGAAGGTCTCTTAAATTACAGAATTGCCCATTTTAAAGTGAAGTAGTACATTTTGAGTGTTCCCTTCGATCTAGCTAGTTAGCTAGCTTGCACGGGCATTTCTCTCCCGTCTGCAGCACTAACAAGATATGGACAGTTAGTGGAAATTGTGTCCCGTTTTCGCTCATTTAATGCGTTCGACCTCATAAACCGTTTCCATATAGATGAAACGTAGGGCTATATCCACGAATGTGTAGACTCCAATATACATACAGAACCGTTTTTCATTTCCTGCGCATTCAAACAATCCCCTCAGTGAAGTTTACATAGCACCAGCAGCTAGGCTAGCTTGCTCGTAGCACAATTTACCAGGGTCAGCTTCTCCACGCAGGGCTCTAGACTGAGACCAAATGGTCGCATTTGGCTTTGTTACTGACAATGATCGCTTCCAGCAAATTTCTTTTGAATTAACCAATTCCCCCCAAATAAATGTCAAGCTTATTTACGTTTTTTGGGGGCATATTTTCAGTTAGTACTGTTTGAATCGCGATTCCATCTGAAATACTGCCGGTGACAACGTTGTTTGAATAGCTTGTTTCAAAGGGGGTTCAGCTTGTTTCAAATTCATTCCTAACAGTGCGTTCACACTGCAGCGACGCGATGCGAGCGACAACATGTTTTCCATTCATTTTCTATGGAGCCAGGCGAATCGCTTGCGTGGTGCATTGTGGGTAGCGACGCGACCGAGTTGAGATTTTCTCAACTTTATGCAAATGAGGAACGATTTTCGCTAGCGATGGCCAATCGGAGTGTTTTCTTGTTTCTCGTAACGTAGCAACCATGGTGAACATTTCTAGCTTTCTAGGTTTCAAGGTGGAGGAGAAACTAATCGTTTGTGTGGCTGCTTACCCAGTCCTGTACGATACATAGCTGTATTCGTACAGAGATGTTAATTTAAAAAAAACAATGCATGGCGCAGGGTTGCCGAAGTTGTTGTTGCTTGTACTTTCAAATTCAGTCTAGTCACATTACGTAACTTCGTTCTGTTCTGAACCCACTTCAGGCGTATTTGTCTCGCAACGTGCGCGTAAAAGCATGGGGAGGTATGTACAAACATGCCGCACTGAGGTAAAAGCACAGACAAATTGAAAATGGCAAATTGCGCTTTTCCGTGTCATGCATATGCACGGGTCGGTCAAGGGGAAAGTGGGAGTTTCCCATAAGAGATGGGAGGGGATGCGTAAAGTGCTAAATCTTTGTTTTCGCTGTTTTGACTTTGGTAGCTGATCCATTTACATTTAGTCATGTAGCAGACGCTCTTATCCAGAGCGACTTACAGTAAGTACAGGGACATTCCCCCGAGGCAAGTAGGGTAGTAGTGCCTTGCCCAGGGACACAACGTCTTTTGGCACGGCCGGGAATCGAACTAGCAACCTTCAGATTACTAGCCCGATCCCCTAAACGCTCAGCCACCTGATCCATGATAGAAAGAGAGAAGGAGTCTATTATAGTCTAGTATATTGCGCGTTTGAATGCTCACAATTTACGGTATAGTGGGCAGAGGAAGGCGCTGATTACCCGATGAACTGCAGGTTTGGTAAATACGACGTAAACAAACAAACAAAAAAATATCACAGCGTGTGGTTTCTGCGGGTTGGCCATGGCGCTGATAACGTTACGTTTGCAAATGTACATACATGAGGGCCTGAGTGTGAAGGTTAGCTAGCTAGATCGCTAGCCAGGCTGTTACAGCGCAGGACAGTTGCAGTAGGCTATCGCAGGACGCAGCCTATGAGGTTTATCCGAGTCACGATTATTATTAGTTGAATTTTTTTGGGGAATAAACGTTTCCTGTTGCAAATAATGGTTTGAGCATTTTCAGGTTCCATCAACTCTTTTCACGTAACTGACCGCTGCAATAGGTTAAAAGCATTGACTGATTGATTAAAACTTGCTCGCAAATACTTTTCCATGCTTGCACACATATTTTTACTCGCATATGCAAGTAAAATGGGCGCACTGTAGAGCCCTGATTGTGCCACAATATATTGTTACACCCCCTACAAAATACACAAACAAAAGTGTTTGGTATTTGTAAGAAAAGTTAACAATTACAAGTTCAGTTATTGTTACCTTGGTGAGACGAGCCTCCTTCGCCTTCTTAAGACCAAAGATACCTCGGCTCTCAAGTAGACTGCACAGAGAGAGGCATTCGCCCTGACCCACACTTGCGACCTGTCTCTGGTCACACAGGCGACTGTACACCTCATGAAGCTAAAGATTAAAAGAAGGGACAGTTTAGTTTTTCCTTCATTAAACTCACTAACTCAACTAATGCCTTGTTCTCTCCTCAAGCCTGCAACTTAAAATCACCTGTGGCTGATGTGCCGTTACACATTAATGTCCCTTACCTTGCCCAGTGGCATTTCCTTGGTCTTGCCGTTGTATGTGAGCAGTAGAAGGCAACACACGAGCAATTTCTGCTGCAAGGGGATGCTCTCCCCCTCACCATTCACAGAGGTGGTCATGCGGTCCCCATAAACCTCTGACAGCACACGTGCCACCTGAGGCACGCCAGCACAAGACACTGAGGAGAATAAATTGAGGGGAGGAGAGAGGGGAGTTAACCATGTAGACTTGGGACATGTCCAAAGCACTTATGCAATATTCAAAATATTTCAAATTGACTGCCATTACCTGTCCCCCCCCCCCCCCCCCCCCCCCCCCCACCCCCCCCCAAGTTCAAAATGCTTAAATGCATGAAAAACCTTCAACAGAAATCAACTCTTCTGGCATGATTGCGTGTGGGTAAATTTACCTATTTTACATATGGTGATAATTCTTAACTTGTGTTATGAAACATTACATTAAATATATATAATAATAATACATTTTATTTGTATTGCACTTTACATTAAATCAATCTCAAAGTGCTACAGAGCATATAATACAGCAAATAAAAAATAATCAAAGTAAAAAATGTAGAATTAATTTTAAAAAATCGAAAGGTCAATAAATAGTTAAAAGCAAAACCTATAAAATACATTTAGTCAAAAGCCTTTTTTATATATATATATATATATATATATTTTTTTTTTTAGGTTTCATTTAAAAACATCTGTAGTCTGAGGGGCCCTAAGGTGGTCAGGGAGGGTGTTCCACAGCCTCGGGGCAGCAGATGCTGCACCCATGCTGCAGAGTTTGGTTCTGGGGGCTTTAAGGGTGTTTATAATTGCTTACCTTTAGTTCCTGCTGTGGAGCTGCACATTGCCTTTCTGTCATTAGATTCCACCATTTCAACAGCTCTCCTGTAACAGGAATATGGTGTCATGCTATTTGGCAATTAAGTACAAATTGGCTAATAAATCATTTTAAAGAATAAAGAAAATTTAGCAACATACACACGTGGACAAAATTGTTGGTACCCTCCGTTAAAGAAAGAAAAAACTCACAATGGTCACTGAAATAACTTGAAACTGACAAAAGTAATAATAAAAATGTATTGAAAATTAACAAATGAAAATCAGACATTGCTTTTTAATTGTGGTTCAACAGAATAATAAATAAAAAGAAACTAATGAAACTGGCCTGGTCTAAAATGATGGTACCCTTAACTTAATATTTAGTTTCACAACCTTTTGAGGCAATCACTGCAATCAAGCGATTTCTGTAATCTGAGACTTCTGCACCTGTCGACAGGTATTTTGAGCTACTCCTCGTGAGCAAACTGCTCCAGCTGTCTCAGGTTTGACGGATGCCTTCTCCAGACTGCATGTTTCAGCTCCTTCCACTGATGTTCAATAGGATTTAGATCAGAGCTCATAGAAGGCCACTTCAGAATAGTCCAATGTTTTGTTCTTAGCAGTGACGTGCAGTCAGGGTAGGCACTGCCTACCCTGCCATAATTCTAACGTAAAAATGTTCATTAAATCACTTTATTTAATAAACTTGTATTTGTATTTTTACTGATTATTCTTGTGATTTATATATGCAATATGTATGTAATTCCAATTGTTTAGACGTTACGATGACAAATGTAGCAGTTACGCATAATCAAATACAAAAAAATGGTAGAAGCAGTGCTTTTACTGTCCATTCATTGCGGACGACAAGCGAAAAACTCATGTTGCGCATGCGCACTTCGATCCTGTATTCTTTAACATGTACGTCGAAAGGCACAACTCTTCTGTGCCTTTGCACGTAAATATGTTATGCCAGTAATCAGGTAACAGGTGGGGCAGTGCCCCACCTGTTATCAACACAAAGAACTGCAACAAAATTATGTTATTTATTTTTTTCCGTTTACTTTGAATCATTTATTATCTATGAATATAGCATCTTCCTAAATTGTTTTGTTTCGTTCGTTTGTGTTAGTATTTTATTTCATGTTCATTGGTCCCTGCCTTGCTGCTTCAGACTGCGTTCTGCCGATTCGAGTTAGCAGAGGCTAATCATGAAGGTGGGGCTCTGGTGGGGCTAGCCCCTCTCTCACAATGCAATGTACATTGGACGAGGAAAAGTATTAATACGCATGCTCAGAATGTAATGTTATGTGGATCACACACATTTTATGCCAAGTGGGGCTGAGAGCCGGTTGCCCCTCGTTGCTATTTATGATACCAGTAGTCTAAGTTCGGTTCAGTGTCAGTCAGACACTTTTTCTTCTTTGCTTTTGTTAAATAATTCAAGTTGAGGGGATGTTTGAGTCAGCCCAGACAGCTGAAAATATACTGCGCTAATCAATTAGCTAAGCAGGGAAGTTGCCGAAAGGGCGAGGCTTATTCCAACATAAAACGCTGTATGTATATCGTTTTAATCAAATAAGGTTGGATTATTTCTATGTTGAGCTGCCAGTTCATGAAGATGAAAGTGCACATAATAAAATAATAAACCATTGATGCAAACCAACAGGAATCCTTGCTTTTTCTGCTCTATTATGTTTATGTTTTATGTGGGTAGGGCCCCATATAGTTATTGAAACGGGCCCCCAGATGCTTAACCCTGTGAAGCCTGACATCAACTAGACAGAAAATTCAGTTTTGTTATTTTAGTGTTTATTGAACCTTTAGTCAAAACATTAAAAAAAATTATACATGATTGTCTGTCTGTTTGGCGCCAATATTAGTCAGCAAGAAGAAGATTGAGTAGATTGTCCCAGCTAGCTTATAAAATGAATACAGTTGATTTCCTACTTGAGCACCGGTTTGAAACCCTCAAATTGGAGGAGAAGCTTGAAATCAAGCGACTTGGTGCCCATCAGCCACGGGATATTGCAATTACTCAAGCTGCTGGTAAAGTTAACCGTGGGTTTAATGTGGAGTGGTTTGTAAAGAAAAAGTGGCTAAGGGTGAGCTTTCAAAAGACCGCACTTTCTGTTTTCCATGTCTGCTATTTGGTGGAGATGGTACTTGGTCGAGGACGGGGTACAAAGTTTTAAAACATCTTTCTGAGAGAATTGCCAAACATGAGAGCAGCGGGAGTCATCTGGACAATGCTGTGAAATTGGGCCTACTTGGAAGGGTAAATGTCGCAGCCCAAGTTGACAGTGCATACAGACGCTCCATTGAGCAGCATAACAAACAGGTCGAAGAGAACAGGTACGTTCTCATTCGGATCATAAACCTGTATTCAACTGTGTGGAAAATGTGAAACAGCACTGCGGGGGCACGACGAGTCGGCGGACTCCCTGAATCCTGGTATTTTCCGAGGGTGATTATGTGTGAGGGTGATTCCAGACTTCAGAGGCACTATGACGCTCAGCTCATCTTTAAAGGGACATCTAGCACTGTACAAAACAAACTGCTAGACATCATGTATGAAGTGTACAAGGAGGAGATAGCCAAGCAATTGGACGAGACATCATTTGTTGCCGTACAGGCAGATGAGACAACTGATGTCTCCTGTAAATCCCAAATGGTGGTTGTTTTGCGATACATGTTGCTTGACTACACAGTGACAGAGGTTTTTGGAGTTTGTGGAAGTCAAAGACAAAACTGGACTCGGCCTCTCTAATAGCATCAAGGGTGTGCTGGAACCACTGAAGCTGGCAGAAAAGCTGATCGCTCAGACCTATGATGGTGCGGCTATAATGAGTGGAAACGTCCGAGGAGTACAGACGCTAATGAAAGAGACATACCGACATGCCCAGTTTGTTCACTGCTATGCTCACCAGCTGAACCTGACCTTGCAGCAACTTTGTTCAGCAAGGATGAGCATCCTGAAGGTGTTTTTTGCAGATTTAACAGCTTTTGCCACCTTTTTCTAGCCTGGCTGCCAGCCCAACTTATCCCCGCCCACAAAATTATTTGGTCGGGAAGATGGGTCTGGGGAGTCTCCGTTGGGGAACAACTATTGTCCGAACAGAAGCTGTTCGGACCAATGAAATTGTCAGGGCGGGCTTTATACGATGATGGACAGATGATCAACAGTAACGTAATCAACCACGTCACCAAAGAGCGCTTTGGTTGAATTCGTTTTCAACAAACATGGCTACCGCTGGAGAGCTGGGATGTTATGATTCTGCCATCGAGTCTGTTTTAGAAGACATCGACAGCGCATTAGTTTTGAAAGAGGAACAGAGAAACGCAATCAAGGCATTTGTCGATGGACCAAACCCCTTTTACCAAACCCCTTCCTACGGGGTTTGGTAAAAGTTAACATACTACGTTGCTCTGATTGGTTCTAGGTCTATCCAATTGAGCGAAGAGGCATTTGTTTTCCGGGTTCGGTTGAAACACGCCCCATAGTCACAGCCCAATGGAGAGTTCTCAGACTCATATTCTGACAAGAATTATGAGTATGACATCGTCAGGCTAACCTTTTTCTCTGGTGCTCCAAAACGTGTTGCGGCACTTGCTGAGGCAACACAGACGCATTCCAAGGCCACCAGCTGTACGATGGAACTTTAAAAGCAGAACTGTCAATGCAGTTTGGGAAAACCGCGCTGCGCTGCTCCTGTGTATGGAGAACATACGCACACAACCGGGATGGGATGAGGCCACCATAAGTGAGGCATACGGCCTGTCAAAAAAACTCCGGGACCGAGCCTTTCTGCAGCTGCTGGAATCTTTTTTCTTCCTTATGCCAGAAGTTGATGTTTTATACAACACAGCAAAAAAGGAGCATCGATGCATCTGGGATTGGGAGTGCGCTTACCCGTTTCAAGGAGAATGTCCAGGACATGCGGAAGCAAACGGATGAATGGGCTGCCACCGTTCACGAATGGAACAGACGATCCAGGCCGACGAGTGACCAACACAGCGCCGGTGATGAAGGAGGCATGCGACACTGTCATCTCCTAGGTGGAGCAGAGGTTTTCACAGAGTGACCACCTGATCGCTGCCAAGCTAGTTGACAGCTCGCTCTTCCCACAATTTGTCCTGTCATTCCCTACATCTGAGCTTGACTGTGCGGTGAAACTATGGCCTCTAGGAAACGAGGAAAAGTTGAAGTCTGAGTTGACCACTCTGTACCGCCACACTGAGCCTCTCACTGGCAAGACGGCTCTGTCTCTGTTACGATCCATCCATGACAACAACCTAGAGGAGGCTTTTGCTGAGACCGTCACTCTGCTGAAAATAATAATTACAACTCCTATGACGACATCCGAGTCAGAGAGGAACTTTTCCACCTTGAAGAGGGTAAAAACCTTCACCCGCAAAACCATGGGACAGCCGCGACTCAACGCATTGGCCACGTTGTCCATCGAAAGCCAGCTGATTCAGCAGCTACAAGACTTCGTTCCCAAAGTTATCGAAAAGTTCGCCCAGAGGAAGAACCGCCGTGCCACCTTTCTCTTGAAGTGAGCCCTCAGCCTTGGTGAGTGAAAGCATATTGTATCATCCTGTCTGTAAGAAAGGCTGGTGGGATCAGCCAAATGGGAGACCGACTGCATTTGACGGACTTCTGTCAGTTGGAATCATTAGACAATGACAGTTGGCCTTCTGTTGAGTCAGTTGATAATATTGCTGTGGGTTAATTAATATGCATTTTTCGGGTTGCAGGCGGTAAAGTTGCTAAATGCAAGTAAATGTAAAGTAGGGGTCTCACGCTCTCGCGCGGCTACCTAACCTGGACGGAACGAGAGATGAGGAAAAATAGAAGATTACAGTTAGCCTACTGAGAAGAAAGAAAGAAATATTGATTTACTAACCTTAAAATAAATGCAGTAGTTGTAAATTGATTGAGAGAAGATTTATTGTTTTGCAAATAACAAATGCTTTCGGTTTTGTTTTGGGACGTTATATAGCCTATCACAAAATTGGTTATTGCAAGTGCTGTTTTGTATAATAATCTAATTGATAAGGTTAGAGTGAGGTTTCCTAGATTAGTTTTTCTACATGACTTGTGTATTGTCATATTTGTGTGTTTCTTGTCATAGAATTATTGACCAATTGTTGTTTATGATTTTTTTTTAAAGAAGACAAATTAAGACAAATAAAACAGAGGTAATAGAGAAAACAAATATCATAAAAAAATTACCTCTTTTTTTTTACCTCTGAAATATAGCTCATGTGTCAAGTGTGTTTCATTCTGTTGTGTTAAGTGAAACACTCGTTACAGTCTTTCCTCTTTGTTGGGGCCGTCAGTGGTGTTGAGCTCATTGCTGTTCGGGTATGGCCCTATAGACAAATTGGTTCTGAGCTTGGTTGCATTCCTAATTTAGGTTTGCAAATGTGACAGTGGTAATTTTACATGTGTGTGAGAGAAGGAGAGCAATTACACAAGAAGGTCTCTCCAGTAGGCCTATGTGTCGGCTATTACAACACCTGGTAGAAGCAAGCCGCTCTGTCGTTAAGTGTTTTGTGGAGCCACGCTGTTTGTTGATGTGTTAAATAAACACATCAGTAGCAAGAGGGAGTTTTGTAGCTTTAATGGTATGTATCCTATATTTCGAAATGGTTTGTGCCCCACCAATTTTTTACATATAAAAACGCCACTGTCTACACCAGACTTAAATGGACTACTGCAGCAAAAGGGACAAGATGTTTTAGATCGTTTCAAACAGACTGGTATGGAAGAAAAGATTGGCTATATGGCTGTGCTAACATTCAGCGGCTGTAGTAGGCTACTGCTTCAAGTGCTTGTACTGTTTACTGCGTTTACTGTTTTGACATATTAGCCTAACAATAAATTAGGTAATCTGGCTTTCATAATTCAGTGCCTAGCCTCTTACCTGACATCACCGCACGTCACTGGTTCTTAGCCATTCTTGGGTGTTTTTAGCTGTGTGTTTTGGGTCATTATCCTGTTGGAAGACCTGTGACTGAGACCAAGCTTTCTGACACTGGGCAGCACATTTCTCTCCAGAATGCCTTGATAGTCTTGAGATTTCATCATACCCTGCACAGATTCAAGACACCCTGTGCCAGATGCAGCAAAGCAGCCCCAGAACATAATCGAGCCTCCTCCATGTTTCGCTGTAGGTACAGTGTTCTTTTCTTTGTATGCTTCATTTGTGCATCTGTGAACATAGAGCTGATGTGACTTGCCAAAAAGCTCCAGTTTTGTCTCATCTGTCCAAAAGACATTCTGCCAGAAGCTTTGTGGCTTGTCAATATGCATTTTGGCAAATTCCAGTCTCGCATTTTTATGATTTGCTTTCAACAGGTGAGTCCTCCTCGGTCGTCTTCCAGGAAGTCCACTTTGGCTCAAACAGCGTCGGATGGTGCGATCTGACACTGATGTACCTTGACCTTGGAGTTCACCTCTTATCTCTTTGGAAGTTGTTTTGGGCTCTTTGGTTACCATTTGTATTATCTGTCTCTTCATTTTGTCATAAATGTTCCTCTTGCGGCCACGTCCAGGGAGGTTTGCTACAGTCCCGTGGACCTTAGACTTCTGAATAATATGTGCAACTGTAGTCACAGGAACATCAAGCTCAAGTGCCTCAAAAAGTTAATGTCAAGCCCTGCAATCCAGTCGCCAGAGATATATAATTAGTGTAGGGGGTTAAATATTGGCCAAACAACCAAAACTAATTCCCCTATGGTTTAAAGGAAGATGGGAAACTACTCTACCGTGATCATTGTAAATCAGAGAGAAAGCATGAGTTGAGCAAGGAGTAGGGGGCAGTAGGACAAGGGAGAACTGAGGAGAAGGTCTCAGGAGATGAAGAATCCACAGAACAATGCATTACAATTCCCTTTATACACAAGACCAACCAATCAGACCAAATCTTGAATGGGGTGTGAGGGCCATCAAGTTGAGACCGTCCAGAAACTCCAGACTTTAGCATATGAGAGGTGGGGGCAGGTTTGACACCCAGCCTTACATTAGCTACCTGATCGACACTCCAAGTGTAGGCTTAGGCTATATACCCGGGAGAAGTTCGTCTTTTGCCTCCGACATGCGCAGTTGAGCCTGCTTGACGTTGTGTGACGTAGGGTGATAATTGGTCTATAGGCAACATTAGGGGTAACTTTGGAACTTTCAAAGTAAAAGTCCAGGCGCAAAATGGCTGACAGAAGCAGAGTTTTTTCTGCGTCAATCCTGGTGAATCAGATAAAGCACTCCAATGTGTTCATGCTTCAGTTTGTTTCAGCAATACTACTGGGGGGTTTAGCTATAATATATGATAGTTCCAAGTACCACCTTTCATTAGAAACAACAATTATGAAAAGTAATACCTTTTTTATCCTAAGTATTTGATCTTGGTTACCTTTTGGAGTCTCCAAAAGAAAACGCCTGGATGTACTCTTAGAAAAACGTGTCAAATATGAATATATTATGGTATTATATTTGACTTTTGACTTGAATTAGGTAAGGCTTCATGCTGTGTCCAATTTTGTCTTCCAGCATGTGTTTAAAAAAAAAAATCCAGGCGAAAATAAAAACTTTAAATTTCCTTGTGTTCAAGCTTCCATTACTCAAATCCAGTAGGACTTGCAGGGGTCCTGACAACAGGGGAGTGTTACCTTTCAAAAGAGACCACAATCATGCATGTACTACAAATGGTTCAAGAACAGCTTTCAATTTACTTTGGGTATTACCTTTTTAGGCGTTTTTTTTTATTTGACAGGATTGATAAGAGGTCAGTTCATTTGAGTTTAGTATGCATTTCTTCATGTGACTATGGTAAAAGCAATTACACACAAATAAAAAAGTATTTAAACTAAATGTTACCTGCAGATGTCTAGAGCCTTCCTGGCATCTCCTGATACAGCAGACACCTTCCTGGCACAAAACTGGATGGCAGATGCATCCAACAGCTTTTCTCCTGACACCTAATATGAGGGTAACAAAGAGCACCACAAGTAATCCACAAAATGTCAACATCCATTTATATATACATGCAAGTAATATAATAAGGATATTCCGAAATTTGTAATATGCTAAACAAATTTTAACATGAGTATTAATTTCTTAACTCCTTCATTCAAGTAGAGAATGAGACGGCAGGTGTGGAAACTTACATTCAGATATTGCAATCAGTCTACTGAATGACTATGCAGCTGTTGGTTGGTTAATTACAACTGGATTTTTTCCCTCACTTATGTTATTTTTGCCATGCATTTATTTACAACTGTATTTATCACACCATAGTTTATAGTGTACAAACTCATTTTGGATGAGTAAACTTTCATTTGGGAACCTTTTTCTGAGATATTGACAATTAGACTAATTAACAATATAGCTGTAAGCAGCAAAGATTTTAGACATCCACAGAACAGGGTTCCGAGTACACGGAGCAAGTTTGGTGTGAATCCATCAAAGATTTGCTGAGATACGACCTCACTTCCTTTTTGGCGGCTTAGTTGTCAAATTTGATACGCTGTACCAGACAAACGATTTTGAAAATCAAAAATCCATACAGTAATGGTGAAGCTCAGTCTGGAGATCCTCTCTGGCAATTTTTAAGAAGATTTGACAAAAATTGTAGGAGTAGCGAAAAAAAAGTTTTTCATTAAGTTTCCAAATGGCAGAAAATCTAATTAACTCGGTACCATGTCATAGTTGAACTCGTCTTGATCCAGGGAATTCAACAATACCTCAATTTTGAAAATCGGCCATACGCTTCAAAAGTCACATGTGTAAACGCACCTTCAACTTCGACCCATTGGTGGTGCTAGAGTGCTCAAATAGGAGACATGAAACTAGGTGAAAATGTGTGCCAAACTTCACATGGGCTGCCATAAACACCAATGCGTGAAAGTTTAGACATACCGTATTTCTTCGATTAAACGCCAATTACAATTTCTAAAACAAATTCGCCTTTCATCAACCCCAAGTTCGCGTGCTACAGATATGTTGCTGCTGGTGAGTGCTTTCTGCACAGTTTTCTGTTTGAAAGCTAAAGTGTAAGAACGTTTCGGCATGCTGCAGCATTTAATCAAAGAAATACGGTAATAATAATGGGTACAATTTCTGGGGAAATTGTGAGGTGTGCTTGCGTCCGTTTCAGATGGGTCAATTTTTTTACTGACATTTTACAACTGTTATTTCTGTATATTTTATATAAAAATGCATACTTATTATGTAGATTGCTCTACATATTGTGGAACCATGTCAAAATAATGTTCCTCAATGTAAAATTGTGAAGACTTTGAATATCTCATCATCTACAGTAGGCTACATAAAATTAAAAAATCTGGAGAAATCTCTAAGGGACTAAATAAATTCTGATGTCCTTGCATGGGCTCAAAAACACCTCCAGAACTCATTGTCTGTGAACAGAGTTTGCCATGCCCTCCACAAATGCAGGTTAAAGCTCTATCATGCAAAGAAGAACGCTCATGTGAACATGATCCAGAAACACTGCCATCTTCTCTGGGCTAAAGCTAATTTAAAATGGACTTTCAAAGTGGGAAAACTGTTCTGTGGTCAGACAAATTGAAATTATTTTTGGAAACCTTGGACGCTGCGTCCTCCGGACTAAAGAGGAGGGGGACCATCCAGCTTGTTATCAGCACTCAGTTCTAAAGCCTGCATTTCTGATGGTATGGGAGTGCATTAGTGCTTGTAGAATGGGCAGCTTGCACATCTGGAAAGGCACCATCAATGCTGAAAGGTATAGGTTTTAGAGCAACATTGTTGCAGGGAAACCCTGTTGTAGTATTTATTTATGTATATATTTATTTATTATTAGGTGTGCTTGCTTTTGGCAACACAACCTATTGTAATCTCATATATATATATATATATACATACACACACACACACTTACAGAGCCTTAGGGGTTGGAAAATAATTATTATATAATTATTATTTTCCAACCCCTAAGGCTCTGTAAATGTTTGCACTACCGTATTTTCCCAACTATAAGTCGCTCCGGAGTATAAGTCGCAATAGTCAAAAAATGCGTCATGAAGAGGAAAAAAAACATATAAAAGTTGCACTGGACTATAAATCGCATTTATTTTGAAATTTATTTCACAAAATCTAAGACCAAGAACAGACATTTAATCTGGAAAGGCAAGTTATTCAACTACACAATAGCACACAAAACAAAAGTCTGAATAGGTGTCCGATATGTTACCGTAACACATCAACAGTTATTCAGCTACACAATAAAGAACACATCTGGGAGGCTGAATAAGCTAAATTAACGTAACAAGCTAGCGAGTCCAACAAGCAAGTTACCGGTAAACTAGTTCACCAAGATCCCGATCGCATTCCACAGCACTGAATCCATTGAACTCGTTGGTTCATGTCAGTCAGTATGAATTAACATTTAAAAACATGTTAAATTATATATATTTTGATATACAAGTTGCACCTGACTATAAGTCCCAGGACCAGCCAAACTATGAAAAAAAGTGTGACTTATAGTCCGGAAAATACAGTACATAGACAACGTCGGTGTCAAAATGTTTGTCTTGGTCACGATTGCGTTGCTTGTATTGGGATTTACGTTTAGGAGAATACGTTTTAGAGGCAAAAAGTGCCTTAAATGCTAGTTTGCTAGCCACTTCAGTGCTAGTTTGCTAGCCTAACATCACAACATCAGCACACGTTAGCAACGACCCATAGATACAATGTGCTAGTAACAGTGCGTTCACACTGCAGCGTTCTTTAACGCTCTGCACTGCTTGCCTTCCCACAGTACACCACGCTCGGGGGGCGTGTTGGAAAAGTTAATACAGAGTTGTAGTTCTCTAAGATCACTGTTGTAGTCATGACCAAGCGTGCAGACTTGGGTTCATGTACTCACAATATCGATCAAAATACCACTTTTACACAACATTTGTGTAAAAATACAGAATTTTTACTAGTGCAAGATTACAGTAGAATACATGTTACGCCACCAGGTCACTCAACCAGTCGTTTGTAGGCTGGGCTAGCAAGCTAGCAGTGGCACAGAGCAGTCACGTAATGTCACCAGACTAAATTTTAAAGTATAAAAACACACTAGGGACACTGACAACGTCGGCAACCCTGCACCATTAGTTTAATGTAATCTTTAAATTCAGGCTCGTCACATTACGTAACTCTGTTCTGAACAGAACTAGGTGTGCAGACACATACGATAAGTTTCTCCTCCATCTTGAAATTGTAAAACCTAGAAATGTTTACCATGACCAACAGTTGCTACGTTACAAGAAACCAGAAACCAATCTGATTGGCCAACGCTAGCGTTTTCACGCTCCTTATTTACATAAAGTTGAGAAAATCCAACTTGCAACGCTCCACTCGCCTTCCCACAATGCCCTACGCAAGCGTCAACGCCTGGTTTCATTGAAAATTAATTGGAAGCCGACGCCACGCGCCGCCCGCTCCGCTGCAGTGTGAACGCACAGTAAGACAGACAACGATATCAGCGAGCCCTCAGCATTAGTACCGTAGCTAAAAGTCTAGGAAAGTTGAGGCTACTTTTCGCTAGGTACCTACGAACGTCTTAATCTGCTAAGTGGGCTCCCCTTCGTTCTTTTGGTGAGCCCTACTTACCCAGCGTCATGGAGCCAAGCAGATAAATACTTATTTAGCGCCAGCGTTGTTAGCTACATGTATCCCTGTGTTTGCGCTGTTGCTCAGCAAGTATTGTGCCATGGTGTAGGAGGACTAGCCTGGCTCTGCCCTCCTACGTACTTCCGCTCAATTTTGATTTTGCTTCTGTACTAGGTCTTGGATTTCGGTGTATTAGTCGGATTTCAGAAACACATTTTTTGTAGGTCCAATCAGCGAACAGAGGGAGTGGCTGAGAACGATGACGTTGATGTTGTGCATTAGTTTGAGTTGTAGTTCAGTAATGGCGGCGGAGAAAGATACGAGCGAAGCTATTTCGGTCTGTTGTGGCAATGCTGCCGAATATCCATAAGTTAAAGCCGAAGCAATAACAATCCTTGCTGAGTTTTGTTGGTGGCCATGACGTTGTGGCCCTCCTCCCCACGGGGTTTGGGAAAAGTTTGACTTTCCAGCTACGGCAGCTAGCTCCGTTACAGTAGTGGTGAAGGAGTTGGCTAAGGCGAACGCTAGCAATTGGTTATGGCAGATCAGAGTGGCTCTGAGCAGATCCAATAGTTTTAAACTTCAACAGAGTACCAGCCTTCAAGGAAGTTAACACTATTCAATGGAGCAATCCCAGACCCTCTGTACAAATGAAATGTACGAGGGTCTGGTTAGGACCAGGCTATAGGAGGACACCATGGCACATACATTTAAGCCAGGGTTCGACATAAGCGATGGCCCGGGGCCAGTAAAAAGTAATGTCGGGACAGTTAAATAGCAACTCACTGGCCCGATCGGGCCACTGCAAATTATTGATTGAAAAAAAAAATTGCATCGTAAAAGTTAACATCCTTCATATGTTTTGCTATCTGCTAAATGCATAAATAACTTTGCAGCTCGTGGCGCGCACATTTGGCAAATCAAGAGTTGAGTAGTGAATGACGAGTGGTTGTCAAATTGTAATTCTCTAATCTCAATAAATTTTTTAACAACTGGCGCGAGACAAAAGTGAAGATGGCAGCAAAGTAGAGCTACGAGCTCAAACGCAAGCAACTTTTTTTATGGAGCTAAGATGCACTGTGTCGTCTGTCGTATGTTCCCGTCTAAAGCAGACAAAAGTGGATCTTTTTACACAGGCACCGACAATTTTCGAAAACAATCCCTGACCAGCCATGCTAGCAGACAGCACCTGGTTTGAGTGACAGTTAAGCGGATGGTGACAATCCATCTTCCAGGCCGTTGACCATGCTGGTCAGGAATTTAAATGCAGATGCCCATCGTGTTATTGCACGACTTATAACAACGGCATATCACGTAATTAAGACGGACAGATGTTCGCCTTGTTCCCCCGGGCTATTGAACTGCAGCAGAAGAATAGTGTCGACTTGGGTACTTAGTATCATACTGATGAAATGCAATGGAAGCTTTTATAAATTAGCATTGAGGGACCAGAGGTTTCAGTTTCAGCCAGACAGTCGTGCAGAGATGGCTGTCAGCAGGGAAGAGAGCACGTCATGTTTGAGGTTAAAAGTCAATTGTTTTGCTGACTATTACCTTATTATTACCTCATTTTTGTTCTTTTTATATCCAGGATATGTTTAAGAAATGGTTAAACATGTTTTAAGTCTTTGGTTTTGTTGTAACAATGATAAATTACAACTTTTGGAGGGGGGGACAGTAAAAATGGCCTTGGGGCCAGTAAGTTTCAAACCCACTGGCCCATGGGGCCAGTCGCAATTTTTTTAAATGTTGAACCCTGTTTAAGCAATTTAAGACTTGAATGTACAGTACGTAATGTCACATTAAATAATGTATTTAAACTTAAGCTTGTGTGGTGCATCGCTGTAACACAACAGTTACAGTTACAGAATCGTTGCACGGTTAGGATTATATTACAGTAAGTAAAATAATACACGTCTGGTTCAGTATATAAGTGAAGTGCATATACCTACAGCTGACAAAAAATACACCCCAGGCTGGTGTTATCGCAGGAAACGTGGTTGAAATGCAAAACTAGTAGGCTGTGGTAGCTCTACTTAGCTTACCTCTTTTCCCACCCTTAAAACCTTTGCACTACATACACAATGTTGGTGCTAAACATGAAGCTAGTTGTTATCACAGCCTGTTTTCAGGCATATCAACATCATATCAAGATCCTGTATTTTTGTATGCCCTTCAACTGGTTTGCTCCTGCGATTCCCACACAGCAGTAGTCTAGTAGTTAGCTAGCTCGTAGTACAATTTACCGGGGTCAGCTTCTCCACGCAGGGCTCTAGACTGAGACAAAATGGTTGCATTTTGCATTGTTACTGACAATGATTGCTTCCAGTAAAAAAAAATTGAATGAGCCATTTGACCCTAAAAAAGGGGGTTCTTTATTAATGACTGAATGCAATTTGAGTAGGCTAAATGCTTGAAAATATCACTAGAAGGGAAAAATGTAAGGGACGTTTAAGTCAGAGGTTAGGACCATTTTTACACAGGATTGCCCAATTTCTTCGTTTTCATGAAACTATGTGAGGCTGCTAAATCAGCGTTCCCTCTTGCAAGGGAAATAAGCCAACCGTTTCATTCTACACGTCACTCTTAGTATTTTGAATTTGAATTTTCGAATTGTAAATGAGCAGCAACAAATTTATGCTTTTAAATCTTGCCAAAGGCAAGCACACCTAATAATAAGAAAAGGTAGAAACACTTAAGGTAGCTTTCGGCACCCAATTACAACATTTCGTTAATTTAGCAGAAGCTTTAATCCCAAGATAAGTACCAATGGACATTTTACCATTATGTAGCTGTCTGTAGCAAAACATATATTGTATACAAGCTGCAAGGTTTAGGGCACATGGTACTGTAAGTTTGAGAGAGGGGGGGGGGGGGTCCATGGGTAGCTGTTTGTATAAATCTTTTATTTTGCATTTGGTGTCCTTCTGCCACATCCATTTATAGGATTCCCACTCTTTTCTACAGATAATTTTCAGGGATTGAGCCATTCACTAATATTAGTGCAGTGGCCGTGCCCACGATGCCCGTGCCATGATTAAGATAATGTTTAATTGTTTGGTGTTGATTTGTTTGGTTGCTTTGCTGGCAATTTTGATTTTGAAGTAAACAAGCTTAATTTGGGGGGGGGAACAAGTTTGTTGGAAATCCATCTATCAAAATCACTGTATGGGTCATCTAGACTTTACTGCTTGGCCCCCAAATATCAATGGTGATTTTGTCTTGTTTCCCAGCCGCAGCTAGTCTGGCTTCAGCTAGTCTGGCCTGCTACTATGCTTGTGAGCGGTCAGTGCAGTTAGCTAGTTTGCTATCTAGAAGTAAGATATAACTATTGATATTGTATAAATAACCCATCGTTAGTAATATTTTGTGCAGCAGCACGTGGACTAATATTACTGTTATGCATTTACAAAAAAGAATGACGAAATTTACCATAGCCAGGCCCAAAATTATTATCAATGATCGAGCCTAGCATAGGTTATTCTCAGTTGTAAGATTAATTATTCTTTATTTGTTATTTTATATTGTTTATAGATATATAGATTATATATCTTAGGATTTATGGTATTTATCATCGAAATTGCCACAATTTTGGTCACATGCTATCGAAATTATATCTGTGCAACCTCAAAATATATTTGAGAGCATTTGTGCGATTGCAAATAATCATTTAGTTTCTTTACAAAACGCTCACTGATTATCCTACTGCACAGCAGTGTTGAGACCAAGTCATGACCAAGACCAGAGTGTATCGAGACCGAGACAAGACCAAGACTTTGAGGGGTCGAGACCGAGTCAAGACCAGGACCAAGGCAGGGCGAGACCAGAATTTACACAAACTGTGTTTTCTTTTGGACATTATTGTTAACTCTTTGTGGTTCAGGTAACCAAATCTAATTATAGCTGATTTGGCCAACATCTTCAGACAGCCACTGTTTCGACTATCTTCCTCATTCACTTAATTTCAAATTAGAGTATTAAAAAGTTATGGGTTGCATTTGAAGCGTGATGTTTTACATACAATAACGAGCTAATGATATTAACAAATAAATTAAACGATGCACAGGAAATTTAGTGATATTCCCGCAATTGTGGTCTTGAAATAAAATCCAACTCGGACAAAAAGTCCTGTTTGCCCGAGACCAAGTAAAAATGCGGTCAATTCCGAGACAAGACTGAGACCTTCAAAATGTGTAAAAACTGCGGCACAGTACAGTGACCGTTCCACAATTCTATCCAATGTTACATAACCAATTAAACTTAATCTTTATGTTCTTAACTTAAATGCAAATTTCAGATTGATTAACCGCATTATAGTGGACATTTTCAGGAATGACCAAAAATGTATTTGTTAAATTAACAAGAGCTTGGTAAAGTAGCAGCAAACATTAGCTTTAACTTCTGAGCTGGCAAGCAGGAAACTAGATAAATATTTATGTAGTACTTTAATATTTGCCAGTTATTTTACCATTATTAACTTCAACTTGAAACAAATATATTTCACCCTTGTATATATAAATTTTGCATGCAGTGAATTGTGCCCATTATTGTAACTCTGTTTTTTAAAGGAACATTTTACGAATGAAATTTCCCATGGAAACTTTCTGGGAATTTTCAACCCCTTTGCAACCCTATCCTGAACATACAAGACAGCACAAGACGGATCAGAACTTTTTCTAATTTTCAATGTGTTTTCCAGGATGTGTGGGAACCATGTGCCCCCTTCAATAAGTAACCCATACCTGTTTGAGTCTGTCCTGTACGATGGAAGCGAGCTCCTGCCGGCTGTAGGGAGAGAAATTCAGAAGCTGGGGGTGACATTGAGGCAGTGCCTGCAGCCTGGGAAGAATCCTGTCAGTCAAGTCCAGCGCATTGGCTATTCCTAGAAAAACAACATATTGTATAGCTGTAGTCACACAAACATGCAAATGTGACAAGATGCATTATTCATACATCATCTTGGCTTTATAGCACCACGTCTGGCAATTACACTATAAAATGATAACAAATCTCAGGTCAACTGTGGAATTATACAACATTAAGCTTATAATCCAATGACCATTCAGCATGAAGCCACCTTAATCATTTACTCTTTTAAAGCAACATTTTTGAAATGCAGGGAGATCAAAATTGTATTTACATTATATAGAATAGAAAACTACAGCATTATGTTTCATCCATGCTATGGCCTCCACACATATTCTACAAATCTAACAATAAGGGCTGTGGTTATAAAAGAACCATTGATTTACATGGACTATAAGTGCAATTTTAACTACCCACCAGGAGAACCAAAATTGCTTGCATTCCCCTCTCCCTAACAGCTCAGAAAACTCACAATTACCAGATTTCCAGACAGAATCTACAGTGAAATTACATCATGGTTATTTGTAAAGGTGACAGAGTTTGTCAAAGATGCACAACATACCAATGAGACAAAGGCGAGATTTTGGCAAGTATGGCCACTCAAATATTGTGTAGAGGACATCATGGTCTTTGCTGTCCAACTGGTCCATCTCATCCAGGACTAGAAGACTAAAAGTAAGTAAGATAAGAGAGTTAGTGCTAATGTAGACTAATGGCAATATTTTTTGCCAAACTTAATAAACATTTCCAATAAAAACAGTGTGAAGCCTAAATTAACATCCCTTAAGAATTTCTGGACAATAGTTTTGGCCTGCTAATGCAGGGAAAAACTGATGTGAGACAAGAAATTATGTATAATAAAGAAGAAAACAAGCATCAAATCTTTACAACAATTCAAAGAAGTTTATATTGGCTTTTATGTTCTTTGAGTTTGTAAGGGTTGTTGACCCGTGCTATAGTCATTGTATTGCTTCGTCATTAACTCGTGTTATGAGTAGGGTTGGGTACCGAACTCTGTACTTTCAACGGTCCCGACTGAATTACGTCGGTACAACTGATTCACGGAAAATCAATAGGTGACAAATTTTGGTACTTAAGAGTGCATCTTCTTAAGAGTGCGGAAGTTGCACATCCAATGTGCAATGACAATGTAATGACTTGGCTTCACCAAGCTTGACATTTGCAATTGCGCTAAGCAGTGTCACGACAGCTGTTATCAACTCATCGACGCAGCCCAGGATTTCCCATTCTGGCCATGAGCGTGTTCACATAAAATTGCTTCTTATGACCAACTGCAAACATGGACAAGTCTACCAGAGCCTCATATTTTACACAAGATGAGCAAACTATAATATTGAAGAAATAAGAATAATTTTAACCCCATTCCTGCCAAAAGCAGGATGAAAAGCTGGTAAAAAATGGCTGACTGAATGCATAAGATGCTATATTTATTGACATCTTTTTTTAATTTCAGGGTTTATTTCATTGCCATATGTATTTATTTATCTATTTAATTTTGACTAAAACGGGGTGGGAAAATAAATGCATTAACAAGTTTTAAAGGTTCAAATTGTAGGTAACTTGACCTGTGGTGAGAACATTTGTAGTACAGCACAGAAGACCAAATAGCTCTCTAATATTCAGTTCTATATAAGGTACCAAAGCTAGGTGCTGGAAAAATCTTGTAAGTGCATAGGAACATTTATTTATATATGTAAAAATGCATTGTTTTATTGATTTAGATACTCACACAGTTGGTCCAGTGCTAGTTAATATTTTTTGCAGCTTTGCCTCTGTGTGGCTGCCACATACTCCAAGCTTGTCTGCCAGGATAGGGAAGATTGCATGGGAGTTGCGCAGGGTCATACAGTTAACTTCCACCATCTGGATTGGCATTAACTCGTCCTGGAGCAAAGAGAGTCGTATGAGGTTTCAAATATGGTTTGACAAGAAGCCTGGGGTGTCCTCTATACTCTCAACACACCAATTTCCAAGTGACTAGGGGTCATGACTAGGAGTGGGAATCTTTAGGTACCTCGCAATTCAAATTTTTTCCCCACCCCTAGTAATGACTAAAAAAAAAGTTGTACGTGATAGCTTAGGTGCAGTGCTATGTAAAGAACAATGGTTGTTTACAGGAGAACACTGAATGCTAACCTTCATCTCCTGAAGCACATGGTTGAGGCAGGCCGTTTTGCCTGTGCCTGGGGCTCCAGATATGTAGAGGCTGGCAGGGTATCTTTGTAGCACCATCTTGTCTAGGAAGGAGCGAATAGAGTTGCACTCAGTCTCCCTAGACAGCAAGCGCTCTGGAACCGCCGTGTGGAGTGCCTGCTTCACATTTTGGAACCTTGACTCTGAAAAAGGACAGACATGAAGTGAGCATGTAGGAATCCAACTTGAAAATGAGATGACATAAATATGGGTTTGAACACAAAGATGCATTCATTATCAAGAAACACTCATATCATTCCTACTTTTGCTATTAATTCACGTTTCATTTACACATTTAATAACAGTCTACACAGATGTTGGTGGAAGGTCCTTACTTTCAGCAAAAAGACAGACTACCGGGGCTTTTTTCTCTGATTGTTGACAAGAAGAGTTTCCATCAGGTGTCTCCTGTGATCTGTTGGTACACAGTCTGCCAGTGGGAGATGGAGGCTGCTTGAAGAGCACAGATACCATCCCCCGAGTAGGTGACAGGAGGGAGTTTTCATCAAAACCTAGCTTGCGGGAGGACGATACTGCAGGGTGGTTGCGTTTAGGGGGTGAGCCCTGAAGATTGACATCTAGGTTACATCCATTTTCATCACCTAGAACAAAAGACAAGACACTTCTAGCATATAGGCCTATGAATATACGCAATATTTTTTTTTTCAAACCCCTTCCGAATAATGTGAAATCTCAAATAAATGAAAACTCACCCATGCGTTTGCAAGGGCTGAGGGCGAGTCGAGACGTCTGTTTTGGAGACAATGGGGTGGCTTTGAGGGTACCTTTTCCAGGCGACGGGTGAACTATCTGAACCAAGAGTGGGAATTGGGACTGAGATTTTATATTCTGCTGTTTGCAGGGGGACTGGATCTCTTCCTTGAGGTTGGTGCCATTGCAATGCAATGCCATTCTAGAGGATCTTAGTCTACGTAGAGGACGAGTGGAATGAGTTTGGTCCTGGGGGGGTGCTCTGGGCATCTTTCTGAAAAGGAGAAAAGGTTAAGCATTTTGCAAAAAGAAATTGAGGCCGTGCACTACCGGCACATATGCGACCTCCAAAAAATGATTCCATGTTGAAAAACGAGGTGGGAGCGAGTTTGCCAAAGTTGTCCAATGTGTGTGACGGGGGAGGGTCCGTGAGTGATTATTCAACTGCGTGGGTAACGTCATCTATACTAGTGTGTCTCGCAAAGGGAGTGATTGACGGCTAATATTAACCAATATAAAATCTGCATTAAAGTTCAGAATCTAATGATGAAGTTTGACTGGTTATGTAATGTGGGACAGAACTGTGGGCCTATTACTTTTAGGTACAGCTCGCAGGCACATACTACTGTGCAATTAGCAAGCATTTTGTAGAAAAATGAAAACATTTTACGGCCACAACAGTTATTTGCACTCGCACAAATGCTCCTGTAAGGAGTTGGAAAGACGGGAGGGCGGCAAACTGCTTTGTGCGTCATTCTGGTAGGCCTACAAAGACAATACTTTAACAGAAAACATAGCATGCTACCCACAACGTAGCCCAGACCTCACTGCGGCCTTAAAGGTGCAGTGTCCACTTTAACCTGTCCAGTGAATTATGTACAAGTAGTCTGCTACACTCCCAAATAATATATTTTGAGGTCACACAGATTACATTTTGGGAGCATATGCAATCAAAATGGCCGCAATTTTGAGCCTTAAAAAAATAGAAATCGAATACGAGTATGTACTTTTTATTTGTCAAGTACACCTCTACATGTGGTCATTTCATAAACTATTTATTCATTGAAAACTGTGCCATATCGTGATCGGGATATGAAAGGATCCATGTCAGGACATGAGATTTTGGTCAGCCCTACTGTGAAATAAAATAAAACAGCACATTATCAGTAAAACATTGAAAATGTTGCAGGTCGTTATGTGTGCGCCCGTAGATTTTCTGCCTGTGCCCCTACAATTTTCAGTTAGGTGCTCCTAGTAAAAAAAGTTAGTCTGGTTCCCTGTTAATTCAGTATTTCTTTACGGGAAAAACAAGGCCCAATAAACCAACATATCTTCCAATGTTACAGAATTCCCATATCATATAATTTAGGCTACCTCTGTTTACATGCAATCATTTTCCTTTTTACAGTTATTTTTAGCTACGACTTGCTTTTTGTCTCGTTCCATCGGTTGCGTACAAAAACTTAATGTGCGTATGTTGTAGCAGCTATTGCAAGGTTGTGCGGCGGGCCGCCACGGCTAAATAAAAAATACAAAAATCAACATTGAGGAAACACTGAAAATGCACAGATGAGGAAAGGTTAGCAAGGAGGAGAAAAGCATCAGCATGAGATGAAGGTATGTTTGAAGTTGTCTCAGTTTTGGCAAAGTCATACCAGCAGCATGAAAATAGAGACATGCCTCAAATACACAAGTAGATTAATTTGGTCTTTCAGTACTACTGTGCTTGACTCGCATGTCATCTAGTACGACAGTAGACTGATATCTCTCTCGGAGGAGGACAAGCTATTAAGGGGATCCACAAGAAGGCAGTTGGATCCATTGTGTTGTTTTTATCAGTAATAAACTAAATTAACTGCACTTGCGCTGTACTACTGTACAATTATTAATGTCATGTTATTCTTCTATTATCCATGTGATTTAACACAATTCAATGTAACACTTTTATTTAATGTTTCATAGTGTGGCTAACTTTGGCTAACTAAGTTACCCCTGTTTTTTCACAAGACAAACTTGCATAACTGCCTAAATCTTACTGACACATTTTGTTCTTCATATAAATGATATAGGTAAATAGGTATACAGTACATGATCCTATAAGATGAATTAAAGGATAATATCCCATTTAAAGTCTTATAATATTTTGGAACCAGTACAATTGGATATATTCCTACAGGATATAAATCCTGTAAGAGTCCAATTCGACTGGTTCCAAAATCTTATAGTTTTTTTAGGGGATTTTTCTATCGGAATCCTATAGAACTGAAGAACTGAAGAACAGCTTCTTTCTCAAAGCTGTAGCTGCCATTGCCATCACCCATTTTATAAAATTCACTTTTTATCCTTGATTTTCTGCTGGACTTTCCATATATAGCTCTACCATGTCGCTTTGGATAAAGCGCCAGCTAAATGAATATACATATGAATGTATTTAACCGTTGGCCAGATATGACGAAAGTAATTTCGTTCTTTTGTCCACCCCGTAGCTACGGTAGCCACTCAATTGCCTTTACACTTATATAGTTGCTCCACTGTCGGCTGTTTCGATTATATACACACACAATTGAGCAATTTAGCTGGCTCTAATGAAACGTACAATTCAGCCATTCCTACATATTGAGAGCTTGGGCAATTGCGTCTGTAAGACTCATCATTCTGGCGCCAGTATAGTACCTAGCTATCAAAAGCTAACCCTCGCTACCATTTCCAGCTGACTGAATTGTCTGTCTCTATACCTTTCAACAACAACACATATCGAGTAGCTACACTAGTGAGGATTAAAGAAAACAGCTAGAGTATGTAGCCTATCTAGCTAGGTACGAACAAATCGTCTAACCCTGCTAAAAGTAATATGTATAAGGAAAACTAACTTTTATATGATTTGAAAAACCAAATGATTTCCGAAATGTAATAAAGGCAACTTATGATACACCATATTTAGACAATAATATTAAGACTCAAATGAGATGTAAAATACCTTTTTAAAGCGAGTATTTTGGTCTGGTTCCAACAAGCGCGCTATCCTGACGACACTAGTAGTACCTCCGTGAAGTTTGCGCTCCTCCTCCCACTACTAAAATGTGATTGGCCCTTGGGTATTAATGTTTTGACTACCTAACCTGTCATTGGTTTGGCTCATTACGTCAGTGTAACTAGTGGCGGGATTTTTAGGGGGCGGACAACATTTTTCCCGGGAAGTTCTAGACTAGTTAGTTAAGAGAAATACACTGGCTGTGTCTACTACCGCGCACTTTACTAAGTACACTGCAATACAGTGCACTGCAATACAGTGCACTTACATCTGTAGTGCACTCCGTCGCTGAGTAGTGCCAGCATAGATATATATAAACACTAGATGTCTCGTCCGCGTTGCCGGACAACGGAGTCGAACGTCCGCACATGGCGGCCATCTTGCTACAGGCAACTCGCTCACCCATAACATTGTGTGGATGCTACATGTACTTTTTAAATGACCATAACTTGCTCAATTTTCAACCGATTTTGAAACGGTTTGGTTTGTTATCAACGTCAGAGATGTCGGTTTGCCACTGCATACTTATGAATAATTATGTTTTTTTTTTTAAACAGAATAGAAGTATGCAGTGGCATAACGACATCTCTGACGTTGATAACAAACCAAACCGTTTCAAAATCGGTTGAAAATTGAGCAAGTTATGGTCATTTAAAAAGTACATGTAGCATCAACACAATGTTATGGGTGAGCGAGTTGCCTGTAGCAAGATGGCCGCCATGTGCGGACGTTCTAGACTCCGCCGTAAGACATCTAGTGTTTATATATATCTATGAGTGCCAGAGCCTGTTTAAGGAGAGCCTGGCCACTCCCTATTAAGCCCCATTGTACCGAATTTTGTTGCAGTTCCACCAGAGTTCCACTGGGAGTGATCGTGGTCGAGTGCAGAATGAATGGGAGTCTATGGAGCTAAACGGCTAAATTTGTCTCTTTCACCTGATTGTCGTTGAGAAATCTCTGATTTGATTGTAGTTTTTGCATGTTCAACATGGATTACAGGTCGAAAGTTGAATGAACGAGTACTTATGTCCTTTCGATTTCTTACAGGGTAAGTCGTTGTTGCCCATAACACGCTAGCATTCTGCTAACGAATGCTGATTGGTTAGTGAAGGACTGACTACGACCAGAGATCCCGCTTGATGGCAACATTTTAAAGGCAAAAATATAAGTCTGAAGTTGCACACTGTTATCTGTGACACACCTGCTAGATCTTTCATTAAGAACACCAAGTCTCATAATGGTTATCAGGGCTGTGATAAATGTGCACAGCATGGACGATACATAAACAGGAAAATGAGCTACCCTTTGACTGAGTACAGACTAAGAACGGATGAATCATTTGCATAGAGAATAGATGAAGAGCACCATCATGATGGATCATACCGTTTTGAGGGTTGTAATGTGGGTATGATATCCCAATATCCTCTTGATTACATGCATCTTGTCCGTCTAGGGGTTGTTAGAAAGCTTATACTAACCTGGCTCCGAGGACCTCTACATTTAAGGTTGCCTCCAAGAATTATCAGCAGACTCTCAGATTGTCTGGTGAAAATGCGTGCTTATGTTCCAATAGAATTTGCCAGAAATCCAAGGTTGATGAGAGAAGTTGATCGTTGGAAGGCTACTGAGTTCAGGGAATTTCTTCTGTACACTGGCCCTGTCGTTTTGTCTTCTTTCCTTGACACCAATATGTACAACAACTTCATGCTTCTCCACACTGGGATCTCTATTCTTTTGAGTCCACAACTGTCTTTAACTGCTGCATCGTATGCAGAGACATTACTGAAAAGCTTTGTGAACCATTTTGGGGAAATATATGACCAAAGTGAAATTGTTTATGATGTACATGCCTTAATCCATGACCCTCAAGATGTTATGCTGCACGGTTGTTTGGGGAACATTTCTGCTTTTCCATATGAAAATTATCTGCAAAAAGTCAAGAGACTAGTTAGAAAACCCAATTGTCCACTTCAGCAAATTCTCAGAAGGCTGTCTGAGCAAGAGAACACCATCCGTCACATGACACCAAACGATTTCCTAAAAAAACACACTTTGTTGGACCACTTCTTAGTACAAATGTACTTAAAGTTAAGGGACAGTATCAGGAAATGCAACATTGCTGAATGCTTTGATGGAGCAACAACATTAGCAAGCCAAAACTCTTTCTAGCATGTGTATTGACAGGGAGAACCTGTCAGCTGTGTTGTCGATGCCTCGAGAGAAAAAAGGAAGTGACCAGAGCTTGCCGTAAAGCAGTATCTCGGGTCGTACGATGTGTATGACGTCATTTACATTTTAAAAGGCTTTTTAGAACAGAAAGGCGACTTTAAAAAAATCTAACAGCCAGCAGTGTGTATTTTTTTTGCCTCCCCTTTCGAGTTCAGAATTCAAATTACTAGACAAACAATTATATCCTGAGAAAAGTGGATTTTGAGGCGTATAGCTCCATAGACCTCCATTCATTCTGCACTCGCTCGTTAGCGCCCTCATATGGAAGTGCAACCAGTTCAGAACCCGGAAGTTTCCCGAGAGTGGCAGTTCTCCCTATATTAGACAGAGAGAAAGCATATGAGAAGTTTGGATCAACATCGAAGTAAAGAGGCGACATGAAAAAGGTTAGTATTCATTTTTACATGTGGCCCTCCTTTTTTACAGTTTTTCAAAAGAGCAACTTCGATATTGGTCCCATTTCCAAAACAAACTAACTTCCAAAATGTTCTCTCTCTCGCTCCGTGGGGCCGAAAATCAAGCTGTTCCATTTAGCGCTCCCCCTAGAGGCCTGGACAACTTCTGTTGTGAAAACTGGATGCAGCGTTTTTGTTTTGAGTGCTTTCGTTTTTGCAACGCGTTTATGTATTTGCAGCGTTTTTGGTTTGCGTGCTTTAGTTTTTGCAACGCGTTTATGTATTTGCAGCGCGTTTATGTATTTGGTTGTGTTGTGTGTATTTGCAGCGCGTTTGCTGAATGCTGCGCATGTGTTGTCAAATTCATGAAGATGTTTTCTTAATTTGCTTGTGTTTTGTCTATTTGCATGTGTTTTCTTAATTTGCAGCACGTTTGCACATGTCGGCCACCGTAGTCTTGGCCTTGAAGTGGAGGCCCTAGGCTCAGGGGGAGGAAGAAGTTCCTCTTCCTGCTGAGTTTAACACCATAGCAAATTAATCAATTGAGTCATATTTGAAATGAGCACTTTAAGGATTTGTGTCTCATGTTCAGACCACTACCATTAGCAAGTCATTACAGACACTTCAATCACAGCCACACATTCACACACTCTCACTATCTGTGTTGCGAGTGGTAAAAAAACTCAAAAGTGTACCCCCAAAATGCTCTCTGAGCAGGCAGACACAGTTTCCTGATCATCTAGGACCTCCACTTGAGAAAGTAAATAGCATATTCGATCAATATTCAGCAACCACATATGGCATACATACTGGCATATGACTATTAGTTTCCCTGTTACCTCTGTATGGCACAGTGGGATGACAGTGGGTGGTGGCAGCAACACCACTGTATTTCCTGTCACTGCAGAGAACATTAATACATTTCACTCCTACAATATTCATAAATAATTGTTGAATGAACATGGTCACATAGATTACTTGAAACATACATATGCCTGGGTTTCCGAGCTGCTGCCACCAGGGTCTGAAGAAATGCCCCCTCCACTCCTTCCATCATGGGGCGACCCTGATAGCTGGAGAGGGCCAGCTCCTCAGCAGGAGTGAAGTCCTGTGGAGGAGGGCCTCCCCAGTTTTCTTTGCCTAATTTTTCTTCCTGTTGGCTGCAAGTAATTTCATTGTTCTAGGCCCTTTGTAGCTATACCAATATCCTACAAAAGGGACTGACTCAGGCAATTCAGCCTTGTAGGCCTACTTGTTGGCCTTCACATATGTGCAAGTATTGCCTACTGCTTCTTACCGTTTTGAATTATGGTTTTATATTTGTTTTTTATTTGCTCCCACGATCGTTTGCCACTGCCAGGGTTGCAACTAAAACAATACAGAAACAAAAGTATAACGTTATGGAATGAACACGTGTAATTATGGTCACATCTTGTGCCTGGGGCAGTGATATCAATAAGTCATGTAGCTTACGCATTTACAGCATCTGCTATTTTCTGCCAGCTTGGCAGCAGGGACTTTGTTGACTTTTGCCTGTATTATATGTCTGTATTCCTGATATGTTTGTATTACAATATTTCACTCAGGAGGAGTAGACAAAGTTTGTAATATTATTGTCCGCTCCTCCTCCGTGAAATATGCTGCTCTTGTTTTGCCCATGTTTGCGATTGGACATATGGTGAAAACACCGCCCCTTTATGTGAACGCGCACGTCTCTAGATTGGAAAGATCTGGGTTGAGTTTGAGAGTTGATAACCGCCGTCGTGATACCGCTTATTATGGAAGGCCTAGTGTATGGAAGGCCTAGTGGGCAAGTATTAAGATGCCCCCGTGTGTCAACCACGCGTCTTCGGCGTTTTTTTTGCCTCAAATTGAACCGTGTCACGTGACACGTTCAAAGCACGCGTCTAAATAAACGCATGCTTTTTTGAGACGTGTCTAGCAAACCACATGAAATTAACGCCTGGTTTGGCTCAATCAGCGTCTGGTTTTCCAAAATTAAAGTCTGCTTGCTTGAATCTCCGATGGGAAATTATGACAACAATTGTAACAACTAATACATAAGTAAAGTAGGTCTAAGGATGCTCGTGCGAGCTACTGTCAAATACAATGTTGGTTAGCTAGTTAGCTATTAGTATGAAGTTGGTGGTCACAATTGCAATACTGTAGGATATAAAAAGGGGTGCAGACAAATAAATACAGTAATATCAGGATGGCTGGCTGTCTGGCTTGGAGCTTTGTGAACTTCCCTTGCGCTGCGTTTGCGTTGCCTCAGTATTGTGCGCAATTTGGTTTCAACATCCCTTAATGTAAGAGGCAATGCGCAAACTCAGTTGGTGGCAATATACAACTGTTGTTAGGCTACTATTCAAGTCAAGTGTATTTTATTGTCATTTTCAATTACATATGGTTGTACATACTAAAAACTAAACAGAGTTTCAAGTTCAAGTCTTTCAATGTCAGATGCACAGACCAACACAGGGTCAGACTGTGCACTGAAATTCTTAAGACAAAAAAACGCAAAGCAACCTGGCATAACATGACATATAAGTATTCAGAACAAGTTTACACCTATGACAAGCTAACATATAATAAACCTCCTAAATAAATACAAAATAAACACTAAACCTATTTCCCCAGGATCATGATGCCATATAAAACAACATATAACAGTAATTGGTGCCAGTGCAAACGTATGTAGCCTACAGTGACAGGACAATATGTACAGTGATTGGAGGTAGCAGTTATGAAGTGATAGGTTCTCGTGCCAATATATTGTGATGCCAATTTGTTGAGCGGTCATCTTCCTTGTATAGACCTAGAAAAGTGAAATACACAGCCAAGGTGACAGAAATAAAGGTTCATCGGCTGTCCTTCACATTCACACACTGTTGTCTTTATACTTAACAGATCATCTATGATGTCCCAAAGGCCCAACTCCTTCTCAGGTCACCTTCTGGCAGCAACCATGCAGCTGGATTTCACTGTGCAACCAGGCCTACCCAAGCTGCTGCTGCTGTGCCCAGGGTTGATTGTAATGGCACACTGGGACTTGCAGATGACCTGAAATACATATTTTTCTTTGTGCTGTGTAAGATGTAGGCCTACTGCTTTTAACTTGAGTTGAACGCTATTAAACACTGCCATGGTCAGCAAACACTAGCCATTGCTCTACTTCAGAAAGGATACTGTATGAGTCAATAGGACATTACCTGAATGACTTGTAGTGATCGGGAGGTTATGCTTGTTCTGATGATGGTATAAACCATGTTAGATTGTTGGCTCTGTGCATTGTTTGGGTCTCCTCTCTCTGTGTTCTGTTTCTTTGGTTCTGTTGCAGGATGGCAGGCAGGTAGAGGAGCTGTGATTGCTGCAAGGGCACACCTGTGACCTGTGCCTTGGTCCTTAATAAGCTGTGCCCTAACAAGCTGGGTCTCTCCATTACTAGCAGGAACATCAAATCTAATCTTCCTATGAACCCAGTTAACTATGAACCAAAATATTGTACACTGCTAATCGTCAGCTAACTAAATGGTAGGTGAATAGACAATCAAGCTTGATATGGTATAGTCATGAACTAGCACTGTTCAAAGATGTCCAACCTAAGTTCTCAATGTCAACAGAAAAACACGAAAGAGCAGAAACCTGCTCTCGCAAAGCAGTGTTAGGCTACTAATAAAATAATTGTGATAATTTTTCAACTTTCATTTATCTTCATAGCGCCCGCTCACTAGGGATGATTTTCCATAACATTACGCAATGCGCCCTCTACTTTTATGAGGTGACCTGACGCTCAGGTCGTTGACCCTTTAGTGACACCATCTATATGGGTAACACAATTTTAATTATCTGGGAAATCACACCATAATCTTTTGATACATTTCCTTCTCATGTAATACACTTTCCCCTACATTCAGCCTAATAACATACTCCAAACTAACACAATGTACCATCATTAGTTACAGTGCTACAGTGTCTTGGTAACGGGTGAAAAATACTAGATTTTAACTGAACTTCCATTCAAGGATACGACTGCAGATGCATTGATTACAGAGAAGTTTAAAGAATTATAATAGACATTTTTGTAAGTCCAATGGTAATATCTGTAGGTTGCCACCTACACTCAGAAGCCAATGCTACTTAGAAACCCTTTTAAAATAAAACACTCTAAAAGTAAGGTTATACAATTTAATTTGATGTCTTTAATTAATTCAAATATGCCTTATGTGTTACAGTGTGTGGTGGCGTAGGACCCAAACGCAGGAGAGTAGCCAGACATTGCCTCAAACAAAGGGTTTATTCTTTTAATTGGGAAACAGACAGGGTCAGTAGCGGTCCTAGCACATATGGCGCCTTAGCCAAGATTTATCAACAGCACCCCCTCTTCATGCTGCCCTAGGAGGCTATGTCGCCTATAGGAAGGACCGGCACTGGACAGGGTACTCATGTTAACAAGGGTAAGGACAAGACAAAGACTGGACACAAAACAGGAACCTAAAATACACAGAACCAAACAAGACACAGGTGGACATGAAAATACAAACAAGAACTGAAACCACTGAATGAGACACAGGTGAAGACAATGGCAGACACCGGCACATTAGGGCAGGGCAAAACCCAAAACGGGGTCACGTTTGTGGCTGTGACATTATGCCTGCCCAAAGGTGGGTGACTGTATTATCCTAGACTCCATGTACTGTTTGAACTGTACATGGGTTGTGTGTATGGGCAGTCTCAGGGTTATGTCACAGGTGTTGGCCACTGGGCACACCCTTGGTGCTGGGGGAGGACCAGGGAGATGGAGAGAGGCAGAAGAATTGAATATCCAATACAGTGCCAATACATACATCTGTATAAGCCCAGCATGAGGTGTGTAGCCAACCAGGGCTTGTTTAATGCTGTCATAACTTGATTCATAGGAAGATTAGATAAGAACTTCAGGAAATGACAAGTCACGGTAATAAGGATACCAATGTATTTATTTAATAAAAAGTGCTTACAAAGAAACGGTTGGTAAATTAGTAGTGTAGGGAATGGGTGTGGGATCAGTGCAAGTGTAGAGTGAAGAGAATCATTACAAACTAAAAAGCAAACAGTGATGATGTTCCTGCTAGTAATGGAGAGACCCAGCTTGTTAGGGCACAGCTTATTAAGGACCAAGGCACAGATCACAGGTGTGCCCCTGCAGCATTCACAGCTCCTCTACCTGCCTGCCATCCTGCAACAGAACCAAAGACAAAACAGAAGACAATGGAGAGGAGACCCAAACAATGCACATAGAGCCAACAATCTAACATGGTTTATGCCATCATCAGAACAGGCATAACCTCCCGATCACTACAAGTCATTCAGGTAATGGTAATGTCCTATTGACTCATACAGCTGTGAACAATATCCTTTCTGAAGTAGACATGGCAAGTGTTTGCTGACCATGGCAGTGTTTAACAGTGCTCAATTCAAGTTAAAAGCAGTAGGCTTACATTTTACACAGCAGCAGGGGCGGTTTTAGGCACGGGCGGACCGGGCAGCCGCCCGGGGCGGCATTTTTTCATGTCACGTGGGGGGCGCACAAGCATAAAATAAATAAATAAAAATCTCTGCGCCGCGAAGCGTTTTTCTCTTTTCTATCACTGTGTGGGGAATTGGCAAATTGGCGCCCCCTTCAGGCAGCTGCAGGCACCCCTGCTTGCTGAGAAGGTGCCGTGCACAGAAGCTGTGTGAAAAAAGGGGAGGGGGACAGACAGCTCACCTGACTGGGTCTCCCAAATGGAACGGACAAGGGGGGGGGGGGTCCACTGTATAGTGCAATACTCTAAATTAGTGGGCTAAAGTCAGTTGCACCTCGACTTTCTTCCAAATAACGCACATTTCATTCATAATATTATAAATATAGGCCTAAAGTTCCTGTTCTTTTTTTTTTTTATTGTGTGAAATGGCTAATAAAAATATGTAACACAAAACGATTGTGGTCACCAAGGTGAATTGGTTTAGTCTTGACTTCTGGTTGTGAGTGACAGTGTTGGGGGGATGGGAAATCTGTTGACTGTTGAGTGCCAAAGAAGATGGACAGGAAAAGGTCAAGTAAGCCATCAGGTGCCCAATTTCGAAAAAAAAGAAAAGAAGGCGCGAAGGGCGTCTCGCCCTGGGTGTAATTCAATGTAGAACCGCCACTGCACAGCAGAAAGACAAATATTTATTTCAGGTAATCTGCAAGTCCCAGTGTGCCATTACAATCAGCCCTTGGTCCAGCAGCAGCTTGGTAGGCCTGGTTGCACAGTGAAACCCAGCTGAAAGGTTGTTGCCAGAAGGTGACCTGAGAAGGAGTTGGGCCTTTGGGACTGCTACCAAAGGCCTAATAACTGCTACCTCCAATCACTGTACATACTGTCCTATCACTGTAGGCTACATACGTTTGCACTGGCACCAATTACTGTTATATGTTGTTTGATATGGCATCATGGTCCTGGGGAAATATGTTTAGGCCTGTGGTCCTATAGGTTTAGTTAACTCTATTGTTTATTTTGTATTTATTTAGGAGGTTTATTACATTATATGTTTGCTTGTCATAGGTGCAAACTTGTTCTGAGTACTTATATGTCATGTTATTGCCTTCTGAGTAGCCTACTTATATGTCATGTTATGCCAGGTTGCTTTGCGTTATCTTGTCCTAAGAATTTCAGTGCCCAGTCTGACACTGTGTTGGTCTGTGCATCTTGAACTTGAAACTGTTTCGTTTTTAGTATGTACAACCATATGTAATTGAAAATGACAATAAAATACACTTGACTTGAATAGTAGCGTAACAACAGTTGTATATTGCCACTAACTGAGTTTGCGCATTGCCTTTTACATTGAGGGATGTTGAAACCAAATTGCGCACAATACTGAGGCAACGCAAACGCAGCGCAAGGGAAGTTCACAAAGCTCCAAGCCAGACAGCCAGACAGCCAGCCAGCCTGATATTACTGTATTTATTTGTCTGCACCCCTTTTTATATCCTACAGTATTGCAATTGTGACCATACTAATAGCTAACTAGAAACGGCTGTTCCTGCGAAACAGCAGTGAGAATGTTGAAAACATGAATGGGGATAGCTGACCATGCTAAAAAAGCAGAACATTTTGAAAATTTAGTAGAAAGTTATAAGCTGAAGCGCCTGAAAGGTATTTTTGAAAGGGGCTGGAGCTGGATGAAGGTATAAAACTACAGAAAAGAGAAGAAAAATGCAAAAAGAGAAAGAATTCTGAAGAATTCGAAAATGTTGCAGTTTTTTTTTTGCTGGAGTTTCAAAAGACCTGAAATGTATGTTAGAAAGGACCTGCAGCAAGATGAAGGCAGAAAAGTACAGAAAAGAGAAGAAAAATGCTAAACTACTGGCAGTTGGAAGGTACTGCTGTGAAAGGTATTTTTGAAAGCACCTGGAGCAAGATGAAGGCAGAAAACAGAAGAAAAGAAGAAGAAAAATGCAAAACAAAAAGGGGAAAAATTCAGAAAGATGAGCTGCAGGAAAATGTGAAAATTTTGCAGAAAACCAGTTGCTGAAGTCCCGGTTGAACGAATTTGAAGGTAAAAGGACAACACTGGAATGACTTGAACTTGCTGGAAAAACGTAGCAACCGTTGGTCATTGGCAACAGACTAGCAACATTTCTAACCTAGAATCTAGGTTTCAAGTTCAAGACGGAGGAGAAACTAATCATGTGTGCCTGCACACCCAGTCCTGTTCAGACACTTAATTTAAGATGACATCAAAATAATAATTCATAGTGCAGGGTTGCCAATGTTGTCGTTGTCCCTGGTGAGTTTTTTATACTTAAATAATAAGATCATGCTACATCGAACCAGCGGATCATTTCTTGCAAGTGTGTCAAAGTGGTATTTTTACAGACTGTATTAACACCGTAGGCTTGAATAATAACCGAAGGCGTGAAGCTAGAGAGGATGCAATGGAACATTTCCTACATAAGCTAGATCTACTGCTTCAAATTGAAAACGGAGACCATCTTTTGATTAAAGACAAGTTCCTTAACCTCTGTTGTCAATATCGCCAATAAAAAGTTAATACTCTTCAGTTACGAAGCATTTGTTTGTAGCTAGGTAATGAATGATAGTTATTAGACCGTATGTGACACCGAGATCTGGTTTCGCCGTTCTATTAGCAGCCATGATGACAGTAGCGTCACTAGAATGGCCATAACTAACAAAAGATAGAATCAAATATAGAATCTGTCCGCTGTTCTACATTGCCCAACTAATTACGTATATTTCATTCCAAGACTCTGCCGAAACCATAGATATCCTTTATGTGTCTGTGCGGTCAGAAATACAACTCCTTTGGCAGTTTCAAAAACGTTCATGGTGCGTGTCTGTTTGGTTGCCACGGCGATGGCGCAGCTGTGATAGCTAACGAGCTAGGCAGAGAGAAAAACGAACATTTACCTAGCATCCACACCTCAAACAAGTTGACCTAGACGCAAAATTACACGTCCAATCAATAAAATTAGGATATTTTCCGAGACCCAAGACTCTGCCGAAACTAGAGATGTCCTTTATATGTCTGTGCGGTCAGAAATATGTCTCTACCGGCAGTTTCGAAATCGTCTTCCTTCTTGCTTTCTCTGACGGATTTTACCCACCTCTCCATTGAAGTTAGTGAGAGAATTTGAAAGGCTGCTCTCGCTTCACGGCTCATAGCTGACAATCTGTAAATGTGAGCTCTTTCGTAGTTACATTGGCTGAAAGAGGACAATTTTTCCTACATTGTTTCTGTAAGTTAAACTATATGAAAGTTAGAGGAATTTGTTTGACAATTTAGTTGAATATCAGAAAAAGAGCAGGCAGCAGTGTGCCACTGCTTGCTGCTCATTCATAAAAATCAAGAAGGAGCAAACATTTTAATGTATTTCAAACTGTCATAATTCAAAATTGGCTGAATATTTGAACAAGCTGAATCATTTGGGAATAGCTGAATGTCTTGTGAACATTTAAAGGTTGAATGGTGTCTCTAGCTGAAAGTATGCTGAAGTAGTTACGTTTGAAAGAGGAGGAAGCTTTTTAATGATTTGAAAGGATTTACCATTACTTTTAATGGGAGAATAATTTGCACAAAAACCTTAATACATAAAAAAGTATAAAAGTGAGAAATTAGAAAAGTCATAGCACACATCTCCTGAAAGAGCTGAACATTTTGATACAAAAATTGTAGGAATCGGTGAAAGTATGCAGGACTAGTTAAAGGACAAAAAACGGCGGAAGAACTAAGAAGTTGGAAAAACAATAGTGAGAATGCTCACAACTAGCTAACCAACATTGTATTTGATAGTAGCTCGCACGAGCATCCTTAGACCTACTTTACTTACGTATTAGTTGTTACAGTTGTTGTCATAATTTCCCATCGGAGATTCAAGCAAGCAGACTTTAATTTTGGAAAACCAGACGCTGATTGAGCCAAACCAGGCGTTAATTTTGTGTGGTTTGCATGTGGTTATACGTTGGTCTAAAAGGGGGTATGTATCGATAGTAGAAACCTTGATCAGCAACGCTGCTATTGGCTGCTCACATAAGTCTATGGCTGCTCACCATGGCCATTAGTCACCCCCTTTTAATAAAGGGAGAACAAAAGCAGATTTCCATATCCTAGGAATTTCCTTATTCTCCACTTTAAGGTTAAAAAGATATGCAAGAGGCCCCTACAAAATCAGCTGCCAATTTCAAAAAGTAAGGATCAATAAAATCAGGTCCTGAGGCTTAGGTTTTAGGGCTTATGAACTTCTGAATAGAGAACGATACAAAATTAAAAGACTGACCAGTATACACTGGAATGTCAGTACAAGGTTTCACAGACTCAGAACAATTAGAGTCAAACAGAGAGCCAGAAGATATAAAATGTTTGTTAAAACAATTCAGTATCTCCATTTTGTCATAGACAGCAACCGAATCCTTCATAACAAAGGTCGGTACAGCTTGAGAGTTTTTGCTCACAGAAAGGGATTTGATCGTTTTCCAAAATCTCCTAGGGTCATTTAGATTATCAGTAGTGACAGACAAATAATATCCTGATTTGGCTTTTTTGATAAAAGAGGGAAAAAAAATCTTAGCTGTTTAAAAACCAGCCAATCAGCGGTAGAACCTGTTGTCCTTGCCTTAGCCCAAGACAAGTTACGCTCATGAATAGTATATGCTAGCTCAGAAGAAAACCAAGGGTTATCACACCCTTTTACTCTGTATCTCCTGAAAGGGGCATGTGTATTTACAATTTGCATAAAACCATCATTAAAGAAGGTCCAAGCTGTCTCCACATCGGTGATTAGCTCTATTCTACTCCAATTGAAATTAAACAAATCATGATAAAACCCCTGTTCATTAAAGTGTTTGAGATTCCTCCTACAAATGACGCGTGGTTTAAATTTAGGGACGTTAGTGTTCCTGATAGCAGCAACAACACAATGGTCACTTAGGTCATTGCAAAAGACACCTACAGCTGAGAATTTATGAGGAACATTTGTCAGAATCAAATCAATTAAGGTGGACTTCTCAGGGCATTTAAGATTTTGACGAGTGGGTGAATTAATCAACTCGTCAGGGATCGTCAATCGTCACTCGTCAATCAGGGAGTCAGATGGCTGAGTGGTGAGGGAGTCGGGCTAGTAATCAGAAGGTTGCCGGATCGATTCCCCACCGTGCCAAATGACGTTGTGTCCTTGGGCAAGGCACTTCACCCTACTTGCCTCGGGGGGAATGTCCCTGTACTTACTGTAAGTCGCTCTGGATAAGAGCGTCTGCTAAATGACTAAATGTAAATGTAAACTGGGTAAGATTGATAGAATCACAAAACGATTTAAAATCGTCAGATACTGGCTTAAGCCAATCCCAGTTAAGATCACCAGCTAAAACAATTTCGCTATAATTTAGGCTGGAGTGCATCAAAGACTGCAATGCATCGTTTAAGGCAGATGGAGGCCTATAACACCCTTCAACAGTTATACAGAGGCCCTTAGCAATTTCCACATTCACTGCCAGATTGATTCACTGTTTGCAGATTGATTCAGACAGAACTACCCTGACGTAAAATTTAGATTTTACATAAAGCAACACCGCCACCTTTCGTAGGTCTGTCAGCACGAAAAATATTATATCCATCCATGTTGCAGTTTTTCACAATTGTTAACACACGTTTCTCAAAACAATAACGTCTTTCTCAAAACTGCACACACAAAACTGAAAACCTCACACACAAAATGCTAAACCTGACACTCCCTTTGCAAGATGACTCTTTGCCATCAAAACCTGTTACCTGTTCACAAAATGCAACTCGTGTTTTCATTTGGTACACAGCCATATTTTCAAATGACACACACATACCATTCATAACAGTACACACAATAAGCATTTGCTGCACACTACCAAGCATTCACAGCACACAGTAGTGCAAAATTGAAAACACAATTCTAGAAATGCAACACACCACACGAATGACTCTGGGGAATGAGCCATTTCAACTTTTGTAAAATGTCTCAGTGTAGGCCTAATTTTTTCAAACATAAAACAGCACACATATGCGGCAAAAAAAAAGGTTTATTTCTGAACAGTACAGTACTGTCAACGGGCCTGCTCAACCCATTGCAGCACACAAAGTGATGTTCCCATCACGCTGGCCGGGGACCTCAACAATGGCGCGCTGGCCAATGACATTTCTGCCCCGGCGCCTCCTCTTCACCAGGTTGAATCCAACCTCATCAATGAATATGTATTCATATAGCTCATTAGCTGTGTCATGCTCCTGGATCCGCTGGAACACACAGCATGATAATGCAAGTTATAGTATGGACACAGATGGGTCAACACAGTGGACTACAGTGAGACACTGTAGAAAAGGAACAATATTGGATTACAGGTACAATACATGCGTGTCAGTGCTGAATGTATGGGACTTACAAGCACAAACTCTTGCCGTAACTCCTTGATGTGGTCTGTGCTCCGGTTGAATAGGACCCTGTACACTTGTTTCATCCGCATGGCATTCCTGGGGCATTCCTTTCTCCCATGTTTCTGAATGTGACATGGTCAGCCAGGATCCTGGTTTGTATCTATCGGAGTGTGATAGTGTTGTTTTCACGAACCATTTTCACAATGTCTGTCTCCTGTTCGGCTGTGAAAGTGCATGTTCTTCCACCACGGTGTGGTTCTCTTTCAGTCCTGCAAAATACACATACAGTGAGCACACTGTATTCTATTGATATGCAGTATTTCAGTACACAAGGCAAATATAATTCATACCTGTTCTCCATTATAAAGGTTCTAATGATGGCAGCAACTGTGAAGCGGCTGAGATTTGGTTGGACCCTCTGGCCAGCCTCCCTCATGCTCAAATCATGGTTGAGCACATGGTCAACCATGATGGCCCGAATCTCATTAGAGATCACGTTCTCTTTCTTCTTTCTCCTCCTCCTCCTTCTTCTTCTCCTCTTCCTCCTCCTCCTCCTCCTTGTCATCCTCTCCCTCCTCTTCCTTGTCTTCTTCCTTGTCTTCTTCCTTGTCCTCTTCCTTGTCCTCTTCCTTGTCCTCTTCCTTGTCCTCCTCTTCCTCCTCTCACTCTTACCCCTCTCCTTCTCTGGTTGTTGATATGTTCTAAGTTCTCCATTGTTCACCAAACAAAACAGAGGCCCAAAGCCCTTTTTATGCTGCAGTCCTGATCGCAAATTGCTCACCAGACCTGAGTGTTTAAAGATTTGAATAGTTGTGTGTTGTAGATTGATGCTTTGAGACTTTACTTGAGAAGTGTGTGCAACAACTGAACATTGTGTGTAGTGTTTTGACAACAAGGTGATGTGTAATTGACATCAGTGTGTAAACAATGAAATTCAGAGTCTAATGCAGATAAGGGAGTGTGCAGTTGTGCCAAATTGGGTCGAGCAATTGGAACAGGAAGTTAAGGTTCTGAAAATTGTGCCAAAGTTTTGCTTTTTGTGTGTTAACAATTGTGAAAAACTGTAATATCTTCAATAACTGACTTTGTTAGCCAAGTTTTGGATATTACAACAATGTCTGCATCTGTTGATTTAACCCATATTCTAATCATATCCATTTTGGATAGCAAGCTGCACACATTGAGGTGAATAATATTTAGACCAGACAGAGATTTAAAATCAGATGGCATCTGAATATACTGCAACTCAGGCCCAGGGTTAGGTTGCACGTTACCAGATATGTAAGTAAAATATGATAGTAAAACAATGAACCATCTCTGTTTAACAACATTACATGACAAATTCTTTGACATTTGATACGATAAATCCGAACAAGATCTCTCATTGAACGCAAAGTAATTATATAAAGCCAGAAGGCTTTGAAGGCGGGGTAAGTTTCTGGGTAAATTCCATGTCAAGTTCATGTCCTGTGCCAACTGCTTCGGGGTTTACACGGATTGTACGACAGCCATAGAGCAAGTGCATCCATAAGCAATGTCCAGTGGGCAATACACATTGTTCGATGTACTCACCCAGGAACGATCGCTTGCTCGTAAGTCCCACACAGACAACGCGCAAAGTAAAGTCACGAGAAACGCCATTGCCTCTGTCCAGAGATTGTATGTGTGAAAGTGCGTGCACAGCAGGCCACAGGTAGAGCCGTGGATACGGGGACAGAGGAGGAGATGCCGAAGTGTGGTCAGGTGGAAAAGCCAGGCAGGTAAATCCCAGGAAATCTTCGAGGCCCAGAAGAGTTGGAGAGATGGATTCATAAAACTTGGAACAGTTTCTATTCTAATTAGAAGATCCAGGAGAAGATATCCTCAAGCTCTTTATAAAATAAAGTTTGCAAATGTACTAAATAAATACTTTGCTTTACTTCAGTATGAATGTTAAAGGAATAATAAGACTTGTTAGTAAAACAAACACTACTTAACACTGATGTGGACTAACATGCTGCCATCTTGGATTAGGTTCTGAGATGTCCGTCTCTGAGACACCCTGTGTGTTTGTGTGTGATCTTATATAACAAGTTACTAGCAACAGGTCTAGCCATAAAGAGGCTAAATGCCTGGCTACCAGTAGCTACAGTAGTTAGCTTAGCTCTAACAATTTAACAGAGCACACCACTGCCCAGCTAACACAGTTACGTTGCCCTTACATTTACATTTAGTCATTTAACAGACGCTCTTATCCAGAGCGACTTACAGTAAGTACAGGGACATTCTCCCCGAGGCAAGTAGGGTGAAGTGCCTTGCCCAAGGACACAACGTCATTTTCGCACAGCCAGGAATCGAACCGGCAAACTTCTGATTACTAGCCCGATTCCCTAACCGCTCATCCACCTGACTCCCTAACGCCCTTACGTTGCCGTAACATCATTCGATGACCAAACATACGTTGACGCAACGTAATTGTGACGTTGCCAGTCCATAACCGCGCCGACTAAGGTACGACGTCGCGGCAACGTTGCCAGAAGGTAATGTCGTGGGTGACCAAATGAGCACTTACTAGCAACGTTGCCGCAACGTCATGTGTTAGCTGGGTAGTCTACCCACTGTATAAGGAGGACACAAGAAGATTATAAATATTTATCTACTTACTCAACGTTACTTTGTCAAAAGCTGGTATAGTTAGACCATCGAGTTCGCTGAAGTGTCCTCTACAAACTGCCCAAAATAACGGCTTTTGTCCGAATGTTTAGCCACAAATTCACGAGACAGCCATCTCGTGGGATCAGCTTGCCGCTTGTTGGCTATAACTGGACAAAAACATTTACAGTACATGTTTGTACCGTTTTAACGTTTTTATATACAGTTTGAGATGTAGAGTAATATACGAGGTCTATCGGTATACTGCAAAAGTAAATGCTTAACTGATAGTTGCCATGCACTTCTAAAAGTCTAACAGCAAATGTCAAATTATGTCAAAAATTCCTTCAAGTCATGAGCTAGCTGTTACTGATTCGGCTATTAAACCAACTAAACATCTCCTTAATTACTAAAGTAGGCCTGTTGGATTACTCCTCCTCGTCTAATGTTATGTTCTGATTGCCAGTGGGTTGTTGGTGATGGTGACTCTTATTTAGCATGTAATGAGCAAATCTTGGTTCTGTAGCAAGATGAGTTTAATGTTCTTGGCTGTTTCTGTAAGAACGTCTTACTTACTACTTTTATTTTCCAGTGAGCAGAGCGTTGAAGATTCTTCCTGGTGATCTGCTGCACATCATCAACAGTGTTGGGGACTTCTGTGTGCTTCTTCTTACCTCCTGCTATAACAACCATTCTCCATTCCACAAACATTTTCAGCTTCTCTCAAACTGTTGTCTCTATTCATTTGTCAATATGTGTACAGCAATCAAGTGCCAAGAGGGTGTGGCTTTTCATTCAAACAACCACTATACCAGCTGATTTTACAATTGAGTTGCTGCTCTTTATTAAACGGGAGCCACAAAGTGGAATCAGATGGTGTAGTGCTTGGTTACGTAAATGTTTTACAAAGTTATGTAAATGTTTTGTTAGCATGGTAGGCAATTTGGTGACAACCTGGCTGGTGTGTCACTGATTATCCAATGTTATCAATCCATATAGCCTCTATTATAATTGCACATCCTTATTGCAATTTCCAGAGGGCTCATCTCATAAGCTCCGCTAAGGATGTCCCTCCTGGAAAATGCACATTCATGTTGGTTAGTTCAGACTGTCAATAAATCTGCCATCTTACAAAGTTTCATGGAGTTGACTGCCTTGATATCGCACAGGTTTTGCATCCCTCATGTAAGGGACATTTTCATTTGTATATATATATCGCATCAATTCGACACACACCGCAACACTCATGGGAATGTAAAAATGTTTGTTGATGGAGCTTAATGGACACATGGACTTGCACGTTCAATGGAAGAACATTGTGATCAATAAATGGCCATCAAAACACAACGATGACTATTGGAGTCTATGATTTCAACAGCCAGCTGCGGAGCAGTGTAAGGTAGAAGAGAGCGCGTCAGCTAGTTTACTAGGCATAGACTGTTTTAAGTCCGTAAAGCAGCCCCTCAGTGGCTTTAAGTTTTAGGCTTAGCCATTATACCTTATATAAACTGACTTGTTAATCACACATTGTGGTGCTAATTGTGTGTGTAGCCCGGGTGTTAAACATTTCTGGTTGAACTATCGTATTACATGACTATAAAAGTTTGAATAAATAAGAGTTCATAGTTTAATAAATAGACTTAAAGGTTTGAGAGTTATGATATTTGATTTGATGAGAAATGCATTTTGTTCATGTTTTACTGAATGCAGCATTTGGAAATGTATATCTGTTGTTTAAACACACATGTTAAAATGTAAAAAATATGTAAGGGAGTAAGATGAATGTTTTGTGAATTTATGTTGTTGCTTTAATTTTGATTATGATGATGAGCCAATCTGATGTGAGGTCAAAGGACCAGGTAACGCGGGAAGTTGGGAGACAGAGCTAGCGTTGGAGTTGAAGGGAGACAGAGCGAGCGGAGGAGTTGAAGAGAAAAGTATTGTAGCGTACGTTAAAATACAAAGAGTGAGAGTCCAGAGTATCGTTAGTGTTATGTTATATTGTTGTGTAGATATCTCAACCAACGACAATAACCAGAAAGAGGAGTTTGGCTGTTGACCCGGTGTTTTGGGATTAAGCACGGACTTTGCCGCCAGGCTAGCGACAGCGAGTGTGAGTGTTGGAGCCTGTGGAGGTCGGGATTGTCGTCGTCCTCAGTCTTCATTCTGAGGTGGTTCGTCTCGTCCATCCACGAGAGTATTCGGTCGGTCTCTCTTCCACCTGCTGCCGCCCTTCTGCCGCTGTGCGGGTGGCTACCGCACTGTTGACCCGAGGTACTAGCTCACTTTTATTTTGTGCCATCGTGGCGAAACAGCCATTTTGTTTACGGCTACAACACACACAAGCTACAGTCCGACCTGCACCGTAGAACTGTTCTGAACAAAGCTATTAGTGTAGTTAGTATTGCCGGCTAGTTTGTATTGTGGTTATATGATAACGTGCATATATGATATGTCATGTTTAATGTGAAACAACAATTGAAGAACTGGTCTGTGTCTAAAGTAAATCTTTCCTGTTTTTGTTTAACAGTTGTATTGGTTTTTTCATGTGGTAAATTGGTTTAGATTAGTCACAATTACTAAAGAATTCAGGTTAGCCACCTCTCATTATAAATCAACCAAACTAGAGAGGCGCTACATGTGTTATTGTTTAACCACCCACATGTGGCTGCACAGATCGCCAACCATGGTTTCTGATGTTGGATTATATCAGGGGGAAGGCTATGAATGCAGGTAGGCCTATGAGTGTGTAACCCATTGACATTGTCTTACAATACAAAGTGTAGCACACAATGAGGGTTAAGGAAAATGTTCCGATGACACAGGTTATTACTGGATAAGAGCGTCGGCTAAATGACTAAATGTTATTTATTTATCCTATAGGCTAATAGACTATTAAATATGCAAGCTGTCTTTTAAAGACTCGATGTCCAATACTTTTCATGTCTGTGAATGAAAGTGTTTGAAACTGTCAATGACGAGAAAAGACTGAGCAAAATAAAGTGTAAAATACAATGTAATTATAATTTAGAGAAATGTCAGAATCCGTTCCAAAAACGGGCCAGTTCCGTAGAATGATACTAAGAATGTAGTGTTTGTATCAAATCTGGAAAGGATCCGCAAAACGGATGAAACTGTTAAGCGGATCTGCCGTAACTCAGCCGGATCCAGCACAGAATCAGCTGCTATCTGGGATACGGGACAGGTGAAACCTGAAATGCTGAAGAAACCTGAAATGTTTCTTCAGCATTCCCACTCATTACACCACTCGCAGACGTAGACGTAGATATGTCACAAAGTATATACGGTCCACTTCTAATCTTAGCTACCTATCCAGATCTTCCTTACCTGCCCTCTCTCTTTCTATTGGGCTCTGGAACTGCCAGTCTGCTGTGAACAAAGCAGACTTCATCCCGGTGTTTACATCCCATGCTTCTCTTCACGCCCTTGCGCTGACAGAGACATGGATTCGCCCAGAGAACACTGCAACTCCAGCTGCTCTCTCCGTCAACCACTCGTTCTCTCACTCACCCCGCTCAACTGGGCGAGGTGGTGGGACAGGTTTGCTTCTTTCCCCACATATTAAATACACATCCACCCCACTCTGTTACTGCCAAATCATTTGAACACCATTATGTGATGCTAACTGATCCTATCAAAGCATTGTTAGTTGTCCTCTACCGCCCACCAGGGCCGCTAGCCGACTTTGTGGAGGAGCTGAACATGCTCCTCAGCGTCCTCCCGGATGATGGAACACCGCTGATACTCCTTGGGGACTTCAACATCCACCTCGAAGGAACGCAGGCCGTCGACTTCAAGTCTCTTCTGACATCCTTCGACCTGAAGCTGCTGAACACACCGGCGACCCACAAGGCAGGAAAACAGCTCGACCTCATCCTGACACGTAACTGTATCACTGACTTAACCTCTGTAACCCCACTACACATTTCTGATCACTCCTTCATCCAATTCTCTGTCTCTCCCTCCAACTCCTCCTACCTCCCCTCCCCTCGTAACTTTCCGCCGCAACCTCCTCTCCCTATCCCCCTCCCATTTCTCCTCCATTGTAACATCCTCCCTCCCTCCCATTGACGAGTTTATGTGCCACCCCACTGACACTGCCTCCAACACCCTGTTATCCACACTAACTGCATCACTTGACACTCTCTGTCCCCTGTCAACCGGGCCTGCGCGATCCTCTCCCTCCTGCCCGTGGCTCACGGATGTGATTTGTGCAGAACGGTCCATCCTTCGGGCAGCTGAGAGGAGATGGCGCAAGTCCAAAGACGGTCTGGACCTTGATAAGTATCACTCCCTCCTCAAATCCTTCTCTGCCCGCATAACTGATGCTAAAACCCACTACTTCCTTAACAAAATTAACTCTGCCTCAAACCCTCACAAACTTTTCTCTACCTTCTCCACCCTTCTTAACCCACCTCCCCCACCCTCCCCCTCCACCCTGACAGCAGACGACTTCTCCTCCTTCTTTGAGAAAAAAGTTGCTGACGTTAGCAGTCGGTTCCCTGAACCCACCTTTCCTACCCACTCGCCCTCTATGACTGACCCAACTAAATGTCTAAACTCTTTCTCTCCCCTGTCCGAGGCAGAGATCTCTGACCTCATTCTCTCATCGCCCCACCTCCTGTCCCCTTGATCCAGTCCATCCCCTCTCTTTCAAACCATCTCTCCCTCCATCATAACTTTTCTTCTCCATGTCCTTAACTCTTCTCTTACTTCCGGCACTTTCCCCTCTGCCTTCAAACAGGCCAGAGTTAGCCCTCTACTCAAAAACCCCTCCCTTAACCCTGCCATCCTCCAGAACTACAGACCGGTATCACTACTACCCTTCTTTTCTAAAACAATTGAACGCGCTGTATCTAACCAACTGTCAAACTTCCTCTCTCAGAACAACCTGCTTGACCCCAACCAATCGGGCTTCAAGACTGGTCACTCCACTGAAACTGCCCTCCTGTCAGTCACCTCTGCCCTTCAGTCTGCCAGAGCGGCGTCGAGGTCATCCGTCATCATTCTGCTGGACCTTTCTGCAGCATTTGATACGGTTAACCATCAGATCCTGCTGGCCAGACTTTCTGAGATGGGCATCACTGGCACTGCACTTCAGTGGATCTCATCCTACCTGTCGGGAAGATCCTACCAGGTCTCCTGGGGAGGCAAAGTGTCAGGCCCCCGCCAGCTCTCCACTGGTGTCCTACAGGGCTCTGTCCTTGGACCGCTCCTCTTCTCCCTCTACACCACCTCGCTTGGACCAATCATCACCTCCCATGGCTTCTCCTACCACTGCTATGCTGACGACATGCAGCTGTACCTGTCGTTCCCCCCGACTGATCCGGGGATCTCAGCTAGGATCGAGGCCTGCCTCACAGACATCTCTGCCTGGATGACCGAGCACCACCTCCAGCTGAACCTCGCCAAAACAGAACTCCTCATCATCCCGGCCAAACCCTCCATCTCCCACGATCTCTCAATCACCCTGGGATCGGCGACGGTGACCCCTTCATCCTCTGCCAGGAACCTCGGGGTGACCATGGATGACGAGCTCTCCCTCACAGCCCACATTGCTGCGGTCTCCCGGTCGTGTAGATTCACCCTCTACAACATCCGGAAGATCAGGAGATACCTGTCTGAGCATTCCACCCAGCTGCTAGTCCAAGCACTTGTCCTCTCAAAGCTGGACTACTGCAACTCGCTGCTCGCCGGTCTCCCAGCATGCGCAACCCGCCCTCTCCAGAGGATTCAGAATGCGGCAGCCCGTCTGGTCTTCAATCTACCCAGACGCTCCCATGTTACCCCGCTCCTCATCTCCCTCCACTGGCTTCCCATCACGGCCCGTATCAGATTCAAGACTCTGGTACTGACCTTCCGAGCGGTGAACGGGACTGCACCCGACTACATCAAGTCTCTCCTGCAGCCTTACACCCCCACCCGCCACCTACGGTCTTCTTCTGACAACCGTCTGGTGGTCCCACCGCTCAAGAGCGCCCGGTCCCAACACAAGCTCTTCTCCTGTCTGGCCCCCCAATGGTGGAATCAACTCCCCACCTCCATCAGGGACACTGACTGTCTCCCCACCTTCAAGAAAAGGCTCAAGACGCACTTGTTCCGGGAGTACAACGGCACTTAGGAATGCTTAACTGGACCTGATGTTAATTTCCTCCAGGATCACAATGACTCGTATTGAGAGACTTGTTGCTCCTGTTGGTTAGTTGTGACGGTTTTAAATTCTTGTACTCGCTGTGAAATATTTTACTGTTGACTGTTGTTTTTGTCTTCTTCTTTACAGGTTGCACTTTTTGAGTTTCATGTTGTTTAATTGTAACTTGTTTAACTGCATGCTCTTATGGTTCTCGTTATCTCATTGTTATGATCAGTGACCTATGCTCTTTTGTAATGCTCTCTCTTGGAAGTCGCTTTGGATAAATGCGTCTGCTAAATGCATAAATGTAAATGTAGAGGCTCTACAGAGAAGTGAGACAATAATAACTAAACAGGATAGTGATGGACAAGGCATATTGACATAGATATTGGCAAGCAGGTACAATTTGTTTATAGAGTACTTTAAAATCCAACGTTAGTTAATTAGAGAGAGGCATACGTAGCCAGCTGATCAATAGGGACCAGTGGGTGGTGGGGTTAGCAGTTAGCAGACCAAGGCCAACAAGCTTTCAGGTAGCAGACCGGGGCAAACAAGCTAGCAGCAAGTAGACCAAGGCCAACAAGCTAGCAAATTATCTGACCTGGGCCAACAAGCTAGCAGTTAGCAGACAGGGGCTTACAGCAAGCAGCTAGCAGTCGGGTTCTGTTCCCCCGTACCGGCAATAGAAGGGTACTACCGGGAGTTATTGCCCAGGTGTGGGCTTCGACGGTGCCTCAGCCAGCTAGTAGCGATTATCCAACTGAGAAGGTTCAGAATTTGTGGAGCGATTCCGGGGATATGGAGAGAGAAATAGATCCGTAATGCTCTGGTTTGAGTCACGTTGTACGAACTGGCGAGAGCTTTCCGAGCTACAGGTTAGCTGACTGATAGCTGGTTAGCTGGATGGCTTTAGTTGAGGGATTCCAAATCCGAACTAAGTTGAAATACTTCAGAAAGAAAACAGATCCACGCCACAAAGGGACTCGACAGGACAAAGACATACACAAGACATACACGTCTGACTGCTACGCCGTCTTGGATTTTGCCTTACACCACCTATCCATAACTTATTTTGTTCTTCCCAGTCCTCCCGTGGTAACATTTCAGCAAAGCGAATTCCCTTTTCCCTGCAGATTGGAGAGTCCTTGGTCTGTCGCCAAACCTCTTCCTTCATCCGTCTTTGGCCAAACAGAATGATGATATGTCTGGTCTTATTGTCCATCCTCTTTCCAACTCTATGCACTATGTAACAGATGTGGTCTTGCAAGCTCCGTCAGAGGCATATGGGCACCTGTCCACTCTGACCAGGAGTCGAACCTGCCACCTCTGACTTCCCAAGCGCCACCACTATCAACTACGCCAACGAAAATCTAGCGATTCGTTGACGCGGGTGGCCTGTTACATACTTGAGGAGTGAGTTTCACCGATACACACCGGCTACAACTATGTCAACTGCATCTTCCATCTTAGCCTCCAGCTCCGGACAATCCTTCCCAGGATTTGTAAAAGTTGAGCTCTGATGTTTTCATCCTTTTTTTCTTCCAAGCCTTTTATCCGAAGCCACCACCTCATTCTTGTAATATTTAAGGTTTACAACATTAGTGTGATGTTTACGACAGTGACGTATTGTGGTACGACTGCCGTCATAGGTTGTGTATAGAACGTTGGCACTAAGCCCACGAAGTTTGGTCAGTCAGTTATCGGTAGTCAACGGCTGTATGTATGAGATCTGCTGAACATATTATCACAGTAAAGTATAGCAGGGCTCTAGAGTGCGACCAAATTGTACGGGTGCGACTAAAATTTTTAGTCGCACCCGTACAATCCCCACCTCTCCACGAACAAAGCGTTTGTTCTCCTTTGACGGAACTCACACTCATGGTTGGATCATATCGTGGTCTAAACCAATCAGAGACAGAGATGGGGCGGGTCTTTGTCTGTAATTGGCTGTGGTCCAGATATTCCTGTAGGCCGACACTGCTGTGTGATAGTGATGGGCATTCCGGATCTTTTTCGTTTGGCTCAGCTCACTGAAAAGAGCCGGCTCTTTTGGCTCCCGAACAGCTCTTTAAAAAAAAATGTTAACGATGAATTTGACTATGATAAGTGTGAACTATTTGAATTAAATTATTAAATCAAATCATACTCTACCTTAACCACAATGTCTTTAAAAATGCATTGATTTGTTATGGCTCTCCTCCGAGTTTCGACTACTCGTCTAACTGAGTGTGTGTGAGTTGGCCCGGCCCTCCCTCATGCAGTATAATTGGTTGACACCGTGTGTATGATTGACAGGAACAGAATGTGACGATGATCGTGTGCGCCTTTAGGCCTACAAGTATTTTTTTGTTCTTTGAATTAGTCAATTATTTTAAATACAATTAAAATGCATTATTTCATAATCATAAAATTTGTATAGGCTATATTAATCTATTAAAAATAGTCTGCTCTTCAGATATGCGAGCCAGCTCCCGACGTTCACCTACAAGAGCCGGCTCTAAGAGCTGGCTCATTCTCGAATCACTACGCTGATTGAAATTACGACCTGAGCACCAGAGAATCAGTTATGGCAGACCTTGGCATTGTACAGCCCGCAGGCCACAACCGGCCCACGTGCTGTCCCAATCCGGCCCGCGTTAGGTAAATTATTTTATTTATTTTTTTAAATGTGTTGAGCGGTAGTAAATATGTAGTCCTGAAAGACTACAGTGATTAGGCGATTTACATATGTGCGCTTGCGCAACCTCACCGACAGGATAGTAGCTGTTGGTTAGCCCTCAAAAATGAAAAAGGAATGAAGAGTTTTTAACAAGACATGGACTTCTAAGTATCTGTTTACTGAGGTCAAAGTCAAAGCTGTGTTCTTAGTTTGTGGATAACAGGTGGCTGTGTTGAAGCATTACAATTTGAATCGGCACTAAGGGACTAAAGAAAAAAACTAACGTGGACATAATAAGAACTTGACTGATTCAGTGGGCACAGGCTGCTGATGGTTTGCTAGTTGAGCTGCAGACCCTGATCATCACCTGTCAGCTGTCCTTGGCATATCCACCTCAGACATTCAGCCAGATTTCGATGCAAAAAAGTATTGCTTTTTGTATAAAGTTGATCAATTGCATATCTTTAACATACTGCAAAACAACTTTTCAGTGTTTCAGCCCACCCCTGAGTTACGGAGCTAGGCCATGGAGCTAACCCATGGAGCTAGGATTTTGATGCTAGGGAGAGTGTGGCAAGCTGGTTTAGCCAAGGCCAAAGAGCAAGAAGGCCAAATTACAGGTGTTGGCCATCTGAAGGGCATGCAACAGCAAGGGGGGACCCACTATAAGACTTTGAGCTATGAAATGTTAGGTCTCAGTTCAGGGAAACACTTTTAAACAGTAGCACTTTCTATTTTGAAATGTTTTATTTTGCTTAAAATGTTTTCGTTTGGCAGCTCAGTGAAGCACTTAAAAGATTTGTATTTTTATATACAGTATACTTGTGCTTCAAATAAAAAAAGTATTTACCTACACCTTATTCTTGTTTAAGATAATTTACATAATATATATGAATGTATATGGAGCGTGATAAAATGGTGACCTTGAAATTGTGGCGACGCAAATTTCATCTAAATGTTGTGCTGGTGCACCTAAATAAAAAAGTTAGGCATGTATTTCGCGCCTAAAAAGAACGTCCAGTATCAAGTATGTTCCGAAAAGCAGTGCAACAGCCGGGCGAAAATCTAGACACATACTGTACCAGACTACGCATGCTAGTAAAGAACTGTGAATTTACAGCCTGGATGACTTTCTTGAATACAGGAGAATGTTGGAACTGTCTGAGCAACAAGCAGCCGGCATGGAGCAGAGTGTAGCTGCATCAGTGAATGCAGTGCATCAGACCAGGCGAACAGCTACCAGCCGACGCGCCGGGAGAGCCTGGTGCATAACTGTGCAACATGTAGCACAGAGACAGATAATAGAAAAACCATGGCAGAATTATATGTAATGAAGGGTGATAGCTGCTCTCTGCTAGGCTACGACACAGCTAAAGAGCTAGGCTTCATCAAAATCGTCAACACTATCTGCTCCAACAAGCCAAACAGTAGCAGATGAGCTAGTACAGAAATACCCAGAGCTGTTTGAAGGCATTGGCATGCTGAAAGACGTTCAAGTAAAGCTTCACATTAACACTGACATCCAGCCAACCTGTCAGCAATATAGGCGTGTGCCCTTTCACATCCGACAGAAGGTCGAAGAGGAGCTGAAACGGCTTGAGGATGACAACGTCATCGAGACAATCACAGGCCCTACGCCATGGGTCTCCCCCATCGTGATGCCACCCAAGCCGAAGGGTCCGGGCAAGGTTAGAGTCTGTGTTGACATGAGACAGGCCAACACTGCCATACGTGATGCCACATCACTCCCACCATGGACGACGTGATCCACGAGTTGAATGGAGCTACAGTCTTCTCCAAGCTTGACCTGACTGCCGGTTACCATCAGCTAGAACTCCACCCAGACAGCAGGTACATCACAACATTCACCACACACCTTGGCTTGAGACGCTACAAGCGCCTGAACTTTGGGATATCTTCAGTGGCGGAGGTGTTCCAGTATGCGATCTGCCAGACTCTGCAAGGCATCATATGAGTGAAAAATCTGAGTGATGACATAATTGTGTATGGTAGAACACAGAAAGACCATGACGACAGCCTCAGAGCTGTGTTCCAGACACTGAAAGACAGAGGGCTCACACTCAACAGAAAGATATGTGAGTTCAATAAAGCTACAACTTCAAGCTACAACTTCAAGGTAGAATACAGGAAAGGCGCAGACAACCCTGCTGACTACATCTCCCGTCACCCAATCCCGATGCAGACAAGCAGGGCATGACATTAGCACCCGCCCACCCGCCAAATGCGGGTAGAATTCGGCTGTGGCGGGTAAAGCAGTCACTCTTACTAGCCACTTTGGCAGGTGGAATTCTACATATCTCTCGCTATATGATTTTTTATTGTAGTCTTCTCAAAACACATCTAAAATAATAAAGTAATTGCAGGGTTCTCAAGCCTCACTCATTGACCGTGAGACACACGCATTTCAACCAGCATGTATCGTTTCCCCCTTTGTTAAACAGTCTCGGCCACCGTACGTTCGTTGCTAAGCAACATAGACGTGCGAACACACGCGAAAGCTCGTCTCGTAGGGCTTTTGATAAAACTGTGGCGGTAACATAACAGGTGTAGGAAAACCCGGAAGGCAGACAAAAAGAGAAAAACTGGTGATGAAAGTGAAACCGAGAATAAAGAGACTAAAATAATTGTGTTGTTTATAAATATTTAACTGGTGAAGGATTACATTTGATGTGTCTATTCCAATATGTAATGATGGTATTCAATGACACAAGTCTGTGTTCTAGAAAGAGTGGTCTGGAGTCGCAGAGGTCCGATAATATCAGCTTTAATGCAGCAGTTGGAAATCAACAAGTACAGAGCTCTGGGGTTGTCTACGTTTCCCTACCCGCAACAGAGTTTGGGTTGGTTCACGAAGTCCAACTGGCTATCTGTTCCTGCCCCAGCATATATTATACAGTGCAGTAAAACAAAAAACACAAGAAGAGGTTTGAGCTTGTTCTCCTGTGCAGCAGGGAGTTGTTCTTGCCGACGCGTCCCACCTGCTCGGGTGCCGTCTCCACCCGGTTTCAAGGTTGTTTCTGAAAATTAGAGATAGAGACACAAAATACAGCCTTTTTCCCACACTCTGTGGTCGAAACTCGTCTGGGTTGTTCCTCTTTCTCCGCCCGCACCCATGACTCCCCCTGCCCTGTGTGAGACATAATGTTTAAGCCTGGGCACACTTCTAAGTTCATAAGACATAACTTTAATAAGCACAATGCATGACTTTAATAAGCACAATACATTCTTTACTGGACAAAAAAAAAAAGTTTAATTCATGTATTTTCAATACCCCGTTATATGCAATGAGCTACTCTTTTTGTCTTTGTCTTAATCGGTTGCATATTTTCATACAAAAGGAGCTTTACACACTTATAAGAGCTGAAGATTTGGTGAATGACACATATACATTTTATGTGGTCTTGATTTTGGGTGTTTACAATGGTCATTTACATTTGAAAGGATTGTAAATCTAGTTCTTCAAGTAAATTGTAGCAAACCGTAGTCATTTTTAATCAAATAAAACTTAAATTCCCAACAACAAAATTGTGGCTAGTGAAATTGCTAAGTGGCTAGTAACTTTGGAAAACCACTATCCACAGTGGCTGGTGAGCAAAAATGTTAATGTCAAGCGCTGCAGACAAGTGATAGCACAAGAGCGGTGAAAGTAGCAGAGGAATATGTCAACTTTGTGGCTGAGTATGCCACACCCAAAGCCATGACTCTCACTGAGATAAAAGATGAAACACTAACAGACCCAATCCTGCAAGAAGTTGGTACCCACATCAGAAACAACACATGGCACAGAATCACAGGCGACACACAACATGCTACAACACTGAAAAAGTACAGCCAGATTAGTGAGGAGCTCGCCCTGTCCCACATGATGACATCATCCTGTGAGGTACAAGAATTGTCATCCCTGCATCCCTTGAGCACAGAGTGCTACAGCTAGCCCATGAAGGACACCAGGGCATTGTAAAGACTTAGTGCGTTCACACTGCAGCGTCGCGAATCGCTTGCCATCGCTCGCCTTCCCACAGTTCACCACGCTCGGGGGCGTTTCAAACAGATTAATGTAGAATGTAGTTCTCTAAAGTCACTGTTGTAGTTGTCATGGCCAAGTGTGCAGACTTGGGTTTACAACTTGTATACAAAATACCAAACAGTTTAATAGACATACACTTTGACATGTGTAAAAAACGTTTTATTATATTACTCAAAGTCTCTGCTAATCTGTCGATACGATAGGGAGTTCCAGCCGGGCTAGCTAGCTAGTTACAACAGAACGAAGTTACGTAATGTGACTAGACTGAATTTGAAAGTACAAGCACCAACAACTTCGGCAACCTTGCGCCATGCATCGTTTCTTTTTAATTAACATCTCTGTACAAATACAGCTATGTATCGTACAGGACTGGGTAAGCAGCCACACAAACGATTAGTTTCTCCTCCACCTTGAAACCTAGAAAGCTAGAAATGTTCACCATGGTTGCTACGTTACAAGAAACAAGAAAACACTCCGATTGGCCATCGCTAGCGAAAATCGTTCCTCATTTGCATAAAGTTGAGAAAATCTCAACTCAGTCGCGTCGCTACCCACAATGCACCATGCAAGCGATTCGCCTGGCTCCATAGAAAATGAATGGAAAACATGTTGTCGCTCGCATTGCGTCGCTGCAGTGTGAACGCACTGTAAGACATTGCTCAGGTCAAAGGTCTGGTTTCCCAACATAGACCAGAAAGCAGAACTGACTGTTAATAACTGTTTAGCATGTCAAGCCAACACACCTACTACACAGTCAGAACCTCTGAAAATGAGTTGCCAGAAGCCCCCTGGCATAACATCAGTGCAGATTTCTACGGCCCACTTCCGACTGGAGAGTATCTATTAGTCATCATAGACGAATACTCTCGCTACCCAGTTGTTGAAATTGTGAGATCTGTCTCAGCCAACACAGTCATCCCAATCCTTGATAAAGTGTTCCCAATGTTTGGAATTCCCAGAGTCCTGAAAACAGACAACAACAATAGTTTTCCAAATTTGCAGGCCATCTAGGTTTTCACCATCGGAAAATAACACCTCTCTGGCCTCAAGCAAATGCAACAGCAGAACGCTTCATCCGTACACTCAGAAAAGCAATCAATGTGGCAGAAACACAGAGCACCCCATGGAAACAGAGACTCAACATGTTTCTCCTTGAGTACCGCGCCACACCACACAGCACCACAGAAGTTTCACCTGCAGAACTGTTGTTCCATCGCAAGATCCACACAAAGATCCCACTAATCACCACAACCTGCGAAGACAACACTGATCACACCATCAGAGAGCGGGACACGACTGCAAAAGCAAAGATGAAGTCCAACTCAGATGCGCGCCGGCGGGCTAAGCCAAGCACACTCACCCCTGGTGACAAAGTACTCTACCAACAACCCAAGCACAACAAACTCACTACCCCATTCAACAGCAAGCCAGACGCTGTGTCAGAGGTCAAAGGCTCCATGATCACGGTGACCAAAGATGGACACTCCATAACAAGGAATTCCTCCTTCTTTAAGAAGATCATTTCTGAGACAGAGGATGCGCTCACAGATCCTGATGAGGAGAATGAGGACACTGTTGATGTGACACCGAGGTATCCCTCTTGGGTCAACTCGCTGCTCGCCGGTCTCCCGGCATGCGCAACCCGCCCTCTTCAGAGGATTCAGAACGCCGCAGCTCGTCTGGTCTTCAATCTACCCAGACGCTCCCATGTTACCCCGCTCCTCATCTCCCTCCACTGGCTTCCCATCACGACCCGTATCAGATTCAAGACTCTGGTACTGACCTTCCGAGCGGTGAACGGGACTGCACCCGACTACATCAAGTCTCTCCTGCTGCCTTACACCCCCATCCGCCACCTACAGTCTTCTTCTGACAACCGTCTGGTGGTCCCACCGCTCAAGAGCGCCCGGTCCCAACACAAGCTCTTCTCCTGTCTGGCCCCCCAATGGTGGAATCAACTCCCCACCTCCATCAGGGACACTGACTGTCTCCCCACCTTAAAGAAAAGGCTCAAGACGCACTTGTTCCGGGAGTACAACGGCACTTAGGAATGCTTGGCTGGACCTGATGTTAGTTTCCTCCAGGATCACAATGACTCGTATTGAGAGACTTGTTGCTCTTGTTGGTTAGTTGTGACGGTTTTAAATTCTTGTACTTTTTAATTGTAACTTGTTTAACTGCATGCTCTTATGGTTCTTCCCTTTGGCACTTATTTGGTTTTTCACAATGTATGCTTCATGTTTTGGCTGCTCGCAATGTTTGGGGCTATCTCGTTGTTATAATCAGTGACCTATGCTCTTTTGTAAAGCTCTCTCTTGGAAGTCGCTTTGGATAAAAGCGTCTGCTAAATGCATAAATGTAAATAAATGTAATCGCCAGCGCCCATCTTACCTTAAAGACCCTGTAAAGTGGAATTAAAAAACGAGTTTCAAGTTCACCACACCACAGAATAATGTGTTATTAACTTGCCCCTTGCTGCCTACCTACGACCCAGATAATGGACACTACGTCAAGCCGAACAAAACAGTATAGAATTAGAATTTATTTGTTCAATGAGTGAAACATACAGATGCATATAAATGAAATGTTCCCATTGACACCAGAGACAGCAGACAAGGAGCTCTCCAACTACTTCTAGCACATTAGCTACCATTTCACCAAAATACCATCATTCTACACCGAGTAGCCTAATATCAAGTTAGCGGTTTGCACTAACTCATATCAGAGATACTTCTGGAAAAGCACACAGAACTGAGTGATGAACTGCTGGCGGCGGTGGATGGTCCAGGTGCGACTGGAGGATGAACGGCCGGGGGGGCGATGCTTGGTACGGCTCCGAGCTGCAAGAGAAGCCGTGTGTTGGTGAACCCCGTCTGTCTCTGGTCCATGTAAAACTGTCCGCCGTGAAATGGTCAGTGCAGAGGTGGCTGTTGGAGTTTATCCGAAGCTTTCCATGAGCGTGGCTCTTCACAAAATCTATCCACTTATTTTTCCTTTCATTATGTGGTGGACATTTAGAATATAGTTATAATGTATGTGTTTTATATATATGTAATGTGATGAATTGGGACATTGAAGGATGCAAGCTCTGTAGAATGGATGTAGCAGTTGGTCTGAAGGTATTTATGGTGTTGTTTTACGATGCCTAATTAAGAAGCCAGGGGCACAGATGTTGGGGGATTCTTGAGTTCCCGTGGCCTAAAGGGAGAAGGGTAGATGGATCAGTTGATCTAGCAGCCCTGACCTTTTGGCCAAGGAGATTGTGTCCTGTGTCCTGTTTGGGTTTCATTAAGGGTATCTTTACTATCCTCATTTAGAGAAAGAGCCGTGACATCAAAATACTTTGAACACATGACCTGGGGGGTTATATTGTCTTAACTGTCACTGACCAGTGTTAGCCAATCACAGAGACCACTGCATTGATGAATTGATCATTTATTAGGACATCTGTTTTAAGTGTATATAAAGCACAAGTTTATGATTGTTCTTCATCACTCTTGCGAACGATCTGTGACTAGCACGTCCTTCGTTATGACTGATCACAAAGTACTTTGTTAAATCTTATGCTAATGTAAAAGCTAAATAAATTGTATTGAAACCGCCATCTCTTGACTATTCAAATCTACACAGTGCCACTAGAATTCTTCCATTACAATTCTCAATAGGGAACTTAAATGGCGTTGCAGCGCAGCTGGAGTTCGTGCATCCAGGAAAGATGCAGTTGCGGGTGGTGGGAGACATCCTGAAGCTAGCTAGCTAGATGATGTAAGCTACAATAACAGTACAGCAGGAGGAGCCATTCAGTGATCTGACGTAGATAGGTCGAAATGACGTAGATAGTTAGTTTTTTGGCTCTAAAGAATATATTGTGCTTATTAAAGTTATGCATTGTGCTTATTAAAGTTATGACTTATGAACTTAGAAGTGTGCTCAGGCTTAAACATTGGGTCTCACACTGAGTGTGGGAAAAAGGCTGTATTTTGTGTCTCTATCTCTTCATTTTCAGAAACAACCTTGAAACCGGGTGGAGACGGCACCCGAACAGGTGGGACGCGTAGGCAAGAACAACTCCCTGCTGCACAGAAGAACAAGCTCAAACCTCTTCTTGTGTTTTTTGTTTTACTGCACTGTATAATATATGCTGGGGCAGGGACAGATAGCCAGTTGGACTTCGTGAACCAGCCCAAACTCTGTTGCGGGTAGGAAAACGTAGACAACCCCAGAGCTCTGGATGTGTTGATTTCCAACTGCTGCATTAAAGCTGATATTATCGGACCTCTGCGACTCCAGACCACTCTTTCTAGAACACAGATTTGTGTCATTGAATACCATCATTACATATTGGAATAGACACAAAATATTTCAGTCCTTCAGCTCCGCCCATTAAAACCTGGTCTGAAAACGGAAGAGAAACTGTTCTTCGGTCTAACTCCACATTTCAGTGCGACAAAGTTTTAGCGCTTTGCACATGCTTTCAGGAACTCATTTCACACGTATATAATGTACTTAGAAGCAAAACATGGAATTTACTTTACAGGATCTTTAATGACTATGAGCCTGTTTAAAGAATGTCTAAATTTAATCCAGCAACAGATTCATCTAAGTGTTTCTGAATTATATGTTTATACTTTGTACTGCTGAGTTATGAATGACAAGTATAGCGGCCATATGCCATGGTTGAATTGGTCTGTGCTTTGGTGCTTTTATTTTGGTATCTGGTGGGTGTGTATGCAAGTCACGTGGGTATTGGCATAGGAATTAGTGAATGAATATATGCACCTGGGCACCTGTGGTAGCATGGCAAGGGGGTGAGTAGGGAGAGCACATTTTTTGTTGACCGCTCAATTTGCTGACTATTGGAACTTTGGATTAACTAAAATGCTTACTGGAAGAATTGCATGTATATTTTAATATCGCCACTTTGCACAGAAGCACTTGCACTTTTCTATCTGCTGTCCTGTTCAAGAAATATATTTATCTGCCTATAAATAAACAGAAGAACGTAACTTCCAGAGCGGACATTGAAATTGTTGGCAGCGCGTCACTCAAGTGAATCTCCCTTACTTAGCCTCTCAGCGACATTCTTGTGGTCGCTACATTTGTCAACAAAAAAGTGGATCCGCGTTGGCCTAGTAAATGCCAGACATGATGTGGATGTGACTGAACGAAGACACTTGGAATCACCTCGGACTGATCGTGAAAGCCAGAAGACTTCGCCAAGCGAACTCCAGACCGGTAGGCCTGTGCACATGCATTCATAATTGGATAGAACGCAGCTGTGATTGTTTGGAGCGTGTTCCCTTTGGGAACGCTGTCTGCTGCTCGTGAAAACTTCTCTAAATTGGATACATTGACCGTTGAGAAGGGTATAATGAATTGTGTTGAAGAAGCATAAACCCTATGAATCTCTTGAACTTGATGCACTTTGCAAACCATTGACTGTTGAACTGCTATACAATATGAGTGACGAAAACGAAACCGTAAATGATGTCCCCGACTCTTTACCTAAACGGGAAGTCAAACTCACTGGAAAGGCTTTGATGGGCAAAATTGAAAGGCTTCAAAAGGAGCGTAAAACACATGTAAATAAAATCAAAAGTTTGATTCCTGCTACGAAAGAACTAATGAAACGAAATCAAAATGCACAACAGGTGAACTTCAGGCTGCAAGCTCTTTTACAACATTATGATTCTGCCCTTGAGTTACATGAAGCACTATTACCGTTGTTACCTGATGATCAACAAGCCACACAAAATGACTGGTTCTCGAGTATTATAAGATATAGCGATACATTCAAAGGTTCTGTGACACATACATACTCTTCTGTATCAAGCACCTCTTCTGCCCGCATTAAGGCTGAAGCTGACCTGGCAGCCTTAATGGCGCGACAAAACCTTATGCGGGACAAACATGCACTGGAGGAGGAAGAAGAGCGAATACGGAAACGTAAAGAGAAGCTTAAGCTGGATGAGGACATTGCAGCACATATGGCTAAAGTGAGTGTGTTGAGGTCTGCAAGCTTGACTGGTGCTAGAAGCACTGCAACGAAACAATCAAATGGCATGAATTCATACTTCAGCAAAGCTCAAGAAAATTCTAAGAAATTCAATGCTAATGCCGCCCCATTTATTCCTCAGTCAATTGAACCACCTAAAAGGATTGTGCTAGATACCGGTGGCGATCCTGTCACAAGACCTAAAGTGAGAATGGCCACTCACACTCAGATCCAGCACTTTACCTCAGAGGACCGTGCACGCAAGCCCAATCTTCATTCCAATGCAAATCACTCTCAACATGGGAAAACCATTAAAGGACCCTCCATTCATAATGAACCAAGTAACGTTTTTGACGTCATGAAGAAGCAGAATGAAATAACAACTCTTTTGATGACAACAGCAGCTGTCATCTTTGCCTAAAAGAGATATACAGGTTTTCGAGGGTGATCCATTGCATTTTCACTCTTTTATGAGGGCCTTTGAGAGTGGCGTTGAAAGCAAGTCTAATAACTACGGTGATTGTCTGTACTTCCTCGAACAATACACTAGAGGGCACCCAAGAGCACTTGTGAGAAGTTGCCTGCATGTTGAGCCCGAGGAGGGCTACGCTCAAGCGAAGGCCTTGCTACGGAAACATTTCGGCAATGAGCAAAGGATTGCGGCCGCATACATGGAGAAAGCTCCAATTAAGCCAGATGATGTCAAAATACTACAAGATTACAGTCTCTTCCTCAGAGGTTCCTGTAATATTATGAATGACGTGCAGTATATGTATGAACTGGACATGCCTGTGAATATGATTGCAATCATAAAGAAGCTGCCATACAGGCTAAGGGATCGCTGGAGAACTGTTGTATGTGAGATACAGGAGAGACGTCAGGGAAGAGCTACATTCAGTGACATCGTAGACTTCATTGAAAAACAAGTACGAATTCTAACAGACCCTGTTTTTGGGAATATTCAAGATACTCCACCAAGTAAAAATCTAACTAGAACTGCCTCAAGGCCCATACAGAGACCCAACAGAAGTAGTTTTGCTACAACCATGAATACTAGGGACATTAACACAGAAACAATGGAATATATACCAGAACGTATCTTACCAACGAAATTCTGTTTGTATTGTGAAGCTGAACATACACTTGAGTCATGCCACCAGCTGAAGAGAAAGACTCACAGGGAAAAGATTAAGTTCCTAATGGAAAATGGTGTTTGCTTTGCCTGTTTATGTAAAGGACACATCAGCAGGGACTGTAGAAAGCGCCTGTCTTGTCAAGTGTGTGATTTAAGACACCCCACACTACTTCATATTCCATCAAGGGGAAGGCAGACAGAACCTAAAACCGAACAAGAGCTAGGTACTGCAGTGGATAAAGCTTTTGTGTCTAGTGGTCTCACTGGGGCTGGTGATCATGAATGTAAGCTTCCCATAGTGCCAGTGCACATTAAGTCTAGTAAAAGCAATAAGACTGTGATTACTTATGCTTTCCTTGATCAAGGCAGCACTGCTGTGTTTTGCACAGAGAATTTGATGCATAAGCTCAATCTCTCAGGAAAGAAGACCCGTATCCTTTTACGTACTATGGGTCAAGAAAAGGTGGTGAACAGCTACGTGGTCACCGGTCTAGAAGTGGCAGGTCTGGATGGTGAACAGTTCTGTCAGTTGCCCAGTACGTACACACAACAAAGCATGCCCGTCAATCGAGACAACATTCCACATCAAAGAGATCTTCAGAGATGGCCCCACTTGAGACACATACATCTGCCAGAAATTGACTCAAGAGTCGAACTGCTGATAGGAACAAACGTGCCAAAGGTCCTGGAGCCATTGGAAGTAGTTCGCAGCGTGGATAATGGACCTTATGCAATCAAGACCCTTCTGGGATGGACTGTCAATGGACCACTTGGGGGAGACGATGGTGAAGAACTTGGCACCGTAACAGTTAATAGGATCTCTGTGTTGAATCTTGACGACCTTTGGCAGCAGCAATTTAAAATGGATTTCCCAGAATGCGGCCAGGATGAACAACCTAGTCTGTCAAGGGAAGATCAAAACTTTATGAAGTTGGTCACAGATTCTGCCCAGCTTTTGGATGGCCACTACCAGATCGCTTTGCCTTTGAGAAACAGTCAACTGAGTATGCCAAACAACAGAAAGGTTGCAGAACAACGCACTGTAAATCTGCGGCGACGATTCCTTAAAGACACATCTTTCAAACAGCATTTATGCACAACATTATCTCTAAGGGATATGCAGAACAAGTCCCCTCGGAAGAACTGGCCCGCGGTGATAGAAGATTGTGGTATATACCACACCACGGTGTATACCACCCGCGGAAGAGAACACTCCGTGTTGTGTTCGACTGTGGGGCAACTTTCCAGTCAAGGTCTTTGAACGCTGAGCTTCTGCAGGGACCCGATCTCACTAGCTCACTAGTCGGAGTCATGACCAGGTTCAGGAAGGAACCAGTGGTGATCCTGGCAGATATAGAGTCCATGTTTCATCAGGTCAGGGTGCCCCCTGAAGACATGGATCTGTTGAGGTTCCTCTGGTGGCCAAATGGGGACATGGCACAAGAATTGGTGGACTTCAGAATGAAGGTACATCTTTTTGGTGCAACTTCGTCACCTAGTTGTGCTAATTTTGCCTTGAGAAAATGTGCAGAGGATCATGCAGAGCAATTCAGCCAGGAAACAATCAAGAAAGTATCACATTGTTTTTATGTGGACGACTGTCTAGCAGGAACGGCAACTGATGAGAAAGCTGTGAAACTTTATCATGACCTCTTGTCCATATGCTCTAAAGGCGGCTTCAAATTGACCAAATGGATGAGCAATCGAAGTGCTGTGATTGAGGCAATACCAGAAGAGCAAAGGGCAAAAGATATGAAGAACTTAAGTTTGAGCCATGACATACTTCCTGTGGAGAGAGTGTTGGGGGTACAATGGTGCATTCAATCTGATGCTTTCAAGTTTAAGATAGTGGTCCCAGAAAAACCTATAACCAGAAGAGGTATCCTCTCAGTTGTGAGTTCAATTTATGATCCTCTAGGAATCCTGAGCCCTGTTGTCCTTACTGCTAAGATTATTCTGCAACAGCTGTGTAGGAAAGAACTTGGTTGGGATGATCCTATTCCACCATTAGAGTCAAAGGAATGGACACAGTGGCTGGAAGAACTCAGTCAGTTGGAACAATTCCAAGCCACAAGATGCCTGAAACCACCAGACTTTGGAGAAGTCATCATGGCACGCTTACATCATTTTTCAGATGCATGCGAGGATGGCTATGGTGTGGTGACTTACCTGCTTTTGCATAATGCACATTCAGAGGTACACAGTGCCTTCGTCATGGGTAAATCCAGGGTAGCACCATTGAAGTCTGTTTCTATACCACGCATGGAACTTATTGCTGCTACAATGGCAAGCCGCATGGACGCATTCTGGAAAAGGGAGTTGCATATGCAGCTTCAGCCATCAGTATTTTGGTGCGATAGTACAACTGTGCTAAAATACATCAAGAATGAAACGTCAAGATTTCGTACGTTTGTTGCCAACCGAGTCTCTGAAATTCTCAAAGTATCTCAGTGGAGGTATGTGAATACCACTAGCAATCCAGCAGATTCAGCCTCTAGAGGATTACGTGTAGATGTGTTCCTTAAGAATATTACCTGGCTGTCAGGACCTGAGTATCTTCTGCATCCTGAACAGGACTGGCCCGTGAACCCAGATGAAAGTAAACTCCTACCAGATGATCCAGAGGTCAAGGTCAGTGTTTTAGTGAATGCTGTGCATTGCTCAGAGCAGGAAGATGCTACCTCTCATTTAATCAATCATTTCTCCTCCTGGACTCGATTGAGAAAGTCTGTGGCATGGATCCTTAGGCTTAAAGGTCTTCTCAGGTCACTTTGTAAGAGGAAGCAAGTAAGCCCAAGTGAACACCAGGGGCCTTTCACAGAACAAGAAGCAGGAATGACTAAAGCCCATACATTAAGTGATCTACTGAGCATGGATGAGCTAAAAAACGCTGAGATGGAAATAATCAAGTTTTGCCAAAGAGCAAGGTTCCCCGATGAACTTGATAAATTGCAGAGCGGTATGTGTGTTAGTAAGAACAGTTCCATCTTTAAACTTTCTCCTGTGCTGGAAGATGGCATTATAAGAATTGGTGGACGATTAAGTAAGGCTGCTATGCCGGAAGAGGCAAAGCATCCCATCATACTAGCTAAAGACCTCCATATCTCGAGCGTACTTCTTAGACACATACACGAAGAAGTGGGCCATGGTGGGCGCAATTATATGTTGGCAAGGTTGCGTCAGAAGTTTTGGGTTACAGGCGCTTCTACAGCTATAAGAAATATCTTGTCCAAGTGTGTTGTCTGTCGCAGATTGCAAGCAGTGCCAGGGTCCCAACAGATGGCTGATCTGCCTGCGGATAGGGTCTGTCCAGACGAAGCACCATTCACCTGGGTAGGAGTGGATTACTTCGGACCCTTTGAAGTCAAGAGCCGGAGGAGCTTGGTGAAGAGATATGGAGTAATATTTACCTGTCTGACCATACGAGCCATCCATATTGAAGTAGCGTCCTCTTTGGATACTGATTCATTTATCCACGCATTACGACGCTTTATAGCGAGGCGTGGCCAAGTTCGGGAACTGCGTTCTGATAATGGGACAAACTTCATTGGAGCAGAGCGTGAGCTCAGGCAAGCTATTGAAGGTTGGAATCAGGGCCGTATCAATGATATGCTTTTACAGAAAAACATCAAGTGGGTCTTCAACCCCCCTACAGGTTCGCACCATGGGGGAGCATGGGAAAGACTTATAAGGGGAGTTCCATAAAAATGACATCTATGCTCGCCGCCGCTGGAGGCAAGTCCAGTATATGTCAGATTTATTTTGGAAGCGGTGGGTCCAGGAGTATCTACCACAGTTGCAGGAACGTCAAAAGTGGTGTGACAAGAAGCGCAACTTCACGGTGGGGGACATAGTCCTCATTGTGGATGAGACAGCACCTCGTAATTCCTGGATAATGGAAAAGGTCATCCAAACGTTCCCAGACAGAAGAGGTCTTGTACGAAGGCTGCTTATCAAGACAAAGACAAACCAGCTGGACAGGCCAATAACTAAGGTCTGTCTTCTACAAGAGGCGGAAGCCTGAAGAACTCTTGCTTGTTTGTTTGACGACTGACCAACAACTTACTGGACAGAGAGTGATGGTAAAGATCACTCCGATGGGCTATGTGCTTGAACCTCTGGCCCAGACTAGACTTGCACCCTTTGAAGAAAGAAGAGCCAGCTGCCTCTTGGAACACACAAGAATACTTATGTGTATTGCATGACTTTGATGTTATAGTGCTATGTAATGTTAATTATTACAACTATGATTGGTAATAATTAGGGGCTGGAATATAGCGGCCATATGCCATGGTTGAATTGGTCTGTGCTTTGGTGCTTTTATTTTGGTATCTGGTGGGTGTGTATGCAAGTCACGTGGGTATTGGCATAGGAATTAGTGAATGAATATATGCACCTGGGCACCTGTGGTAGTATGGCAAGGGGGTGAGTAGGGAGAGCACATTTTTTGTTGACCGCTCAATTTGCTGACTATTGGAATTTTGGATTAACTAAAACGCTTACTGGAAGAATTGCATGTATATTTTAATATCGCCACTTTGCACAGAAGCACTTGCACTTTTCTATCTGCTGTCCTGTTCAAGAAAGATATTTATCTGCCTATAAATAAACAGAAGAACGTAACTTCCAGAGCGGACATTGAAATTGTTGGCAGCGCGTCACTCAAGTGAATCTCCCTTACTTAGCCTCTCAGCGACATTCTTGTGGTCGCTACAACAAGTAATATTGTTATTGCAGTTAACAAGTGAATCAGTTACGTATGTCCAAGGTAATGGATCTGACGTAATGTTTAAGGTTTACAACATTAGTGTGATGTTTACGACAGTGACGTATTGTGGTACGACTTCCATCATAGGTTTGCCACATAAACGTTGTATTCTCATAAACCGTGCAACGGAACGTAAATCCCAATACAACCAACGCAATCGTGACCAAGATGAAAATGTTATTAAACTGATATTTATGTATGCTTTATATAAAAATGCATACTTATTATTTATGAAGATTGCATAGATTTAAAAGCATACATTTGTTGCTGCTCATTTACAATTAGCAGCCTCACATAGTTGAAAAGTTCCATTAAAACGAAGAAATTGGGCAATCCTGTGTAATAATGGTCCTAACCTCTATAACTTAAACGTCCCTTAAGTTTTCCCCTTCTAGTGATATTTTCAAGCCTGCTCATATTGCATTCATTCATTAATAAAGAACTTTGAAACAAGCTGATTCTAACCACGTATACACCGGCAGTATCTCAGATGGAGTCGCGATTCAAAGAGTATCATCTGCTAACCGAAAATATGTCCCCAAAACGTAAATAATTATCCTTGACATGTATTTAGGGGAAAATGGCTCATTCAAAACAAGTGTACTCTAAAGGCCTTTACACATCAGGAGTGAAACGAATAAACGACACGAAAAAACTGTTTCCCTTCTTGTCTATTTTACCTTGTACATCAAACGCAAACATTCATTTTGCGGCACTTATTTTATTTGCTTCAAAGTCGAATTTTACAGCTAAACTTTTTGCTTGACCAATCACGGTTGTACCTTGACCTACGTCAGACGAAGTAGTTACGTTATATCCACAGCACCAAACACCTAACCCCAAACCATTTCACCAAAGACAGTTTTGAATGAAAACCTTGGACAATTTAAAGCAGGATTTGCTAAGCCGCTATTGCTGAAAAGAGGTGCTGTTCCAACCATATGCTCATCACAAACGCAAGCTGTAAGTATGATATTGTCGCTAACAGTTAGCCTATTAGCAATGCTAACGTCTCCTGTATCTAGCATAGGTAGAATGCTGTTTCTAAACACATCAACATACCTTACTTAGCAAATGATTCTAGCTAGACTAACTGTAGTCGGCATTAGAAGGAAAGCTTCCGAAAAATAGCCAGAAAACGAATAGCAGTCTAGCCTATTGCTAACGCCTGTCTAGATTATCTATTTGAAAGAACTGGAGAAAGGCAGGTGCTAGATACAGGATACGTTAGCATTGCTAATAACTGTTACCGACACAATCATACTACAGCTTGCGGTTGTGATGAACATAAGGTCGGAATGCACCTCTTTTCAGCAACAGCTTCATAGCAAATCCTGCTTTATATTGTCCCAGGTTTTCAAACCCGTCCTTGGTGAAATGGTTCGCGCAAATGTGTCGAGGGTCGAACTGCACAGGGATCTTCTACGCTATGGTATAGACAAACATCAGCCATGCCCGTCTAGTCAATGTTAGCTAGACTCTAGCTCATTTGCTTTTTATTAAAGCTGATTTGCAAGGAATGCTAGATAGCGAAAACAAACTGTAGGCATGTAAACTAGTTTAGCTTGCTGACGCAAGAGCATATAGAATGTCAATTCTAATGTCAATCGCCCCTTTAAAGTGTCTATTTTCAAAATCTGCCAGGTACCAAGCTGAAATAATATCCCAAAGGCTTAATTTTAAACCCTTTGCTGCACCTGACCGGAACCTAAAAAATCAAAACATGTTATAGAAAGTGGCATAACATTTGAAGTAAACAACATACAGAGACAAATGAACACATTTTCCCATACAATTCTGACCCCAGGAATTTAATGGAATGGTTATTTTTGACATTTGACAACATATTGACCTTATTTCAATAAATAAGGTAAATGACAAAAATAGCAAAAAATGGCCAAAGATGTGTAGAGGATGAACTGTTTTTTCGTTTTCTCAAGCGCATATGGTGACTTTTTTCTCACAACCTGTTATTTCTTTATTATTCAAGTGTCTATTTTAAGATTAAATTGGTTACCAAGCTGAAATAATGTAAAATGCTTTATTTTTAACCCTTTGCACCAAACCCCAAAAATCTCAATATGATATAAAGTGGCATAACTTTTGATGTAAACAACTTACAGAGACAAATGGACATTTCTTTATACAATTCTGACCCAGGGAAATTTAATGGAATTGTTATTTTTGACATTTGACAACATATTGACTCAGTTTTGAATTTTTTTGGTGGATTTTTTTTTAAAATAATAAAAGTTGACCTCAACTACTCATCATCACAGACGAGATCTTCTAAGTCTATTTCCTCCAGCACTTCATCCTCATCATTATGTTCATACTCTCCATCCTCTTCACCTACCTACAGACAAGTTGTTGGAATCAGCTACCTTGTCAAGAGCTGCCTGCTCTTCTGACTCTGCTCTCTGAGCCAGTACCTCAACAAGAGGAGGGAGGATGGGTCCAATTGTCCAAACAGGTTCCAACACCTCCTCCTCTCCTGTCTTCTCCCAACCCATGCCTGGATCATATGGTTTGGGGCTCTCGATGGTTTTATTGCCTTGTCTGCTCTCTAGCAGGCAACTCTGTAGTTGGCTCTCTGTACATGTGGGATGAGACAGACTTTGGGGGGTGGCAGGCGTTCCAGGTATACTTTTGACTTTGTGTCCAGGACTTTGTCAGCACCGACCATTTTTCTCATCATCTCGGCTCGTACCGCGTCAACTGATGTCATCTGTGCTTGGCCATACATGATGCATGTGAAGCTCTCTATCTCCCGTTGAAGCTCATCTGTGACCAGCCAGTCTGCACCAAGCTGCCTGAAAGCATTGTGGAGTTTAGGATTCTGCTGTAGCTTCTTCAGGGGGTTCACCTTTCCTTTTCCTTTAAAAGTGCTGGTACAGTCCTCCCTAGTAAAGACATAGAATCCCAGCAGGGTGCTACAGTAGTCAGGGCCGAGTGATTGAGACAGTCCTGTCACATTTATGAGTATGCGATGTTTGCCAGAGCCTTGGTCAAGGTAGATTGAGAGGTTGATCTTGCTGGCATGGTAGAGGAGGATCATCAGACTGTCTGTGTCAGGTGTCCTCACCACACAGGACTTTAACCCCCATTTGACAGCCTGGTGGAGGTACAGGACAATGTGGCTGTCTGTCACCTCCTGGTTGGACCGCAGTGCATAGATCTCAGAAGTCTGGACCTGTAACAAATAAAGAACCTAAATACTACTACATAATGTAACAATTAATACATAAGACAACAACTGCATGACTTCAAATGTTTAAGAGCCCAAATATGGTCTGCAATTGTACGTGTGAAGTCGAGAATATTCACAATTCCAGAGCCATTCGGTCTACCTATCATTGTAGAGCCTAAATATATTTTTCAAAGTATTGTGTATAGGGTGACCGCTTAAGACTTCTGTCAACTTACTTTTCCATTTACATTTACATTTAGTCATTTAGCAGACGCTCTTATCCAGAGCGACTTACAGTAAGTACAGGGACATTCCCCCTGAGGCAAGTAGGGTGAAGTGCCTTGCCCAAGGACACAACGTCATTTGACACAGCCAGGAATCGAACCAGCGACCTTCTGATTACTAGCCCGATTCTCTACCACTCAGCCACCTGACTCCCCATTTGTTGATGTTAGGTCATAGGATTTCCCGTTAACACACACCACTGCTTTCATACTGTTCTCAATCCAGGATGCTGCCTCATTGCTCCCCCAGACCTTGAGAAGCAGGTCACATAGCTGCTTCTTGTTCAGCTCATTACCAAGGAATGACTTAAAGTCATAGGGCATCCGGGTATTTGGACCATCAATGATATACTTCCAGTAAAGCCACGCCTGAGCCTCTCCTGGGCTTTGATGGAATCTGGCTGGTAGCAATCTGTGGAGAACACAAAATGGTGCTTGGCAAACATTAGGTCAAGGAGCTGCATGCAAATCTCTCCACAAGTTGGTGGAAGAGGACATTGCCATCCTGTATGTAGAGGGCATTCTTGAGGTAAGGTACTTCTTCATCCCTGTCCTTCAGCAGATGGTGAAGGATGGTGGCCTTATTTGTTTTGGCAAAGTAGCCATCAGGAGAGCCAAGGGCATGAGGAACAGGCGAGAGGGGATACTGCATGAGTTCCTCAAGGTTGATGGGCATCTCCATCATCTGTGACTTTACGGGTAGCTGATAGGCGAGGTTACTCTCCTCCTCCTGTAATGGAAAGTAAAGAAATGAGGAAGGCATAAATACAACAGACCTTAACAGAATGTATTTTATGTAATGAAATGTGCAATTAGTATAAGTTAAATCTATATCCACCTTCCCCTGCGCAGATGTAAGTTTGACCCTCTTGCTGCAGTGATCCATCGTCTTGAGCTTATGTTTCTTGAGGCGGTCCAAGAACTCCTTCCTCTTGGAAACAAAGCACTCTTGGATGAACTTCTGATGAACCTCTGGATCGATTTGTAGCCCCAGATGCTAGGGAGTACAGTCGGCTTTTGTCAGGGATTCTCCAGGGGTTTGTGAAGCCCTTGATGGCAGCGATGACTCTCTGCACTGCCTCCTCAGACTTTTTGATCTGGGCAGGCTCCAGCTCACGGTGCTTGCCTGCCTTCGGCATCTCAGGGTCGTCAATCATGCCGCACATCTCCAGAGTAAGCTCATAGAGCTGAGCTCGGCAGAGGTTGTGCGGCACCACTTCTGGTATGCGCCGCAGTTGTTGAAGAGACCGAGTAGACCACCTGCAATGTAGAGAGGGAGAAGTCTTAATTTGATCACAACAACCAACATGAGCCTGTAATTAAATATAGGTGATTGTTTGTATTCACACATTGACATACCTGAAGACTTCGCAAACTTCATTAATGTCTCCTCCATGGTCTTGTCCACTGCTGCAAGAGCCCCTGGGATCAGAGATCTTGCGACCGATATGGCTCTGTGCTTGATGTAATCAAGAGCACCAGGATGAGAGGTCAATGTTTGTTAGAAAAAAGTCTATTTCGTCGAAGGGAGGAAATGCCACAAATATGAAGAAGCATTTGAACACACAGCATGGAATTAAGTTACTGGAATGTCATGTGTTCGATGCACGCAGCAGCGCAGCTAACGTTCGCGCTTCATAAAGGTGAGCTAAACTCCTCAAAAGTGATCACAACCACTTGTCACTGTGTGAAGCAATTTTCCTTTATTGTGTGTAGTCGATCAAGTTATCTTCTGTCCTGTCGTTTGAAGCATACATTTTTGCTATGACATTTGTCTCCCATTATTGATCACTTCACGTTAATTATCGGAGGGCGTGTGTTATCAGCAAACTTTCACGTTGTCGTGTAAACCCAATATTAGCTAAACTGAGCGACACTGTCATATTATATGATTTGACCTTGGCTGAAAATGGAAGATTCTATAGCTAAGCTAGCGTAGCTATAACTGACATAGCTTAGCTATAGAATCTTCCATCTTCAGCCAAGGTCAAATAGAAGTGTAGAAGAAGAGCAACGACAAAATGTAAATGTGTATGTATACATACTGTATATGGTGTGTAGCATTATAGAAAATGATATAAAAGAACATTTATGTAAATTAACCCGTTTGTGCTCTTTTTTCCCCCCCCTTGCCCCTTACAAAATAAACTTGAAGTATACTTCTTTTTTGTAAGTATACTTAGTATAAAAAGTATACTATTATCATGGTACTTAAGAGTATACTAGCAGTGTACTTATTTAAATACTATTTTTGTACTAAGTAAACTGAATTGGCCCACTTTTTAGGTCATTTAGTACACTTTAAAGTACACTTATAGTGTATTTGAGGTTTACTTTTGAATACTGTAAAGTAGCCTGTGTAGTGCCCTTTCAGTTCATAAAGTATATTTCCTAAAGTACTTCAAAGTATACTTTGGAATACTCTAAAGTAACCTGAGTAGTGCACTTTCAGTTCATGAAGTATACTTCCGAAAGTACCTCAAAGTATACTTTGCAATACTTTGAAGTGCACTTTCAATTAATGTAAGTATGTCAAGAAGTAAACTTAATAAATGTCAATTTACTCAGATTTACTAATATATTTTATAAACGGGGGCTTTCACCAAGTGCAGATCTTTAGCTGAATGAAGCTAAGTATTGTGTATTCACGCGTGTTAAATAATACAGCTCCTCTTATGAAACGTAACACTCATTTAAATCATGGTTACAATGGTAAACCGGCACAACAATGACAATTATCACGCAACAAAACACTACATTCTAAGCAGACACATTAAAAAAAACGAAATTCATTAAGTTACATTTGTATTTAGAACAAACGGCAAACTTATCTGCACATTTTTACATTATTTACTGCCTTGCATCATGGGAATTGACCAGCCAATGAGCCACGCTATCTTCATTTTTTCCCGTCCTTATTTCGTTCTTCAGTCAGTTTGACAGTATAACCTTCAAATGCACAATGCAACCCTTCTGTCTGCTTCTTTCTCAAGTAGCTTTTTCTTTTTTTCCATTAATACTCCAATTGATAATTATTAGTATAAGAGTATAGGACTTCAAAAAAAAAATTTTATAGGCAGTAATTAAGGTTACAGCTTCAGTACGAAAAAAGATTCAATGTGCAATGCATAATAGATTTTCCTAGACATGAATAATTAGAATGAGATGGATCTAAAGAATTTAACCTGAAATGTACTTCTGTTTTCTGTACAATTTTCTGTTTCGAAGCATACTCCTTAAAAGTATATCAAAAGTGAACAATTTTCAAAGCATACCTAAAAGTATATCAAAAGTGAACTAAAAGTGTACTATCCATATTTTAGTATACTTTAATATACTTCTTTTTTGTAATGGACCCAATAACAATCAATAAGAGAATCGATAAGGAATCGAATCGATAAGCAGGAATTGATGGAATCAGAATTGTTAAAATCTTATCAATACTCATCCCTAGGTACAACGCAGTCGCTAGCTACCTGTAGTCTAGCTGTATATAGTCAAAGCGATCCTTTCAAACTATCAAAATGATTTTAGATTTTCGAAACCGTTTGTCCGGTACAGCCAATCGAAATCGGCAGCAGAGCCGCCAAACATAAAGTTGTGTCGTATCTCAGCAAATCTTTGATGGATTCCCGCCATACTTGCTGCGTGTACTCGGAATCCTCTTCTGAGGATGTCTAAAGTTTCTTCTGGGTCATCTGACCTGCTTGGCCACCCCATTGCTGCTTGCAGCTATATTTAGGATTCCTCCTTAAGGAGGAAACCTATTGTTGGTGGCCAAGCCGCGAAGCTGCGAAGCCACCTTAAGTGTTTCTACCTATTATTATTATTATTAGGAAATTTAGTGATATCCAACACCACATTTTGATGGTCTCGGTCTTGTATCGGTCTCAGACAAAGGACTCTGGATTTTATTTCAAGACCACAACTGCGGGAATATCACAAAATTTCCTGTGCATTGTTGAATGTATTTGTTAATATTACTGTTGTTGGATGTAAAACGTCACGCTTCAAATGCAACCAATAATTTAACTCATTTCTAATTTGAAATTACCTATCACCCCTCCTCGCACCCCAAAAGTGAATGAGGAAGATAGGCGAAACTGTGGCTGTCTGAAGATGTTGGCCAAATAATTTGCTATAATTTTATTTGGTTACCTAAACCACAAAGAGTTTACAATAACGTCCAAAATAAAAACACACAGTTTGTGTAAATTCTGCAAAGAGACGCTCACTGAGACGGCTGGCACTAGGCCTACATCAAACTTTTACCGGCATTTAGAAAGATGCATGTACTCCAAATGCATGGTACTTCAGACCATGCATGGTCTGAAGTTATTTCCCCTGTTGTCAGGACCCCTGTAAGTCCTACTGGTGTTGAGTAATAGAAGCTTGAACACAAGGAAACTGAAAGTTTCTATCTCCGCCTAGATTTTGTTTTGAAAACAGAGGCGGTAGGTATTAGCTGGAAGACAGAATTGGACCACAGCTTGAAGCCTTACCCAATTCAAGTCAAAAGTCAAACATAATACCACAATATATTCATACTTGACACATGTTTTTATAAGAGTACATCCAGGCGTTTTCTAAAAGGGCCTTTTGGAGACTCCAAAATGACCCTTTGTAATCAAGGTCAAATACTTAGGATAAAAAGGTATTATTTTTCATAATTGTTATCTCTAATGAAAGGTGGTACTTAGAACTATCATATTTAATAGCTAAATCCCCCATTAGTATTGCTGAAACACAAAAACTGAAGCATGAACACATTTGAGTGCTTTATCTGATTCCCAGGATTGATGCACAACAAACACAGCTTGTGTCTATCTATATTACGCCCGGCACTTTTATTTTGAAGGCTCCACAGATACCTAGCATGTTGGGTATTAGCATTTTCAGCATCTCCTAAGCTACTAATTAGCTCTGCTAATTTCAGAGCCAGTCAAAGCCAGTTTGAGAAATTCGTTTAGAACGTGTGTGTGAGTGTGTGTGTGTGGGGGGGCAGGACGCACAGACCTAGTTGGCTGTAGAGGGCTGTCAACCGGGCATGGAAGCTCCTATTGGGTCAAACAAGGGCAGAGTGTAGCGACCATTTTAAGACTATGTACTCATACATACTCGAAGCACATCTATTCCTATGAGCGATAGTGCGTGAGAGACTGAAAAAAAATGCAGAATGCGAATGCAGAAGGAAGCAACAAGATCGTGGCTATGTGTGGATATAATTAATTGTTTGGACAACTACTTGACATGGTTAGATACTTTGGACCTTTGGGAATGTAACGCAGATCAGGTTTTGATGGGTTGTTTGCATACCAGGACCAATCTGAACCTTTTAGGGTGAGTACAACTTTTTTCTTTGGCTTTGTTTTTATAGTGGTCACCGGACAAAGACGTTGACTGTACTTGCTGTTGCAACTTGATCTTAAAATGGTTTATTGCAATGGAAGCGCAAGAATCGTAGTTTTCCGAAATCAGGTTTGATACTGTATTTCTTCCATTAAACGCCGCCCTCAAATAAACGCCGCCTTTGAATAAACGTTGCATCAAAAATGAACATTGTGTAATAAATTCAGCCCTCAATTAAACGCTGCACCAAAAATGAACATTGTGTAATAAACGCCACCCCAGAAGTATGGTAGTAGCAGCATGTCATTTTAATTAACATTCTTGTGTTGCACTAGGAGCCCACTACTAGCTTAATATGTTTCAAATATCACATCAACATACCAAATAACTCTAGCTAGCTAGAGACTAGCTGTTAGTCGGCATTAGAAGGGAAGCTTACGAAAAAAATGCCAGAAAACGAATAGCAGTCTAGCCTATTGCTAACGCCTGTCTAGATTATATATTGAAAGAACTGAGAGGCAGGTGCTCTTGCGTTAGCAAGCTAAACTAGCTTACATGGCTGCAGTAGGTACCCAGCTAACACATGACGTTGCGGCAACGTTGCCAGTAAGTGCTCAGTTGGTAACCCGCGACGTTACCTTCTGGCAACGTCGTGGCAATGTCGTAGCAACGTTATAAAGGGAATGTTGCCAGTTGGTCCCATGGACAACGTTGCCACGACGTTGTACCTTGGTCGGCTGGTTACGTTATTTTTTGGTCCCCTGGACAACGTTGCCGCGACGTCGTACCTTGGTCGGCTGGTTACGTTATTTTTTGACCCGTGGACAACGTTGCCGCGACGTCGTACCTTGGTCGGCTGGTTACGTTATTTTTAGACCCGTGGGCAACGTTGCCGCGACGTTGTACCTTGGTCGTCTGGTTACGTTATTTTCTGGTCCCATGGACAACGTTGCCGCAACGTTGTACCTTGGTCGGCTGGTTACCTTATTTTTAGACCCGTGGACAACGTTGCCGCGACGTCGTACCTTGGTCGGCTGGTTACGTTATTTTTTGGTCCCGTGGACAACGTTGCCGTGATGTTGTACCTTGGTCGGCTGGATACATTAAGTTACCATGGGTTAAGTTGCGGTTAAGTCGCTCTGGTCGCAGGACAACGGATCTCGAGTGCAATATGGTTTATTCAGAGATGGAGAGATCACACTGGACTGCTCTCAGTTCTGACACTTTAGCAATGTAGCCATAATCTACATGAATTTCAATCACACACAATATTAAATGTTGCACCCAGCACGTATAAATGTAGACAATGCATGTAATTCATGTGCAGCTCAGCCCCAGCATGTCATTGGTCATCAATTGTCTCATATGCAGAAACTTAGCTTTAATAAATAAAAGACTGAATTTGGAATATAATTTAGTCTTTCATTCTTTACTATAAACATGTACAAAAGCAATCAATGTGTGATGTGTAACATGATTAAGCAAACATTCTTTGTATAGCACACCAAGCTATACGTACAAGCTGTATGACACACAATGCAAATTTGTGCTCCAATAATTTTGTAATACAAAATTGTTAAATGTGACCAAAAGGTAAGCGACTCTTAAGAGTTTCAATTCCAAAGACAAGTCATCACAGAATATTACAATTCTTCCTTAGCAAACCTGCTCCTCAGTCTGCCCCTGAGCAACAACTTTGCGCATGCCCATTTCAACGCATCGCTGAAACTGGGGTTTCAGAAGAGATTTTGCAGGGGTTCAACACCGTTTTGTACGCATTGGATTTCAACTGGAAACTAGAGAGGGTACAATTTCTGGGAAATTGTAGGGTGTGCTTGCTTGCGTCGGTTGTAAGTTTTTCCCTTCTAGTGATATTTTCAAGCATTTAGCCTACTCATATTGCATATTTCATTAAGAATACCATTTGAAACAGCTGCAAACCCCCTTTGAAACAAGCTACTGTAACAACGTTGTCACTGGCAGTATGGAATCGCGATTCAAACAGTACCGTCTGCTAACTGAAAATATGCCCCCCAAAACGTAAATAAGTTTGACATTAATGTAGGGGGAAATGGCTAATTCAAAATAAGTTTGCTAGAGGCAAGCTAGCTGCTGTTGCTCCACATTTCACTGATTGTTTGAAAGCGCCGGAAATGAGAACATTTCTTTTGACATAAAGTTTAGCTGTGGCATTGAAGACAGTACTACACACTGCCAGTGGGTGAGCCGAGTCTGACTGAGGCTAACGTCAAAACAAGCCGTGGTGTCACTCAAATTCCAAGTTTTACACAAATCACAAAAATATGCTGACGCGCTGGCTGTCTTCGCAATCGCCATATCTTTATAACACTGCCCTCCTTCTGATTTTTGATGTAGAATTGACCCTGGTACGAAATTAAGAAAATACTCATCAAAGATCGACAAAAGCTGACGCAATCGTCAACGGAGGCTGACGGGGCTCTCACGTAGCAAACCAATCAAAGTTTTTACAGCAACCTACATTCAAATCTCACCTTCTGGCTGTCTTCACAATAGTCATATCGTCATAACATTGCCCTCCTTCTATTTTGTGGTGTAGAATTGACCGAACTATAAAAATACGAAAATACTAAACTACTATGACGCTTGCATGGCTGCCGCCTAGGCAGTCTCACGGGCGACCCGCACTCGCTCAAATTACAAAGACTTTCACAACCTAAATAAAAAATCCGAGATGGCAGTTCCACTCGAAATTGCTTTCTCAACAAAACCCAATGGTTGGTAATTTTGGGGGTTGGCATTTTTCACTCATAATTTGCGTGCTAGAACGTCTCTATCACGTTGTATCCATGCGTCGTTGCTAACGTGTGCTGACGTAGTGACGTAGGCTAGCACTGCTACCCTTCGTTGACAGAAGACACTTTTCGCCCCAAAAACTTGACGCTCAGCCTAAACCGTGCAACGGAACGTAAATCCCAATAGAAGCAACGCAATCGAGACCAAGACGAAACTTTTGACACCTAGGTTGTCTATGTAGGCCAAATATTGACTGAGTTTTAGGGGTGGGAAAAGAATAATAAAAATAATAATAATAAGATATATGTGAGAGAACAAAGGTTGTGCCCTTGCCGAAGGCAAAGCACACCCAATTAGCTACTTCAAAGGTGAGTTTCTTTACAGAAATTGTTTTAAATATATAAACATATTTTCAGAAATTGGATGGGGCATGCTATTACGTATATGTTTGAAATTTAGGCTATTTAGCCTGTTTATGTGCTATCAGATTCACGTTGTTTACGTTAGGATTTCGCTAGCTACAGTAGAGGTTAAACCCTCCAGAAAGTTAGCCTATGTTGAAATACTGAAAATGCATAGGCCTACATGTTATCAAAGTTTAGCGTCTCACAAGTCATCCACAAAAGAATCAGTGAAAATAAACGTTCAGAACTGTTAGAAAACCTTGTCCCAAAATAGTTTATTTAGCCCGGAATTTTCAAAGACTGTGGAGCTAGCGTGGCTGATCAATGTTTTAATCACAGTCGGTCATGGCATGCACAGCAATGGCGTCTATAAAAGTATCATGTCACTGATTTTTCCAATTTGTACATGACATCTGTTTTTGGATACGTTTATTCGTTTTAACCTTTAGATGCGTGAGTTCTAAATATTTCCGACGCTTCCACCAGTTATTTGTCCAAAACGGCGGCTAGGTAGCTTTAATTAGCTTCCGTTACCTAGCAACCTAGCATAACCTAGGTTCTAGGTTCAATCTGCTAGTGTTACTTGTTAGCCTACTAATTGTAAATTTTGAAGCCATACTATAGCGTTTGTCATATAGTTTTTGTCTATCGGAAAATAGTCGGTTGGAATGTTCAGAATCACACATGTGCGACGCTACGCTGTGCGGCCCTGCTTTCGAACGATCACATATGTGCAATGCTACTCCTTAAATGTCAATATGCTAAAGCTATGTACATAAACTACATTCCACTTTCATTTCTGTACAGATTATCCTACCACCGTCACACGGCCTAGCACTGTGTCCCTGGGAAATGATGGTAAAGTAATGAATGACCGTTTATAACAGTGACAATAATTGTAGGAGCCATGGCAACCCTAAAGGCTATGTTTTGAAGCAAAAGCATGACCCATTGGGGGCCCAGGAAAACAGCTGGCAGCCAGGCAAGTGCAAATATAAGACACTCAAAAATATATATGCTTTGTATACAACCATTCAAGGTAACATTTGTTATTTGCATCAATGTTACAGCTAATCTAGAAGAACCACAGTGTATGCCAATCATGCTAACTCTTGTAAACTTGTTTTACTTGTCTTTAATGACAGACACATTACAGGTTATGCTCCGGAAGATGGAGACATTGGAGGAGAACCAGCTAGAGGCTCTCCTATTCAGGCGACTACAGGGCAGACACACTGAAGAGGTGCCAGTGATGGACCTACAGGTGGCCCAAACACAGGCTGAACTCCAAGACCTTGAGGAGCACCTTAAGGTGCTGGAGTTGCGAAAGAGAGTGGTAAGTGTTTGGAGATGCCATGAACTATGGCTTACACGCAGCGTTCAACGTTCACATTGGTGCTGACAATAAGTTCATGACTTCTAATTGCAGACGCTGTGATGAAGTGGAAGACGGGACTGGGAGAGAAAGCTGTGGAGCTCCTGATAGAGGAGACACTCAAACACACCCCGGCAGCCCATTCAAAACAAGCCAGGTGAATGAATCATGATTGCCATGATTCCCGGCCATGCCAAATGACGTTGTGTCCTTAGGCAAGACACTTCACCCTACTTGCTTCGGGGAGAATGTCCCTGTACTTACTGTAAGTCGCTCTGGAGAAGAGCGTCTGCTAAATGACTATATGTAAATGTAATGATTGCAGCTTCCATATCCCATAGCCTTTCACATGGCTATGTGACAAAAATCTAGAATCACATATTTTTTTGATGATGTATATTATTTTAGATGTGATTTTTTTATGACTTGTATAGCCCCTTTTTACACGTGCAATTATGTTGATAGAACACTAACTTATTTTGTGCTTCATTGTCAGGGCCAACAGACAGGACCTGTAGCGGGACTGGCAGAAGATTTTAATTCACTGTTTGGCCCTTAATAAAATGTTACATGGAAATGCTGCCTTGTTTATGATTAGCTTGAGTTAGGCTACACATCACACAAACATAGTCCTCCTAAAGTTGGCTACCATGTAAACATATTAACAAGCATATTACAACAAATAGCCTATTATACAAGAACAAGTAGCATTTTGGGCAAATGAGGTCTGCATATGAACCGCCCCAATATAAGCAGTAGAATTGAGAAATATAGGTTACTTAATTAACGTCGCAGTTACGGACTAGCAACGTCACAAAATTACGTTGCTAGGAGGTCGCGGTTACGGACTGGCAACGTCACAAAACAACGTTGCTAGGAGGTCGCGGTTACAGACTGGCAACGTCGGAAAATAACGTTGCCACGACGTCGCGGTTACGGACTGGCAACGTCACAAGATGACGTTGCGGTTACCTCCTGGCGTCCCACAGATGCACCGTCCGGCAACGTCGCCAAAGACGTTGCGGCAACGTATGTTTGGTCATCGAGTGACGTTGCGGCAACGTAAGGGCAACGTAACTGTGTTAGCTGGGTAGGTGTTTTCGGTATCTAGCTGTCTATCTTGCAATTCAGCGTTAATAAAAAGCAGATGAGAGAGCTAGCTAGTCTAGCTAACATTGACATTTGCTCATTGCTTAATTGGTGATTTAGAAGACTGTACTGTTCAAACTAGTTAAGAACATTTAATGTAACAAACTAGCAAGCTTGTTTAAAGACACGTTAGCATGCTAGCACAGCTAGCCTAGAATACTGTATTTCTTATAAACGCCGCCCTCGAATAAACGCCGCACCAAAAATGAACATTGTGTAATAATCATTGTGTAATAATCGAAGCATTTAATCGAAGAAATACGGTCATCAATACTTCAACAAATAAATTAACCACAACTTAACATTTATTTGAACTGTATCAAAGAATAAACACAGGGGTAATACAGGAATGTAGCAATCTCACAACTTGGCCCCGAATTAAGTAAATGTAAGAGATTGTCTAGTTAGAATTGCATGTAATCAAGTTTAAAAGTTTAAGGTTTGTTTGTTTTGATGTAGCCTCAGCGTATGCTGCATGTAAAATGGAGGACCCTTTCCCAGATCCCAACATTTTGACTATTTTTGACACATTTGAGACTTCTTAGACAAGTGCGACAAAATATAACTGTTACAATAAACCACTCTATAGCGTGCAGGCAGACTACCTCTGCCTAGATCCCAACATCGCATTTTGGTGCGTCCCAGTCTTTTACAGAAGGTAAACTGTCTAGTAGTGGGCTGCTGGGGCTTGGGATATAGCTTGCCATTCACGGCAGATAAGGAGCAAAACAGCTCTTTGTTGAACGCAGTTTGGGAATTTGCACACCAATTTCTCTGTCTGTGACTGAACACTCAGTAGAATGTGAGCCAGTCCCTTGTACGGAATTAAACAAAATGTTAATCTGTATGCCTGATGTGTCTGATTGTATATGTGTGCGTCTTCCCCTTAGATTTTCTGTCTGCAGTGTACCGGACTTTTTGATTTCCTGTTTTGGCTCCTTCTCGTCCCTTTTGACATGTGCCCGCATGGGTGAGCGGTGAGCACACAGTTACAGACCGTTTTGTATAAAAATGTTCTTCAGTCGAAATTGAGACGATTCTTCCATCACTGCCTGGTGTCTAAGCCAGGGCTCTCAAGTTTTGAAGACAGGCAAGAGTGACATTCTCATCCCCCCCCCCCCACCCCCTGTGAGGGGTTCAAAATTAATTAATTAATTGCTTTATACCTGACATCTTTGAAAGGCAGCAATGATTAATGCATCCATGGCCAGGATATAATTATAAAATATTATAGACATTATTTTAAAAGTGACCTATAACATCGACTATGCAAAACACTAAATGTATTTAGTGCTAATAAAATTATTACGCCTATTTGGAAAGAGATGTTTATAATGTGACAATATGTCAGTCATCGTGTGATAACGAAAATATGACTAGGCCAATTTTATGTAACAGACGTGGTATTGCAAACTCCGTCAGAGGTATCGGGGCCTATGTTCGTCCCGCACTGGGTACGAACCTGCCACCTCTGACATCCCAAGTGCCCCCACTACCAACTATGCCAACGAAAAGCTAGTAATCCGTCGACGCGGGTGGCCTGTTACATACCTGAGGAGTGAGTTTCATCGATACACACCAGCTACATCTATGAACTACTTGTTCTGAGCAGGTGTTGTCAGTGAACAGGCTGTAAAACTGTTGGTTAAGATACAGACACTCATGAAAAACTGATGCTAATTATCTGGGAAACAACAGCAGTCAAGTGGTCATTGTTTGTGTCAAACAAGTTGTGAATTTGTTGTAACATTAAAACAGGAGATCATGACTTAGCCTACTCTGCTCGAGCTCCAGTGGTTTGCTCTGTAGGTGAACGAAACCTTCGGAAGACGTAGCAGAATCACGTGAAAAATGACAGGATATGCTTTTTTTCCATTGGTTGTTGCATTAAATCTTACCCAGATACAATGGTGCTATTTTCCGATTGGCTATTGTGTAGACCCTTTCTTTTTTTTGATTGGCTGATAAGTGGCAGGCTCGACTAAGAACTCCAGGGGAGACGCTTGATTCCTGCAGGTTCCATAGTGAGAGTGGCGCGGCCAGAGGAATTTTAGTTGGGTGCTGCGGCATATTAAATATATTATAAATATTTTTTTTCTGCGTGAGAGATACAATGTGTGGCGGGAGAGCGTAACAAAAGACCGAAATGGTGACTGTCACGCTCAATGCGTGACACTTGAGAGCCCTGCTAAGCATTTCTAAAAAAAACATAACGCAGACTACACCGGAATTACAGTTCCACCTGTAATTTATTTTGGCCAATCAAAACCCACATCCTCAATATTTCAGAGCAAAACTGTCAATCCTGCAGTAAGGGTGTAACAATACACTCATCTTACAATTCGATACTTATTACAATACTGGTTTCACAATATGTATCACAATATATATATATTTTTTTTAACTGAAATTCAATTAAGAGATGTATTTGTTCATTCAACTTAGTTTAACTCAGTTCAAGCGATTTCTGTGAATGCACGCAGGTGCAGAGTTGGTTGCATTCTGGTAGCTTAACCAATAGAATGAAACAGACGTCATATTGTACAAAATATTGCCATAACTACAATACATATTGTAACATTTTTGCATTGCAATATATTGTGCCACAATATATTGTTACACCCCTACCCTGCAGTAAATACACTTAAAAAGGTTTCAATTTAAGAAACCTACACAAAAAGATTCGGTTAGAAAAGCGTCTTGGGCAGAGTAGAAAGCAACAGTCTGACATGGAAGTTTGCAAAGTAATTTGCTAATTTTTATTTGAAAATTGCATTGCCATTGACCCAATACATTTCATCTAAGGCACTGCTGAACATGTTGGTTCATTGGGGACATTTACTACTTTTTTTTGCATAATTCAAGAACCTCGTAGGAAATGTGTATTTCTTCTTAAACCAGGCAGATATGAAAAAATTATTTCTGATTCATCTTTACAAATTTAGTTCAGAACCATAAGAAATACTTTCTTTAATGAAAAGCTTTCCTGACGACTAAGAAACAAAATTCTAAGCAGCCCACACACTAAGTGTATATGCTGCTCATCACACAAACTTGTATTGCAATGATAAATGTAACGCCACATTCTTGCTAAAAGGTACTTTTAATGTAGCCTTCCTTGAAGGCGGGTACTCTGTTGAAGTTTAAAACTATTGGATCTACCCAGAGCCACTCTGGATCTGCCATAACCAATCGCTAGTCTTAGCCAACTCCTTCACCACTACTGTAACGGAGCTAGCTGCCGTAGCTGGAAAATCAAACTTTTCCCGAACCCCGTGGGGAGGAGGGCCACAACATCATGGCCACCAACAAAACTCAGCAAAGATTGTTCTTGCTCCGGCTTTAACTTCTGGATAGTCGGCAGCGTTGCCACAACGGACCAAATGGCTTCGCTCACATCTTTCTCCGCCGCCATTACTGAACTACAACTCAAACTAGCGCACAACATCAACGTCATCGTTTTCAGCCACTCCCTCTGTTCGCTGATTGGACCGCCAAAAAAGTTTCTGGCAAAAACCGACTAATATACAGATACAATACATCTTGAAATGCACCGCTATGGTGGGACTACTTCCTACATAAATTCATCCTGATCTTCAATTGACAGATGATTGTCAGTACAGCCCAATAGTTTTCGAAGCTTCCAGAAATGCTCTTAAATGATGACCCATTTAAAACAGTTTTCAGAAAAATGTTCTCCTAAATGTTTGTAGAGTAATTAAAAAACTTCCTAAGAATCCAATTTTCATGGAAAAAGCAGGACCATCCATTTGCATCATCTCTCAATTTGAAAAGCGATATTTCCTTCTGAAAAGGAATAAATTGGACTATGCTTTTTTGTATGACATGGCATTTACTCTTGTTACTAATCAGAATGTATTGGTAAAATTATGAAAATAGGTTTAATTATTTTTTTTTAATTAAAGAAAACTCAGAAATAAAAGTATTCAAGATTTTCCCAATTACAGAAAATACACAATTAATACATTTTTAATTTCTCCTCTTCCGAAACATATTTTTTGTTTCTTACATTATAGCAGCAACTACAGTTCTTTAGAACAAAATTTCAAGAATAATCTTCAAAAGTCCAATTAAAATAGTCCAGAAAATTGACTCCTCTTCCTCAAAGTCTTCATCTGGTGCTTGGCGGTATTTCTGTGGCCTTATTCTGTCCTCTGATGTGTAAAAGCTTTTATCAAAATGATCCTTGGGAGCAGTCTGATCATAAAACACACGCATCTCAAACTCACTCTCCTGGTGGGATGGGTGTCCATAGATTCCAATCCCAACTGGCCTTATAAAGTCCCTTGGTACCACAACTGCATCTTTACCGCATGTCACCGACTGCAGTTTGTAAGTGTCAAAACTTGGTCGCAGGGTCTTGTCAGACACATATAGGTCAGCGTCTCCTTTCAGGCTACGCAAAAGCAGAATGATCCTACCATCGTGGTTAAGACGCAAGTAGCTGTAGTTACCGGCCCCTATGTGGCCCTGGACCACATGCAGCAGCAGCCATTCCTCAGAGACAGCATCTTCCTCTGAAGGATGCAGGAATCCCCTGGCCTGGGACAGGAAGACAGCAACTGCCAGGAGACAGCTGGACAACACCATGGTGGAGATGTTCAATCACCGACAGGTTATCACCATTATTCTAGCATTTGTTGATAACCTGGAGAACAGTATAAAAGGGACATTTGAAATATGAGATATTTAATTAGATATAAAAAGGTAAAAACTAGCTTAGCTTATATCCCCTATTTCTTAACTATCAGCAATGGTGATCAATGCCGATTATTGCTGCTAGTTTTATTTTGGTTGTTAAGGAACACTGCTAGGGTGGGACCTATATAAGAAACAACTAGGACATAACACCTTTACAGCTGTGGCCTACATTTACAGACAGTGGCAACACCGATTGTACTTCCACTTGGAACTGGGTTGTAATCTGATGCACTAATTTGTTCAGAATTTCCCCCTCCCTGTCTGAATGAATTGCAGCCAGGATATTCAGCCAGGTGGCACATGAGAGTATACTGAACAAGATTGGTTAGCATGTCATTGATCAGGATTGAACAATCACAGTCATACAATACATGTTGCAATGAGATTTCCAGAACAGAATAAATATGATCCTTAATAGGTTTGAACACACAGCATAGGTTTTCCATCTGCATTGAATGCCAAAACAGATTCCAAAGCTATCACTGCTCACTATGTTGAGACCCTTTAAAGATTATATTAACTTCTTCCTCAATGTTTTGTCATTTAAAAAACTACTCAAATTATATTTTCATTATGAATTTTCATAGTGGAACAGGGAAGATTAACAGGGAAGGGAAGATTAATAATAATAATGTATTCCTTTGGCAGATGCTTTTATCCAAAACAACCTACTGAGTTGGATTTGAACCTGTGACCTCTTGCTCTGCAGTCATATACAGATTTATATAACAGTTAGTTGAGATTTGATTGGACAAGAGGTTGTTGTCATCAGTGTTGATATTTGGCGACAACAGCAATGGGACTTTTAAGTATACGTGTAAGACTCTGCTTACATGAATGACAGTTATCTATCTATACTATATAATATCTATAATATGTCTACCTATTTATAAAGTACCTAGTACTAGTCACATTTGTGCAGGAAAAGGTTTGTGTTGCTTGGCTAAGGTCCATCAGATTTGCAGAACTATTTTGTGTTGGCAGAGCCAAATAAATTATTAAATTATCAAAAATCATAATCTGTCAACTGTCATAATGATAACTAATAAATGGCACTTGTAGAACTGTTTATATAAAAGTAATATCACACTCGAGGTTGTGCATTATTGCTGACATTGCATCAATACCTATGAATCCAGACCTGGGCATTGTACATTTATTTATTTTAAATTTTTGATTTATCTCACGCGGGCCGGTCTGGGACAGCCCGCGGGCCGGTAAATAAATGTGCTGAGCGGTAGGAAATCAGGACTACAGTGATCAGGCGATTTACGTATGTGCGCTTACGCAGCCTCACTGACAGGAGAGTTAGCTGAAAATGAAAGTTTGATACAGAATGTAGTTTTTAACAAGACATGGACTTCTAAGTATCTGTTTACTGAAGTCAAAGGCAAAGCTGTGTGCTTAGTTTGTGGAAAACGGGTTGCTGTGTTGAAGGATTACAATTTGAATCGGCACTAACAGTGCGTTCACACTGCAGCGTTTTTTAACGCTCTGCACCGCTCGCCTTCCCACAGTGCCCCACGCTCGGGGGCGTGTTAGACAAGTTAATACAGAGTTGTAGTTCTTTAAGGTCACTGTTGTAGTCATGGCCAAGCGTGCAGATTTGGGTTCATGTACTCACAATATCGATCAAAATACCGAATTTTTACTGCGCCTGTGCAAGATTACAGTAGAATAACGTTACATGTTACGCCACCGGTCACTCAACCAGTCGTTTGTAGGCTGGGCTAGCGAGCTAGCAGTGGCACAGAACAGTCACGTAATGTGACGAGACTGAATTTAAAAGTAGGCTATAAAAACACACTAGGAACACTGACGACATCGGCAACCATGCACTATTAGTTTAATGTAATCTTTAAATTCAGGCTTCGTCACATTAGTAACTTTGTTCTGAACAGAACTGGGTGTGCAGACACATAAGAAAAGTTTCTCCTCCATCTTGAAGTTGTGAAACCTAGAAATGTTTATCATGACCAACGGTTGCTACGTTACAAGAAACAAGAAACCAATCCGATTGGCCAACGCTAGCGTTTTCACGCTCCTCATTTACATAAAGTTGAGAAAATCCAACTTGCAACGCTCCGCTCCGCTCGCCTTCCCACAATGCCCTACGCGAGCGTCAACGCCTGGTTTCATTGAAAAAGAATTGGAAGCCGACGCCCCGCGCCGCCCGCTCCGCTGCAGTGTGAACGCACTGTAAGGGACTAAACACGCTTGACTGATTCAGTGGGCGTGGGCCGCTGATGGTTTGCTAGTTAATCTGCAGACCCTGATGATCACCTGTCAACTGTCCTTCGCTTATCCACCTCAGACATTCAGCCAGATTTCGATCTTGTTCAGACTGGATTTCTCTCACGGAACAAAATGAACTGAAAAAAAAAGCATACGTCTATTGCTTTTTGTATAAAGTTGATCAATTGCATATCTTTAACATACTGCAAAACACCTTTTCAGTGTTTGTGAAGATTAACTAGTTAAAAATGAAATGAAACACTGATGTATAGGGATGGGCATGGTTCATTTTTATTGATACCATTTGAGACTGCTTAACGATTCGAGTCTTTATCGATACCACTATCGATACTTTTCTATTATTTATATAACAATAATATGTCAAATAGAACAAGGGGAACGTGTTGCTCTCAGGAGGAGGCTGGCTAAAGGGGGGTCGCTGGTTCGATTCCTGGCCGTGCAAAAATGATGTTGTGTCCTTAGGCAAGGCACTTGCCTCGGAGGGAATGTCCCTGTACTTACTGTAAGTCGCTCTGGATAAGAGCGTCTGCTAAATGACTAAATGTAAAAGGAACACATATTGGGACAATGGATCCTGGCTCTGGCTAAATCTACATGTCCACTGCAGATGTACTATCCACAACCTGGATGAGTAACTAAATGACTGCGATTGGTCGGTTGATGAAAAGTGACATTGACGATCATCGATTTTATGAAAAGTTGAACACGTTTCAACAAAAGGCACCTGATATAGCTAAATAACTAGCTAACCAAACCTTCCTTATCTTATCCCTTTTTTCTTCTGTCTCTGTTTTTGTTTAACGAGCTGCTTAAGCAGCCCACAGAGCCATGCTCTCGGTGACTATGTTTTGAATAATCAGCAGCGGGGCGGGGGGGAGGCTAGTCTTTACTCACACACTGCTTGTAAATTATTTTATTTTTTTAATCTGGTTTGCGCACGTTATTTTAGGGGCATGTGCGAGTGAAATAGTTGCACTGTAGAGCCCTGAAATGGCTTATTATTGTCAACGATTCAAATGTAGCCAAGCCTGTGACCGCTAGTTAGTACGTTCAACCATCCTAGCAAGCAGCAAAATGAGAAATGAAGCGAAGTAGAGCGTCAGGCAAATAAATTCTTCGTTTAGTTTAAACTCAGTTGGCAGGCAATTCAATTAAATTTAGTAATTTTATTAGACAATCTATGTATGTTTGTGCACCAGTGATTGGAGTTAAATTACATGACTCTTATCTCTCGATAGACCTACATAAGTTAACGTTACATTATATTACCCACTAGTCTCGATAGCAGTATCGATAAGCTCGGACCTTATTGATCTTCGGGTTTTGGGAAATTTGGAACCGGGTCCTTATAGAACCGTGTATCGATCCCCATCCCTACTGATGTAATGATTGTTTTTGTTTTTACTGTTTATTACTTCTATAGTCTTTTCCTATTTTACCTACACCACAATTTCATATATTTACAGAATATCCTTATTCTTTTGATAACCAGTAGCAGCTAATCAAAATATATACTTTACTGATTTTTACAATGGGAGAAAATGAATAGTGAGCAGATTTAAGTTCAAGTTATCGTTGATGCGGCCCTCCAACACACTTTCTCATGTGGCCCCTTGAAAAATATGTATTGCCCACCCCTGTATTAACCTATGGAGTGATCAAAATAAATTGTTCATGCTCAAGACCCAAAGCTTACCACCTCATCTGTGAAACATGGTGGAGGGTGTTATCACATGGGCATGTACTGCTGCCACTGGAACTAGATCACTTGTCCTCATTGATGTGACTGCTGACGATTGGAGGGGATGTAACCTGAAGTGTATGAAAAAATGTAATCTCTTCAAATCCAATAAAATGCCTCAAATCATTAGACAGCATGTTATGAGACAACCCTTTGCACCACCTTACAACTCTGACACATTTTCAACTGCTCAAATGACACATCAGGCATCATGTGTACAATTAATTTTAATTTGCCAGTGAGGTACTAGATACCATTTATTTTTCTATTCATCGTAATTTTTCCTATTGAATCATAAATGGTATATTGCAATTGATTATACTTATGTTGCATATATTTTGGAATTAAAGGCAGGGTAGGCAAGTTGCGTGAAGCTAGCTATTTTAGCTTCTTTTTGACACGATTCAAACCAAAATATCCCACCTTCTCCCTTCAAAGCGACTCCCACAAAACTATAGTAAGGAGTATTGAATGGAGCAGAGTGCACGCAGGTCGGTAGACATTTTACATTTACATTTACATTTAGTCATTTAGCAGACGCTCTTATCCAGAGCGACTTACAGTAAGTACAGGGACATTCCCCCCGTGGCAAGTAGGGTGAAGTGCCTTGCCCAAGGACACAACGTCATTTGGCATGGCCGGGGAATCGAACTGGCGACCTTCAGATTACTAGCCCAACTCCCTCACCGCTCAGCCACTTGACTCCCTAGACAGACACAGGTAGCTCGTCCAATCAATAGTCAGGGTACCCCTTAATGATTGGTCGTGTTTATTACAGTATTGCGACGCCCACAGATGTCGGAATTATTTCATATTACCTTCAAACCTTTAGATATATTGGTTGCCATCAAGACGTGAAGTTACTTTCGGCAAATAAGACAAAAAGTGCTTCTCAACAACATTGCCTCCCCTGCCTTTAATATCTGTACTACAAAAATGCATGATGTTGATTTATATCACTTAAGCATGATACAATAAGATAGTGATGTATCATTTGAGCATTTGTTTTACATTTGAAACTTAGATTGAATAGTGTGAATAGTGCATACCATTGAGCACACAAGGCCAGTGATGTTTCCCTGCGGCAGTTAGTAAAGCAGTCAGAGCATCACTCACTTGTTCAACGTTCATAAAGTTATTTGATGAAACATGTAGGCCTAGCTAGTAAGGGGCCTTCCTAAAGTAACAAATAAAAACAATCGTGTTTTTGTGGGGACACTGCTAAAACTGGTGACCTGAGCCAGCTATGAGGGTCGTACGGCTATATGGACAGTGCCAATAACATACCATAGAAAAAACTGTTTTACATTCCCTTAATGTGTTAGCACTTAATATGCATGCCAATGAAGCCTTAACACTACTCTATACTGTAGATTTATATTTTATTTATGTTCATGGTAGTCTATGCAACTATAACAGTGCAATTCCCCTCACGGATGAATCATAGTCTATTATACTCTAGTCTATAGTGAGTTGGCCGATTAGGCTACTGTAAATTCCACAATATTTGTTGAGCAGCTCAAATGAGTTAGGGTGTTGTGTGGCTGTAGTAAAAAAATGTTTTAGTCAAATATAGTCGGCTTGAATTACTGTCATACGGATAGTTTCGATTGACAACAAGCTTTAAAAAGGATGTCAGCCGCAATCCTTTATTCCTTTATCCTGATTCAAAACAGATACGGTTGAAAACAAACAAGCACTAACTTGGCTAAAGCTAGTGCTAACTAGCGCGATCTGCTCTGGCGATTAGACCTCCTGATGCAAAATAGTTCGGGTGGAAAACAAACTTGCAACCTCAGCTAAGTTTTTAGAATTTGACCCGTTACTGTATATCTCAACGTTGTATGTAAATTATTTGGTTGAGTGAGGATTAACAGGGGGAGGTTTGTAAATCGAAACTTTCACGCGTAGGGCCCCAGCTACTAGCCTAGGACTACAGGAGCACGTTGGCACTATACTATTATAGTAGGCTAAACCAGTTCTGCTGTCAATAGTTTTGACACCAGCTATCTAGCTCACATGCATGAAAAGTATGCAGGATTTGCATATCATTCACATACATGGTTATGGTTACGTATGCCTACCAGCACATTTGAATGAGCCTAGACGAGTCATCAGACTGCTAGCTCTAGCTCTATCGGTAGTACGGTAAAGACCACCTAAAAAAGCTTGGCACGCTTGCTGGCATTTGAATAAGGGTTTAAAAGATTAGCTAACGTGGTGGATTCTGATCTAAACTTGATCTAAACTTCAGATAGTTTATTATCTTACCGTAAATAACTGCGTACTTTGTGTTATTTATACTCAATTGTGTGAACACAATACAAAATAGTTAAACAGCCTACTGTTTTTTTCAGTGCGCGCCGGACCAGGAAGTGTCTTCTTCTTTGGTTTAATGGCGGTTGACAACCATAGGCTGTGTCTGAAACCGCTAACTCGTTCACTCATTCACTATCCCCTATGTAGTGAAGGGCAGTGAGTGCACTATATTTCAGCAGTGAGTGAACGAAATGAGTGAGCGATTTCAGACGCTGATGTAAATTCCCTGCTTCAGAGAGCACTCGGGTATGGAAGGCCCAGTGGTCAAGTATTAAGACGCCCCCGTGTGTCGACCACATGTAATTACCGCCGACTTTGAACGCAAAGTTGCCGTCCTTTGCACCTTGCTTGACGCGGCCCTGTCTCAACCACGCAGAAAAAACGCAGACTTGCAGGCAAGGTCGCGGTCATTTTCGCCTCGAATTGTATGGAAGGCCGCTTTAAACGTCTTAGAAACTCATGTTAACACGAACAAAAAGTATGTGTCGACACATTCATTTTTGTTGTGTTAACGTGACATTTTTGGACGTGTTAACGGAACAAAAAATGACCCGTTGAAGCGCCAGGTAGATTTTCTCTGTGTTAAGACGTACTAGTTAAGGCCAACAGATTGTTCCATTCTTGTGTAAGAAGACTATTTTTCCAGCTTCTAGGTGCACCACCGCTACCTTTTGGATTGGAGTGTAGATACGGATATTTCACAAAATTATTGTATGAATTAATGTCTTCTAAAAATAGCCACGTATCCACATTATCCAAACTCATCTGCAACATTTCTGTAGCGCCATTTTTGAGTGTCATTAGTGTCTTTATCTGACATCTCAGACAATAGATGTCATCAATTGCAAAAGAAAAATACACGCTCCACCATTTAATGTAGTATGCAAAGTTTAAATTTACCCGGGGTATGCTTCTTCATCATGTAGGCCTATTGAAGAAAAATGTAGCCCACCGATCCACTCTATCAGGCTTTTCAAAGTTGGTTTGTCCCTAGCTCTCTATCCACTCATGGATTGTCAGACGCAGAACAAGTTCAAATGCCACAGTAACTGATGTGAACACCACAGGCTACTTGCCTTAATGGCATACACCACTCACACCATACTATGCCAGGAATCTTTGTGTATTTGTGTTCGTCACTGAATCGATAAGCAACATCTTGTATTTTTAATTGGGTGTTTAGGCTTGAATTAAGTTTTTGTGGGGAAAAGTGCCTTGAATGCTTGCTAGTTTGCACTTCAGTGCTAGCCTAACGTTACAACGTCAGCACACGTTAGCAACGACGCATAGATACGACGTGCTAGTAAGACAGACAGCGATATCAGCGAGCCCTCAGCAGCATTAGTACCGTAGCTAAAAGTCTGGGAAAGTTTAGGCTATTTTTCGCTAGGTACCTACGAACAATGCTTTAATCTGCTAGACAAGTGGGTTCCTCTTCTTTCTTTTGGTGAGCAGTCTCACAAGCCCTACTTACCCGGCGTCATGGAGCCAAGCAGCTAAATCAGGGCTCTACGCTAATGTTTTCACCAAGGAGTACATGTGCTCCTAAATGAAAACATTTAGGAGCACAGTGTTTTTTTTATTGTATTCGTTTATTAAACATAACTTAACACAGGGGCGTCGTTATACCCTTTTTACAGGGGCATGTGCCCAGTATAAATCTGCTGTGTCCCAGTAAAATCTAAAGTTTGAGTTTTAACAATTTACTTTATTAGTCAGTGCATTAATTAAGGTTGATAATCCCCCCAAAAATAAACACAATATCCCAATCAACGCATGTAAAATCAAAGCAGTTTAACCGAAAACACAAAGCTTGCATTAACTATAGATGTCCCTGCCAAAGCTGATATCAAACTTGCGTCCCTGAACTGTTATATAGTGGGTTAAGTGAGGTGAGTTTCTATAGCCTAATATAGTGCATTGTGCGCAACACGCTTGGAAGAAGGGATATGAATAGGGGCCTGTGCCCCAGTACAGTTTTATGTCTAACAACACCACTGACTTAACAGTTAATGCTAGACAACTAGCAACTTTCACTCTGATAGAACTAGAACAAATAGTTTAAGAAACATGTATATAGTTATAGTTAATATGTTCTTAAAATACTGGGACATTATAGACTATGTAAGCACGCCATGGATTAAAAGGCTTGATAGTCAAACCTAGGTAGACCCAGAGCCATATAAAAAGAGAGTTGAGACACTTCCATAGACTTCCATTGTAATCGAAGAAGGCAGAAGTAAAGCGTGTCATTTGCGACCTATAGTCCCAAACATTGTATTTTGCAACGTTCAACCCCATTTATGTTCAGTGTTACGAATCAAGTTAGCTGTTTTGAAAATAGTTTTATAATAATGCAGTAATTTGATCAAATTACCAGCTAACTTGCTTCGTCACACTGAACATGAATGGCGTAATAGTTTGTGAAAGACAAATATCCGACGAGGCAAAATCCCGGACAATTTTGGAATCCCTGCCGGACGCATTTTTTAGGTCTCGAAAAGAGGACGTCTGGCCACCCACATTTGAGCCTATATAGCCAGCTTTACTTAAAGTTAATTGTAAGATATAGCTTGTTAGATTCTAAATGCACATCTGATTAGAGCTAGCAACAATGAATTGCTGATTGAAGGGTCCCCATCGTCCAGCTAGCTGTCGACGCTCGGCAGGAATTTCAGGTCCACTCACTAAAAACAAACTTGACCCTCTCACTGGACATATTGCATAATAAAATGTTTTATTGAATGCAATTGGTTGCCTTGTATATTCTGTTCTATTTACCAAACTCCTTTCTTGTCTTAAATTAAGCTGGTGTGAGCTAGCTACAGTACGGTAGCTAGCATAGCCATTTCTAGCTCTGCTTCACAATTGCTGCCTAGTGTTATAAGTTAGTGTAAGGGGCCCCATTATCGTCCACTCTAAATCTCCAACGTTCGGGGCCCCATTATCGTCCACAACCGTTTCTTCCGTTAATTTCTTAAAGAAGATATGCAGCAGCAACGAAAGAAAGTAACTTATCGATATGTACACATCTTATATTGCTGCACACCAAATTACAGCTTCTTACTTTGAGATTTGAGTATCTAAATACGCTCTCAAACCGTATGTGTAGCATCTGCCTTCCGCAGCGTCAAACTGACATTTCTCCATTGAAAGTGGTTGGGTGGACGATAATGGGACCCCCTGGCTAACTGCTAAAATCAGGAAAGTAACATTTCTAGGCATATCCTGATTGGATTTCAAAACCGGAATGTTATAATATAGGTGTGTATCTATATATTAAAGTACAATGCTGTGACATAACATTTTGAATTTGTATTATAACGACATTTTGGTAAAATTTCTAACGAGCGTCGAGAGCTAGGTGGACGATAATGGGACCCCTTACGCTAATGTAATACATAAATATTAATAAAGTATCAGACATATACATAATGCAACACACCAGTAACCAATTGATATTATGTGTTAATATACCGAAAATGTCAGTAAATCGAGATGCTGCTACGGTCTGTCCCGTTGAAAACCATTCAAACAGGTTGCCAGCTAGCCTGACGATGTCATACTCATAATTCTTGTCAGAATATGAGTCTGAGAACTCTCCATTGGGCTGTGACTATGGGGCGTGTTTCAACCGAACCCGGAAAACAAATGCCTCTTCGCTCAATTGGATAGACCTACAACCAATCAGAGCAACGTAGTATGTTAACTTTTACCAAACCCTGTAGGAAGGACGGCAAAAACATATTTTCCATCGACAAATGCCTTGATTGCGTTTCTCTGTTCCTCTTTCAAAACTAATGCGCTGTCGATGTCTTCTAAAACAGACTCGATGGCAGAATCATAACATCCCAGCTCTCCAGCGGTAGCCATGTTTGTTGAAAACGAATTCAACCAAAGCGCTCTTTGGTGACGTGGTTGATTACGTTACTGTTGATCATCTGTCCATCATCGTATAAAGCCCGCCCTGACAATTTCATTGGTCGAATGAAATTGGTCGGGAAGATGGGTCTGGGGAGTCTCGGTTGGGGAACAACTATTGGGGATAAGTTGGGCTGGCAGCCAGGCTAGTTGCCAGCAGTGTTTTTTTTGCGAGCTACTTGAACCAAGTGATCACGTGTCGGCGAGATCAAAGAGTGTTGTAACTCTTTTTATATGGCTCTGGCCCATTGGTTGCGAATCGTCGCTCGAGCGTCATTATGCTATGTTCACATCGTGCATTCGCGACTCCGTGACTTGCTTTCCATGTGAAATCAATGGTATGCTTCACTTCATCGCGCTGTTGTTCCGTGTATTGACAAAAGCCTGTTACTCGTGCACTGTGCTCGTAAATTATTTTTCAAGTTCGCACATACCTATTTCTAGGCGCAAATGCGAGTGAAATACTCGCACTGTAGAGCCCTGAGCTAAATACTTATTTAGTGCTAGAGTTGTTAGCTACATGTATCCCTGTGTTTGCGCTGTTGCTCAGCAAGTATCATGCCATGGTGTAGGAGGACACCATGGCACATACATTTAAGCAATTTAAGACTTGAATGCACAATACGTAATGTCACATTAAATAATGTATTTTAACTCAAACTTGTGTGATGCGTCGCTGTATCGTTGCACGGTTTAGGATTATATTACAGTAAGTAAAATAGTCTGGTTCAGTACATAAGTGAAGTTAACACCATTTTGCTACCTGCATATACCTACAGCTGGCAGATGTGCTCCGTTTTTTTCCTAGATTCAGACCTAGCCCTAGTAAATTGTAGAGCTAGCTAACTATTAGACTTCTGTTGTGTGGGAATCGCAGGAGCTAACCAGTCGAAGGGCGTACAAAAATACAGGGTCTTGATATCGTAACCGAGGTAAAATGGTCTGTTATGAATGTTCACCAATATGTAGGGGTGGAACGGTACACTGAAGTCACGGTTCGGTTCATACCGCAGTTCAGACATCACGGTTCGGTACAAGTTCGGTACAACGGAGGGAAAAGCAAAACAAACCCTCTACCAGTGAATACGGCGCATTGAAGATCACATGTAAATTCCGATTGCGTCAGTAATTTTTTTGGCCCTATTTGTATGTGTATCTAATGGCTGGTTAAGCACTGTAGGGAGAAGTTGAAAAAAATGTTTTTGTCTCGTTCCAGTGATTGGCACACCTGGGTGATTGCGTCGGATATTTTTAGTCATTTAGCACACACCAGATGCGTTATATGCGTTAGCATGTTAGATGTATTTCCACTCACATACCCCACAACCAGTGACGTGCGGTGATGTCAGTAAGAGGCTAGGCACTTGAATGGGAAAATGTGTCCAAACTTTTGACTGGTACTGTACATGTTAAAGAATACAGTATCGAAGTGTGCAAGTGAGTTTTTCGCTTGTCGTCCGCAGTGAACGGACAGTAAAAGCACTGATTATTCTAAAAAAAAAATAGTATTTGATTATGCGTACCTGGTACATTCGTCATTGTAGCGTCTAAACAATTGGAATAACACATATATTGCATATATAAATCACAAGAATAAACTGTAAAAATACAAATACAAGTTTATTAAATAAAATGATTTAATAAAAATGTTTACGTTTGAATTTTGGCAGGGTAGGCAGTGCCTACCTTGCCCACAGTGCTTGTCTTATCCACCACTCTCTCGCCTGTACTACTGTAACTGAATGGGAAACCGAAGTTTTCCCAAACTTGCAATCTTAAAAAGGTTGGCGGGTCCTCTTTCTCTCATGGGTCGCCACCACTCGCCATACTCGTCCTTAGTGCTGCTAGCTAGCTGACTCTGATCTCTGACTCACGGCGGCGCCAATCAGAGCTTCAGAGCTACAGATTAGATGTCCCTAAAGAAAACGAGTATCTAACAGTAGTTCCGCATTACATTAATAAATTTGCACGCAAGTTTTATTTATTTTTATACTGTGTATTCTCCGTGTAATTTCATGCACCGAACCGTGACGCCCGTACCGTACGGTTCCACCCCTACCAAAATTGGAGTTTCTGTTTTGTAAGTATCCACTATCTTGAGGTTTTTATTTGATTTTATCACCTATTAGATAACGGGATAAACTTTTATTTTGATAGCGTGTGAAACGCTTGCAACTTTTTATAGCGTCAGAGCGATGCCTCTCGTTCTCTTGCTCTGTGCATGCAGGACGGAGGTGAGCATTTTCCAAACGCTCCGGAGAATTTACTTTATATATTGTAAAAGAAAGAAGACATTTCACTGAGCAAATGCAGAACTTTAACTGTCATGTGCATAAGCATTTTTCTGTTGTATTCAAGCTGGCTACATATGTATTTATTTTTTTACTGATAAATTAATTGCATTACCAACTCTGCTAGCAAACGTTTAAAGTGTTTCGCTTGTTTTGTTAAGGTTTAGGCCGAATCCCAATACTCTGTCTTACCCCTAGCCCTTGACCCTCGAAACTGAGGGCTTTCATAGGGCTACATACCCCTATGAAATGAGACGCCACTTGGTTACGGTTACGTCATCTAGCATGTATCGATTAGGGTTGCCAACTTCCTCACCCCAAAAGAGGGACACTTTTTTCCCAGGTGCGCGCGCACATGCGGGTGCGCGCGCGCCAACAGCTGACCAACAATAATGGAAATCACAAGGTTTCATTAGCCATACCATAAACCTAATCATTTCAGTGTAATTTTGGCAAACTACTACTGTACATAGTTGCTTGGATGTATTGTTCATAGTAATAGTCAAGACAATTATTACAAGTTTCTCTCAAATTTCATGTTGTCTTGAAATAGCATTAGACTATAACCATATGCCACAGACACTGAAAAGCTTTAGGCCTAAACCAACCATTGTCAAACTAACTTATCCCAGTTCTCAGCAATACATGGGGGGCCATATCATATTGAAGAAAAAAAAAGGCAGACATTTATGTAAGTTATATATTAACATTTTATTATAACTTTATTATGACATTTAAGCATTTAAACATGTCATTTAATGGGTGTAGAACTTTTTTGTTACTGTCCATCCGTCTTCACTGTTTGTCTCTCATACATAGTTATATATTAACATTTTATTATAACTTTATTATGACATTTAAACATGTCATTTAATGGGTGTAGAACTTTTTTGTTATTGTCCATCCGTCTTCACTGTTTCTCATACATAAATTGTATTGGTGTTGCTATCCTGACCTGTTTCTGTTGTTTCTTACTATTGTCTTCTTGACTGTGTCTCTGTTATTATCCTCAGTTGTCTGTGTCTTTGCTGTCTGTTTCATGGACCTCCTCTTACCCTGCAGTAAATGACAGAAACAAATGATTATTAGTTTGAGAAATACTGCCCCTAACCTATGAGGTTATGTGTGGGAGTTGCATAAATAAGAATTTTAAATTAACAAACAAAGTCAAAAGAAGACTCACCATCTAAGTTACTTCTTCCATGGATATTTCTTGCTACTCCTGACTGATTCAAGCATTTTTTTATCCTTCTGCACAGCCAGGTAGAACTCCTTGCATGACAAGTCACAGTTGACAGTGACTAGAAGTTCATTTTTGATCAGCTCTGTGCTGCATCTGTTTCTTGAGTCTGACCATTTATTATTCATCAGTGAGAAGATCCTCTCTACAAAGGCATTTGAGCCTGGCACAAATGAGACAATCCTGAACATGTTTATCATGTTGGCTTTGCCTACGTTTTGGAAGATTGCCACCCACTTCTCACTGGTGGATTTTGTGGTATCCTTTGTGGCTTTCTGTATTTCCTCCTTGCTAGCACAGAACTCTTCATAGAGCTGATCCATATCGATTTTGTCTGTCAGTTTTAGTGCAGCCACCATCTGCTCCAGGTCAGGAAAGGAGAGCTCCTCATAGAGGCCTATTGGTTTCAGTTGCACCATTATATTTTCTGGTGAGAAGTCGAACCACTTGCTGATGTATGCAATGACAGTCATAAAACATCACAAAGTCTTCTTGTAGCTTGGACCTCTGTGCTGGCAACTGTTTGTCCATCAGCCTCTTGGTCTGGAATCCAAAAAAGCTGTCCTGTTTCCTCTGAAGCATCTTCCTTTTTCACCCCTGACCCGTTTTCATGCCTGATTGTGGAAAAAGCACAGGTAAATCTCAGCAGTGTCGGTTTTTACTTCATCCTCAAACATTCTCCTCAGTACCACCGGACAGTTTTCCCCAAGGGACCTGAAATATGAGGTAAGAGCTTCTAGGAGACGAGTCACAGCAGGATGAAGGGAGAGCCATCTCGTGCACACATGACGCAATATCTCACGCCACTCTATGTCGACAAAAGCGAAAAAGGAACGTAATTCCTCTCTCCGAGATGCCGAAACTGAGAAGTGGCTGTATAGTTTTAAAACGATGGTCTCAAGATCCACTGCCAGCTGATCTCTGGCATGTTTGCATGCATTACGTGCGACGTGGGCCGGGCAATTAGCTTTTAGAATGCCATCGTTTGCGCTGCTGAGTAACTTGTAAACAGAGTGGTGTTTTCCATAATTTACGTTCGCATTATCGGCTGCATACGCAGTGATGTTTCTTAAATCCAGCTCGTACTTTTCCAGGCAGGTCATTAGAGCTTGGTGTATGCCATTTGCCGTTTCATCACTGTCTTCATAAAAGTCAAGCAGCTTGGATTGTACGCCATCGGACGCAGAGAAATACCTCATGCATACTGGAATTTTTTTAATATTTCCCTTATTCGAGGCATCGCTGGCAAGTGAAAAATAGACAGGCTCACCTTCAGCTGGAGAAAGGCAAGACACAATTTTCCCCACAGTGCTTGGCCCTAAAACATTCATGGTGATCATCTCAGCTTTGGTTGTGCATCTTCTTAGCAATACATGAGTCTTGAAATAAAGTCCCATTTAATTTAACAGTGAAGTCAGTGCTGTTATAGCTAAGACTGTGGTTGATGGTATGGTATACATAGGCTACCTCACTTGCGGCAATTTTGTCTATTTCAGCTGTAGATGTGGCGAAGAATGAAACAATGTTGCTAGCTCCTTTTGCTAGCACAGCCTTTTTGTGCATGTCTGTGTCTTCATGGCGAGTTAAATCATTCTCGCCACCATGGCTAATGGATAGTTCTCGGCGGCATACTGTGCAAAACGCTTTCCTTTCGTCATTGGCGACTGCTTTAAACCATGACATTTTGGCTTCCCATTCTTTTTTATAGCTGCAAAGTATTTTTTTCTTTGAAGGTTCACTGCTCATTTTGACACACGATGACGCTCACCTCCCAGTGGCCAGTTCAAACAAATTGTCACCAACAAGCAACAACCGTGTCCCATAGCAACGTTCGCGTGAGTTTTGGCGCGTTTACAGTAGCCTATTATTGGCCGTCTAAAAAATATCTATATATTGGCCGCCGAGGCTGTGATTGGAATACGGGACTGGAGTTGTCCCGGACGGGACATATCAAAATCACCCATAAATCGGGATGTCCCGGACAATTCGGGACAGTTGGCAACCCTAGTATCGATGTCTCCAAAGCAAGTAGTGTTATGCACTGATATCAAACCGAATTTGATATCAGTTTAGTTGAAGTTTAGTTAAAACTGTAGACATGCTAGTCAGAGAAATGCGGACTGTTGTGCAAATCAGCAATGTAACGTTAGCGTTGCAAACTAGCGATTATTAAAAACGTTTCAATTAAGAACATGGTTGCAAATATATATGTACATGACTGTGTATAGCACAAAACAACACTGTCCTAATTTTTAAATCAATTATTTAAGCCAAAAATATTACATTTATCGGACTCTGGATGATCTGGCCGCCATTGTTGCCGGTCGCTCAATATTCACATACCCCTAGGTTTCAAGTAAGCTACCGTTTTCACTTGGTTTTAAGGGGTGTATACCCCTTAGTCTTAGCCCTACCCCTCGCTCAAAAAGAGTATTGGGACACCACTTACTCTCACGTGAACGCGCAAAACTAAGGGCTAGGGGTAAGGGGTTGGGGTAAGACAGAGTATTGGGATTCGGCCTTAGAGCTGAGAGTAAACCGTGTCTGACGCAGGTTGTTTTAATTTTACCTCTGAACAGCTATGTGGATTTACTGTATACTTGTTTTGGATTGTTTGCATATTAATTGTTGTTGCTTCTGTATGTTTTATAAGGTATGCCATATATTTTTGTATTAGGACAAGGAGTGCTGTCGTTATACGTGCGCTCTTGCTCTGTGCATGCAGGACGGAGGTTTAGAGCTGAGAGCAAACCGTGTCTGACACAGATTGTTTTAAATTTACCTCTGAACAGTGCCATAAAGAGGACAGAGGATTGCAACGTCTCATCTATCATCATTTATTATTACACAAGACACAACGCAGGGGTTAACAAGACTGGACAGCCATAGTTCACACCCGTTACAATGGTGCCGTGATTTCCCGGATCACAACAGCAGATCAGCGCCAGTCTGGTTGCCGCGGGAAGCTGCTTGTATCTGTCATATTGGTACTGTTTCCATTTAGAAATAGTTTTTATTTACATGTATACTGTAACTTAATGTTTTATTTTTCGAATCTTTACTAGGTCTCTGAGTGACAGTTAGCATTCACGTGGCACTAGTTGCATAGAGTAAGCTCTTTTTATTTGTGTTCGTCTCTAGGAGCCCTTTGTTTTTTTTCTAATTGTATTTGAACTAAAGCCTACCCCAGTTTACTGTTGCCGTCATGGCTGAGGGTGTTACATGTCCCGTGGGTAGTGACAAGGTGGTGGCTGCTGATGGGGACTCCTTATGGGACCAGTTGGGTTCAGGGAGGTGTGTTTTGTTTGGGAAACAGTCAGACTCCAGTCAGGAGAGTGGGTCGCACAGACACACCAGTACTCACTTCCACACTTTATGACGACCACTGTAGGCCAGGCCTCAATAGGTTTAGTAAGGACGAGCAGGGCCCAGATCTAAGTGCTCTAATTACAGTTAGCTGACCAGCTAGGCCAGTCTATACTGCAAATTGTTCTGTGCTTGCCAAGATTTAAAATCTTAGTTCTGGAAATATAATATTTATTATCTTGTTTCAAAGATTATTTACTAGTTTCTATCTTTTAATTTGTGGTATATTCTTAAATTGATCAGGAATATGTATTTTATGCCTTAAAAAGTCAGGAAATCTTAAAATTGAGTAATTTACTGGTAAAACAAGCTACATTATATAAATTACCAATTGTACCCTTCTCTTTCACATTAAAAAAACTTGATACAAGATTTAGTGAAACAAACTCAAGCTCAATTGCTTTATTTAAGTATCCCAAAAGGCTTTTTTTCAATACATTGCTCAACATGCTGAAAATTGCCTATTACAAAAGCATCCAGGTCTACAGTATGGAAAAGAGAACCTCTGACCTCAACAACAACTTATACATTCATAACCACAGGCCCATTTCTATGTGCAATAATATCACAAAGATTATATTTTATTGGCACAAACACACTTTCTTTGAAACTAATGGAAAAGTATGAAGTGTAATCAATAAGCACATGCACTAGTTCTGTTGCCTGGGCAAGAATGGGCACTGCCACTTCATACGCCAACAAATCTTTATCGAAATTCAACGTTTCATAACGTTGATACTCAAAAGCAATAAAAGAGGAATCTATCACAAATATATCCTTTACCAATCCAAAAACTGGTAAAGTATCATCAACATCCGAGATGATCATAGACTTCCCACTGATGTACTTATTACCATTGAGGATAAGCCACTTCACTGAGACAACAGATTGTGTGACATCCACGCCCAAAAAATCTCTGAGTTTAGCCTTAACATAATCCATATTTCTCACCTCTGAGACAGGCCCCAATTCTCTCTCATTTGAAAAAATGGGATGCTCAATGCCGATCTCATTTGTACAACATTCAAGTAACTGATTATGTTTTGCAAGTGATTTACAAACGTTTTTAAAATTTAACTTAGAAGCCCACTGCTTAAAATAACTGTGCTTTGCCTCAAATCGCATGCACATAGTTCTTATTAAAGGACCCAGAGATTCAATTTGACTTGGAAGGTGCAACATGTAATGCTGCTTGGGTATTACATTGGCTTCAGGGAAAAGTTGTTTAAACTTATACAGGTGTTTCTCAATCATACTCTTGAGCTGTAATACAGTTTGTAAAGAAATAATGGGAGCAAGAACAATTTGAACTATCTCAATCAATTTAACAATAAATTGAACATACTCATTGTCCACATCCTTCAAAAGAAAAGGTAGTATTTTCAAAAGTATTAACATTTGCCCACAAGACTGTTTCAATTTGTTGTCACTAGCTGCCAAAGTGTTGACACTAACAGGACATGGTTTATCCCGTATATCAAGAGGTGAGTAAGGGAAACTCTGAATGGCTGAATTGAACACATCTAATTCTATTTGTCCTGTCAGAATAAGGTGTTTTAATACAAGCTTTACTTCCATTGGTGCAATGCCTTCAAAAACGACATGCATTATATCCTGTGGAGTTTGTTTGATCAGGTCAAATGCAGGAAAATCGACTAGTCTGCTTCTTCTGTTAATTCCGTAAGTGGTTTTGAGGGATGCTTTTAAGGTTTCTGTGCTAGCTTTGTCTATTTCAAGACACTGCCTAATGTGCTTCTCTAAAGTTCTTCTAACAAACATATTCTCATCAAAATGTGTTTGCATATCCTCAAAGTTGCATTCACACTGTCTACACTTGCTATAAGCAAAACCAACACCTTCTTTAAAGCCAGCAAGCTCATGTTGGGCAAGTGTGTCTCCACATAAGGCTATCACAGCACCAAACAAATCAATTTCACCATTAGGAGTTTCAATCTTAACCCCATTATATAGCAGAATCAGATCTTCTAGAATTCTTTTTAAAACAACATCAACACCCCACTGAGACATCATTAGACTTTGCAATAGCAAGGAGGCGTATCGCAGCTAACTTTGACCTAAACTTTGGATCAATATTACCTAAACTATAGTAAACCATTAACAACTTATGTGCAGAAGCATGTGACCCTAGAGGGTTGCATATTTCAATTTCATCGGTGTACAAAGTTATTTGCAATGCATTTGGCCTTACAGAAAATAAAGGATGAGATTTGAAGAGGGCCCCATCAGTAAAGTCATACAAGAATCCCTCTCTGCTTCTCTGTGGTGTAGTCTTCAACATGTTGAAGATTCTAGAATTGGATAATAACTGCTTTAGACTCTCTATTAGCGGTACATAGAAAAAACGTTTTTGCTTTATGGCCATGACCTTTGAGCAACCTTGCTTTACCCAACAAATCTTCTGAGACACTGCTACTTCTTCTGGGTTGACTGGACTGAAAAGTTCATTAATAGTTTTATTCTGTCCATATGCAGAAGTGGAAAAGGGATCTATGAAAGTATCAAACATAGCAAGCGCATCATCTTGAAGCTGAGTGGTTGTTTCTGGATGTTCTTCAAACACTGCTTTCATTCTGTCCCTCAGTGTATCCAGGAGAACAGCTTGGTACTGTTGCACCCCTGAGATGATATTGTTGACCGTTCGCTGTGAAAGGTTTACAATTAGTTTGTTTTGGTATTAACAAAACACGGAGGGCCACAAAATAGGCTATATGCATTAAATAAACATTGCAGGATGTTACCATTGCAAAAGAGTTATATTAGGCTATTATTTTACCCAAGCTTAGGCTACCTGTGACAAGTGGCTCTGTTCCCGGACATTGATTGCAAAAGCCGCCGCAGATCTGGCAATATCCGGTCTGGTTACATATGTTCGAACACCAGATTCTTCCTGTCATAATTACGAAAACCATGTGAGTTTCATTGTGTATGCCATTCCCTGTCCATTGAGCTATAAATAGCAAGCTAGCTTGCTTATTGAAACTTACCAGATCACAAGAGTGGGCCTCGGGCAGTGGTGTTTCAGGTGGAGTGACATGTTGTGTTGCATGCACAGAGCTGGTCGTAGCAGGAGTGGCGCACTGAGAAAAAATGTATGCACCAAAGTTTTCCGACCCAAGTAGGCCTGCGGGTCTCGTTCTCCATCCACTTGGTGGGCATCCAGTGGTCAAATACATAGGATGTGTCCGTTTTAAGTGGCGAGAGAATGAGTTGAAAACCCTAAACTGTTGTTCACAACCATCGATTCCACAGAAAACCCAAAAATCCGGACTACGACCATGAATGACATTAATGTGACTAAGGAGCGACTTTAAACTTAAAGCTACAAAAACTAAACAGATCATACACCGCCACGCCGCCATTGACAAACCTTGTCAGTTCACTTATTTTTTCCAAGCGTCCTTTTTCTCCAACTTATAGACCCGCCAACTTTGTCAATCACGCGTATACCTAACCAGAGCCTAATCACGGGTAGGGTTATGGGTGCGGTGGAAAAAAAGAAAATTTTAAACGAAATTCAAAGTTTCATTATATTACTTTTTTTTCTGCGCCTGCGCCCTTTCACGTTTGTCACATCAGACGTCATGTCATTGAAATTTCTGCATAAACGAAGAAGAAATGCAAGTGATTTCGCGCCCTTTTACGCTTGTCGCATCAGACCATCAGACGTCACGTCATCGAAATTTCTGGAAGAAGACATGCAAGTGATTTCGCGCGTCGTCAACGACTGAAAATAATTTTTTACGAAATAAGAGTGGAGTGCATCAGTTGAAGGTCAGTAGCAAAATGTGTTTATCATATTTGCTATATATTTCTAGTTTCCAAAGTTTACAGTGTGGTTTCAATTGAGACTAAGAAGCTTTGCTTCTTAATGAAGTCGCTGGCTAGCAAGCTAGCTGGCTGGCTGGGCCAATGTTAATAGCCCTATTAGACTAACACGTGCGTGTTAGAGCTAGCTAGAACGTAGCTAAGCCATGTGGTTAGAGCTAACTCTGCTTGTTTTTGCTTGTTACGTAGTTAACCTTTTAACGTTTGAGAGTTGCTGGCAATTCGGCATGGACAACTTGGACGACACAACATTGTCAGTGTTAGGGGGTAAGTCCTGTTTAACGTTGCAGTTCGTGTCAGTTGGTATAGTTAGTGCCACTATTGAAACTAGATTTGTGGATGCAAAGAATAACAAACTAGCATGAATACAATGTTATTTCTGTGGATATGCACAATATATTGTTACTGAACATGCTGTAGGCTATATGAATTAATCTACATTTTAATTCAATATGTCTTGTCTTAATTTAGTCAATATAAATTGCCACTTAACATGTAATATGCCCATTACATGTGCCCATATGAATTGGCTACAACGGCTGCTGAAATCTAGCCTGGTCCTAACCAGACTCTAGTACATTTCATTTGTACAGAGAGTCTGGCCTCGCTCCATTGACAAGCGTTGACTTCCTTGTAGGCGGGTACTCTGTTGAAGTTTAAAACTATTGGATCTGCCCAGAGCCACTCTGATCTGCCATAACCAATCGCTAGCGTTCGCCTTAGCCAATTCCTTCACCACTACTGTAACAGAGCTAGCTGCCGTAGCTGGAAAATCAAACTTTTCCCGAACCCTGTGGGGAGGAGGGCCACAACATCATGGCCACCAACAAAACTTGTTCTTGCTCCGGCTTTAGCTGTTGGATATTCGGCAGCGTTGCCACAACGGACCGAATGGCTTTCCTCGCATCTTTCTCCGCCGCCATTACGGAACTACAACACAAACTAGCACACGACACCAACGTCATCGTTCTCAGCCACTCCCTCTGTTCGCTTATTGGACAGGTAGAAAATCAACCTGCAGAATCTGACTTACGGACCTCATGGCCAGACCTATGTACAGAAGCAAATAAATTTGAGCGGAAGTACGTAGGACGGCAGAGCCAGGCTAGCTGAAATCATGTTTCTAAAAACAATGTTGAGCGTTTATGAAATCTGACATTGGGTTTCCTACAGCTGTTTCTTTTGGCAGTTATATTTGATTGGAGACAACATTTGTCTGGCATGGACTAGCCTATATTGTATTGGAATAAAAAAGAGAGTAAGAATCTGTTTGGCTGAGAAACTGATATCCATAATTTTACAGCTGCCAATATTGATGAGGGGTTATTGAAAACCCTCAGCCGGGATGACCGTCTCTTTCCTGGCCCTGAGAATTTTATCAGGAGGAAGAAGCTATGGGAAGAAGCTATCAGTCCAAAGGTAAATGTACTAAACATTGGAATAGCTAATATGATTTCTGTCATCAGACGTGTCCCATGTTTGTAATCATTATGTTCTGCTTGGTCCCTCACCATTGCTTTAGTGTGGGAATCCAACTGACCAAGACACCAACAGCGGAAGTGGAATTTTAGCATCAACCAGTGCCATGCCACCATGCCAGCCTCAGACCTCCACCCCCATGCACGACACAAATGCAAAAACAATGAAATTGCCAGAACCACCAGAGTATGTGGTGTACACAGATTCAGAGTTAGACATGGTGCGCAGCCAGTACTTTGCATTGCTCCGCAATGGAAAAGAAAAGGATTGCAGGATGTCAAAAGAGTTAAATTGCAGACTTGTAAGAAACACAGTCACCAGCATGGTTGCAATCCTGCGTGCTAGTCCGCTGGGAAAAGAAATGACATACCCATCCAAACACGAACTAAGCAATGTCCCAGAAGATCATCACCTACTATCCTATGTTACGGGATGCTGACACAGATCATCCATATGTAAGTATTTCTTTATTTCTAGCTTTAAAAACCTAAAACTGCTTGGGGGCGGCAACAAGACAAGCAACTCATCCTTCATTCAACATTCTTTTACTACAGCTGACCATCTACTCCAAAATGTACAAGCGACTCCAGAATATGAAGTCCCCAAAGAAGAGGCAGGGCTCCATGCCACAACGAGGGGTGTCAAAAAGGGCCCTCTTTGATACAAGCACAGAAGAGGAGGCAGATGGTGACACAAGTTCAACTGCTTCAACTGTAATTCTTCCAAGCAACGATGACCTCAGTGACGACAACCCAAGTCCTGGTATGTGCAAAAAAGTGGGAGTTGGACGCAGTTTAATGTATGCTGTCATAGTACTAGTATGCTGTAAATCTAAAGAGCTGTACTCTGACTTTTGCCTCCATCTTATGGGATGCACAATACTGAATGTTTTCTGTCATTTGGCTAATAGTGATCATTTATAAGTTATTCAATTGTCCTACCTTACTGCAGTTGTTTTGACCCATCATAGGAACACGCATCTAAAGTGATACTTAAGAATACATCTGTGAAGATGATTGGTGAACCCCTACGCTTTTGACTCTTAGAAATCCTTTAAACTCCAGAATTGATGGCTGTTTTTTGATTGGTAGACCACCAAGTCAGAGAGTTAGTGATGCAAAGTTGAATTTTTAAGCCAGTATTGGCCATTGCTGATGAATTGCTAATATAATTGTGCATATGATCCTTCTTGGATGCAAAAGGGTTCATGTTGAAATTCTGTCCCTGACATTATCTGTTTTAGCACGTCAGGACAGTCTGAACATGCATGCGAGGCACTACAAAACACTGAGCAACATGTACAAGAAAGCCAACGCAAAACCCAACCAAAGCAGCGTTGCTCAAATATTGGACCTGGAGTTTGAGGCCAGGCGGGCCTTCATTGATTCAGATGCAACAAGGGAAGAAGACAGAGCCACACAAATCTTTGAGGCATATCCATGCTTCAAAGACACTCGAAATGTAAGTTTCAAATGTCTCACTGGAACTCATGTGTGCTTGTGTCTGTGCTTGCTGTGTTGTATGAAGCCTGCAGTGGTAGAGTAACTGCAATTTTGTCCTAGGCAATGGATGAGCTGTGTCGCATCCTGGGGGGCGGCAACAGCAACTACATAAAGGAAACAAAGGGAAGATGGCATGACTTCTGTGCCAAGGTGCAGTTCTATGGCGTGTGGAAGAAGGTCCTGAAACCCCCTTTCCCCTTGACTCTACGTGAAGGTAAGTTGCTGTTATACCAAAACCGTTGTAATATGTCAGTTCCCATTCTTGCTCCTCGAAGACTTCTGCACGTTTTCCCATCTTTCACTGTTCTTCCACACCAATACATGGGTGGAATAGAATTGAAATTGGAAAATCATGCTTCCCTTAATTACGTTTGGGATCATCATAAGTGGGTTGAAAACACCTGAGCTAACGAAGGCTGTTGATTTTAAATAATTTGTGTTAGAACAGGAAGACCTGAACTGCATGAATACATTAGGATATACTAGTGTCTGTGACAAGCTAATGTTGCCTGTTGGTTATTGCCCCATAGTGGATTCCACCATTGCCCTCTTAGAAGCACTCCCATCACTTTTCCCCTCACCAACTTCACCACCAAAGCGACTTGGGAATGCAAGTGAAGCACTGCTTCATATCCTCCAGGTAAGAATTGTTATGTTGGTATTTTATCAATATAGCCACTAATGTCTCCTTACTCCTGTTCTCTTGTAATCTACATTGAACACTTTGTACTTGTTATTAAATTCTAGCCAAGGGAGGATCCATCGCTTTTCTTGGACAAGTGGCCTCTCTCCAGCCCGGTGTTACTCTTTGATGGAATGACCTGCATCCTCGCTGTGGGAAACATACCTGTGAGCACCTTACAGAAAGAGGACTTGTTTGATGGAATGTTAATGTTAATGGCGTACTACTACACTTTGCACCTGACATACCCAAAATGTGTTGCAACCCTCCTGTCAGTCATTCAAACAGAAGTACTAGGTGATACCATCCATGATCGAAATTCAACAGGTGCATATAAGAAAGCAATCACTGAGTGGAAATCATTCACTGATAAATAGTACATGCATAGAATGACAGGTCATCATTCTGTTTGCTGTTTCACATTTGTTTGTAGCTGACTTGCTATAATGTGCAGTTTACTTGCAGAGCTTTTGGGATTCCCTGTTATTGGGTAGTTTTATTTAATGCAAACTCAACACTGTTCACACTGTGTAAGCTTTTTTTTCTTCTTTTCAATGATCCAAGGCTCTCGCTCTCTCATTCTGTGTCTTGGGTTACGGTCGCTCACATTGTCCCTTGCAAAATGCTTTTGTTACAAGGGTGTCAGAGAAGTAAACTGGTTGGTTAATACAATTGTGAAATGCGATTATACTTTCACTGGTGTGAAAGCTCTTTCTACACTACGCTCTATCAATACATTTTGGAAATTTCACCTGCAGTCCTTGATGTGTGATTTAAAATGCTTTGCATATTATAATTGGGTTTAGGCTCACCTATTTCAAGATGAGCCAACTTGTTTCAAGTATAACAGCATAATCATTCTTGACTAGTATAAAGTAATTTCCACTTAACAAAGTGATTTATTTTCGTGTTTCTTAGCTTTCAGTTCTCAGTGTGCTAAAAATAAGTATGCATTTTTTTTATTTATTAAGAAATACTTGCTAGTATTCAGTGTATTTCACTTATAACTGTGCTGTAGCAAGTCTGATATCAAGTAATTTAATCTTAAAACCAGTGTATTTCACTTATTACTGTGCTGCAACAAGTCTGATATCAAGTAATTTAATCTTAAAACCAGTGTATTTCACTTATTACTGTGCTGTAGCAAGTCTGATATCAAGTAATTTAATCTTAAAACCAGTGTATTTCACTTATTACTGTGCTGTAGCAAGTCTGATATCAAGTAATTTAATCTTAAAACCAGCCTTTTTTTTACTTATTTCAAACTTGTAAATGCCTATCAGATCGTACTTATTTCTAGACTGGAACCAACTTATTTTAAGATATCTTGTCGAGTAAATTTATCTTGCTGCATGGACAGATAATTTCACTAGTATTAAGTAAATTTCCCTTAAATTTAGTGTTAATTTCTTGTATTTTAGCAGCCTTTTTTAGCAGTGTAGTGGCCAAACTTCAGCCTGAAGCTAACAACAGTCACTGACCTGAGGGACCTGGGATTAGCCAGCCTTTGGAGATGTCACTGTCCAATGTCAAATTGGTCATGCAGTCTGATGCCAAGGAACCTCCCCTGTTCAGGGTGGATGGCAGTGACAAGTTCACAGTCTATGAATGGGAGATTCTTATGACTACTTACCTGAAGACAGGGCCGGGGTGGGTAATCGGGAGAGTTCCCGGTGGGCCGCTTCACTTTTGGGCCGGTCGAGGATATATATATATTTTTTACATTTGTCACGTTAGTCTATCTTCTCTTAAAGTAGGCTACACACGTTCCGCATTCTGACACCTCAGCCTCTGCATGGGTTGTACCATGTGAGGGAGTTCTCCCCTCCCAAATAGAGTTGGTTGGGTCCATAGCCCGTCTTTTCCAAAAATAATACGATAATAAAATAATACGATCCCTTTCTGTAATCATGATACCCCCCAGAAAAGTTCACTACACCCCCAGTCAAAGCAGGCTGCATCCGGCCCTTTTTGGTATACAAAAAAAAGGGCCGGTCTTGGGCCTGAAACTCCCGGGTTGAAAAGTGGCCCCAGTCCGGCCCTGCCTGAAGAAGAGGGGGTTTCCAATTCATGAGCATTCACAGGAAATACTGACAAGGCTCCTGGGTAAGGCTAGTGACGTTGTCAATATCAGACTCCGCAATGATCCTTCTATCAAGCATGTCCAGACTCCTTCAGTAGTATTTGATATTCTGAAGAAACACTTTGGCGAGATGAGCTGCTCAACTATGCCATTTGCAGACTTTTACGACACGTATGCTGCACCAGGAGAGTCTGCAATGGATTACTGGATTTGTCTCAATAAAGCCATGGATATGGTGGATGAATGTTTGCAAAAGCTAACATCTTTCAGTTAAAGTCAGCTGAGCAGTGGTTGGCGAGTGAAAATCGATGGCTCAGTGCAGAAGAGGACTCATGCAGCAGTTCTGCGGTATAGGCCAGAAGTGGAGAAGCAGGCCTCCCATTCTTGTGTGTCATTGTCACAGCCTTTGACTGATGTGTCTGTGAGTTCAATGGCTCCAGAGCCTGCCCAGGCGCCTCCTGCGCCGGCTGATGCCGCCTGCATGAACAGTCTGGTGAGCTTGCTGGATCGGCTGTTGATGCAACAGACTGAACAAGTCATGCCAAGTCTGTGGAAGGCAGGATCATTCTACTCTGTCACATTGCAGACAGGACAATTTGTGTCTGAGGTGCCTTACTCCTGGACACTGGAAGAAAGATTGCCCGAGTCGTGCGCAGCAGTGGAACCGCCCCCAGTACAGTGGTGATCCTCATGGGCCTGGACCACAGGGAAACTGTGTCACCCGCACTTGAAGAGGGGCTGTGTGGATGAAGTTCAAGACTCCCTCAACAAAGAGGACTGTGATTTGGAGATTTCATACCAGCAACACTGTGCAGCCACACCAGTAGGTAACAGGATAATTGTACAGGGTAGTGATAGGGTTGGAGTTTTCAGTGAGTTGTTTTCAGTGGCAGTTAAGGTCAACGGTCCAGGGAATGCTTGACTCGGGTTCAATGGCTTGTACAATTAGCAACACGTGTGTAGAACGGCTGCAGGCTGCTGGTGTTCTACCAGACAAACATCAGAGGAGAACATTGTATTGATCGGCTGTGGGGGTCAGCTTACACAACCTGAAGGCATCCATGATCTGGAATTGGAGTTGTATGGCACTCGTTGCGTTGTACCCACCCTGGTGGCATTGTGGGTTCTAATGTGATCAAGTATCTACTCCGTTCCATGAAGAGTTCTAGTGAATATTGGGATCTTACCTCGAGGCAGAACAGACAGTGCAACACAGAGGTTGACCAGTTTCTTGACATGATGTCCAGTATCCACCGTTGGAGGGGAGATGTGGTGCCTGATAAAGTTGGGACCGTCAAGCTAACCCAAGCACTCACGCTTCTGCCACGCCATGAACATCTGGTCTGGGGGAAATTGCCCACTCATGTTCCTGTGTCTCCAGGCAGTACAGTTGTTGTGGAGCCCACCACATCCAAAGTCATGCTGCGTAACATCATGGTTGGTCGCGTCATTACGCGACCAACCATGTGGGGGGACAGGTGGGTCTCCATGACCATTGTCAACCCAACAGACAAGCCTATCACTTTGAAGCGAAACAGCAAATTGGCAGATGTTTCTCCGTGTGTGGCTGTTGAGGATCTGGAGCGGGTTGCACCAACAGGATTTAGGACCAGTCTTAAGCTAAGACTGGCGTAACTCAACGTTCTATGTCTAAAATGATGTTGCGCATGTTCGCACCACGCTGACTTAGGTTGCTCTTTCTCTAAGTCTAGTCCTAAATTTTACGCCCTGTGGAGAGGAGACTTATGTTAAGACAGAGAACGTTTTCTGTGTTGGTTTCTATAGTAATTTTCACAAAACCGTTTAGTGCAGCTAAAACGACAAGTATAACGATGGCGTGTCTAATTTATAGACTGTATAATGAACATGCTTTAAGACGTGAGAGTTTGACAGCGATTGCTTGACAGCAATCGCTGTCAAGCAGCGTTTCTGTCAGGCCTCTGGCATCCCTGGTATCATCAGCTGCATTGATGGTACCCATATTTGTATTCAAGCACCATCAGAATACGAACATCTATACGTCAACTGAAAGGGCTATCATTCAAACAATGTACAGTTCGTTTGCGATGCAAACTACAAAATAATCAATTTGGTGGCGCGATGGCCTGGCTCAACTTATGACTCGAGGATTCTCCGGGAAAGTGAGTTATTCAATCAGTTCGAAGTTGGAGGTGTCAACGGGATCTTACTTGGTGATAGTGGCTACCCACTAAAATGCTGGCTACTCACACTATTATTGAACCCACGGACTCAGCAGGAACAACGCTACAATGCCGCCCATACCACTACCCGCTCGATCATAGAGCGATGTATTGGAGTGCTCAAGCGCAGGTAAGCACATAATCAGCACCATGGACATAACTTTTTGACTATGGAATAGCTACTTACATAACCTAACTAATAACCCCCCTATATGAAATTTAGATACCACTGTCTTCACGGAGAGACAAGGATGCACCCAGAGAGAGCCTGCACAGTGATAGCAGCTTGCACGGTGTTGCACAATATTGAAATATCGCATTGAAAAAGAGAATACCTCTACCAAGGCATGACCCTTTGCTTTTCCAAGATTAAGAAGCCCCTGCTATCCCTGCAGCCAGGGGCGGATTTAGGGATTTGGGGGCCCCAGGCGAAGACAGATATGGGGCCCCTTAACTCCTATTCTCACCCTTTACACCCAATACGTATAATTACAACAACCAGACCTACTTCCTAGATGTCTTCTCAGCAGGCCCTCACTGCTACACAGAACTTCTGTGAAGATGTCCAGTGTGTCATTCATCTGCAAGAAAATAAACATGTGCTTCTTTAACAAAGACAACATACCATCATCACTGTTAAATATTTAATAAGTAAAAACACAATAAATAATATAGGTTTTATTGTGGATGCAAGCATCTACCCTCAGCTTCCATGGTCTGCTGACTAGACATGAAGTAGTGTTCTGTCTTGTATTCTAAAAGAGAAGAGGTTAACAGATGAACAATGCAAGCACAAGTCAACGAAACATACAATCTACCATAAAAATATGCTGTACCTATACCTTTTCTATATTTTTTGCCTCATTCTTTTCATTAACTGTACTGGGTAGGTGGAAGGCTGGTGGCTTCTGTCTGTCTTTCTCTGCCTGTATAATATTTCTTTGATTAAAACTTGACCTTACGAGCCTTGGCCTCAGCAAATCTTGTTATCAGTGACTCAGTATCTATTGTCTTCCTTATTTTATGGTAGATGGAGAGAATAGCAAGGGAGGACAGTCTGTCTTGTGACATTGTTGTTCTCACGTAGGTCTTGATGAGCTTTAGAGATGAGAAGCTTCTCTCACCTGAAGCCACTGTCACAGGGAGTGTTAAAAGGAGTCTAAGTGCAATGCTTAAATTGGGGTACATGTCAAGTATATTTTGCTTGTATATGTAATCAAGCATGTCATATGGGGAGGATATAGCTGTGGGAAAAGCCCTAACTGCACCCTTCACCTCCAGGCCCAGATCTTCTGCATCAATGTCATGCATTTTCAACTCTAACCTCTGGCAGCACTCAACCAGCTTTCCTTCCTGTTCACTGCTCCTCATCCATTGTGTACAGAAACCCATATAGCTCATAGAAGCTTTCCATTTGAGAAAACCTCTCCTTTACTGTGACAACAGCTGTATCTACAAGGACCAGGAAAAAGTCCCTTTTGAAATGCTCTGCAGTGGACTCAGTGTCATCTCCACCTTAAGCTTCTCTGCTATCTCCCTGGCATCAGTTTTGGCAGAGTTAAGGCCCTTCTCTCTATATTCTTCCAGGAATTCTGTCACTCCCCTGGTTTCTCTTCTAAGTGTCTCGATTGACACTTGTGGGCTCTGCAGCATCTTGCTCACTTTGTTGATCTGGAACAGAACATTGTACCATACAATGGTACAAAGTATGAAGGGCCATGTCTGCATCTCCTTGCAGATGCTTACAGCTGTTGAAACTACATCTGCATCTCGTTTCTCTGTAGCATACTCTATCAAGGCAGACAAAGCGTTGACCATCTCAGGAAGCTGGTAGCGCACAGCTTTGACACGGTCAACCCTACACTCCCATCTGGTTGTTGACAGTGCCTTCACTGTTAAGTTCTTCACATGTTCTTTGAGAATGGCCCATCGGTTTACTGAGGAGCTAAACAGGGTGTAAAGTATCTGCAGCAGACCAAAGAAGCTGATGGAAGTCACAGATGATTTAGCTGCATCACCAACAACAAGGTTGAGGGTGTGACTGCCACAAGGAACACTTAAGGCCTTGTTGTTAATGTCCAGGACTCTCTTCTGCACACCCTGTTTTTTCCCTTGCATATTACTGCCATTGTCGTACGACTGGCCACGGCAGTTGGCAATATCCAAGCCTAGTGTTTCTAGGTATCCTAAAAATGACTCACATAAGCCCTTTCCTGTGGTGTCAAGTACATTAAGAAAACCAACAAAATGCTCTGAGATGGACACACCTTTGGAGCACTCACTGTTAACAACTCTTAGCACCACTGACAGCTGCTCCTGGTGACTCAGATCTGGAGTGCAGTCCATGATAACAGAGTAATATTGTGCTTTTTTTACTCTCTCTACAATGGCATCAGTTGTGTTTTTGGCCAAAAGTGTTATAAGCTCATTTTGAATGAGCTTGCTGAGGTAGGTATCACTTATTTCTTTTGCCTGAATTCTCCTCAGATGTTCCTGCATAACTGGGTCAAACTGTGCCATCAATTCAATTTGCCCAAGGAAATTTCCATTTCTTGGTTCAAACAATTTTTCTGAATGACCACGGAAAGCGATATTCCGTTCTGCCAAATGGCTGACAATTGCAATTAACCTGCGTAGAACCTCCTTCCAGTGGTTTACTTCGAGAAACATTGAATCCTGGTTGATTTTGTCGATAGTTGTATTGGTGTTTAACCGCTCCAATAAATTGTGCCAGCTACCCATGTTTAAGCTATGTTCATTTGATCTTTCATGTTGTTTTAACATGAATGACAGATTTTTCCAGTTATTAAAACCTTCTCCACTTAACGGCTTATTTTCCCTGTTTCCAAAAAGGCGGCAACAAAAGCACACCATGCAATCTTTACTTTCACTGTATACCAGCCATGTTCTAATTATTTTGTCTCCGTTTTTCATGTGAATCGAGTAGTTGTTATTTGTAAACCTGCGGCCTTCGATATTTTTCGGGAAGATTCTGTCCTTAACTTGAACTGGCCCCTTCCTCACTAGCGAGCAGCGCTCTTTATCTGACAGTAGTTTTGGCCAAAGCGCTGGGTCAAGTGATGTTTATAGGAGAGATGGTCACTTACATCATTTTCATGCAGTGGGAGAAAAACAGTTTCGACATCACTATCATCAGTGAGTTGGGCCGTTTCAACATCGCTGTCTACTTCATGTCGTTCATCTGTGCCCGGGTCCGGAGATGCTAGTACCACGGGAGGTGTGTCAGTATCACTGACAGAAGCACTTGTGCTAGCTGCCTTAACAGCCGTATCACTTGATACCGCCGGTTGAGAGAAAAAGGACGTTACCTTCTGGAGTTTCAGTTTCGTAACTACTTTATTACTCTCTTCTTTTTTCTTCCTCTTTTGAGCTCCGCTCGGGTAATTTCGTTTCATTTTGTTAACTTCGTATTTACTCTTCAACTTTCTCTGACACTTTCTCTGACAACTTAGTGATATGACGTGCTTTGCTCGCAGCTGCACTGTGGCAGCTCTGCGATGGAATAGTCCACATGGGGTGGGAGGGGAAGCCTGCGTTGACACAAATAGAATAAGCGCTCTGTTGGTATTTCTGTTTATACTTTTGGGGGAGTTAATGACTTCTAATCAATTTGTATTATTATGTTAGTTATTATTGATCATATAGTATTTTTATGGAGTCTTTCAAGGGGCCCCTGGCAGCTGGGGGCCCCCTGGCAGCCCCAGGCGGTTGCCTACTTTGCCTAATGGGTAAGTCCGCCCCTGCCTGCAGCACAAGAAGATGTTGCCGGGCGCCTTGTTCTCTCACACATTGTGAACTTGCTGCGGGCCTAAGTGTGAATGTGTGCATGTGTGTGTGGGAATAAAAAATTAAACAGGCTAGGCCTAGACACGATGAACATGTAAGCCTCTTTTATTATAGGCAATTGATGAAGCCATTTTGGCTGGAAAACAGAGAACATTTTGTTTCAACCAGTTGGCCTATAGCCTAGGTCTACAGAACGAAGAAGGACGGCTCCTCAAAAGTTTCAGTGGAATGATTTAACTTTTGTTTCAGTAATTCTATTTCCAATTTAATTTTTTCTTTTTCCAATTTAATTATTTTTGATGTTCAGTAATGAGTTTGACAGTCTCAGCTTCCACTCGAACGATCTCCTTTTGGAGCAATATGTTTTGAAGACTGGCCGTGTCCTCCTGTCTCCGTTTCGGCGGATTGCTGTTTCCAGCTGCAATCGCATCCTCCGTCAAGTCTAGGTAAAATATGGATGATCTTAGATTTAGTTTAGCTATCAAACGGGCATGATTACATTTCTGTCAGATTAAATCATTGACTGTATGCCTATTCTGATCTACCTCCAGGGCCCGCACTGATGATCACGGGTTGGCTTTCTTGCATATCACTCACGACACTAACGTAGAGCACTGCAGTTTGGTTTTCAGAACAAGTGTCAGTTGGGTTTTCCTCTTCTTGGTAGGAAGTGTCCGTCTCAACGCTAGCACTAGAATCGCTAGCATTTAGGAGACTTTCTTTTATCCAGTCCCTCTAACCCAATAAATGCTGGGGAATTCTCACCTACAACCTGGATTACGGTCTCACTATATATCGAGGCTTTAGGCAGTGATCCCCCACCAGTCGGCACTCTTTTCATACGACCTGCATCCAGGGGCGCCGCCAGGAATTTCGGGCCCCATGGCAAAAATTCCAAGTGCCCCCCCCCCCCCCGTTTTTGTGGCAAAAAGTGCCTTTTGTCGCCAAAGGGAATCAGTGCAAGCCCAACGTCACAACGTCAGCAACGACGCATAACTACAACGTGCATAGATGTAGTAAGACTGTTGCGCACAGTAGGCTACTGGCAGCATCATACATTTAAGTAATTCAAGACTTGCATGTACAGTAAGTCATTTCACATTAAATAATGTATTTAAACTCAAGCTTGTGTGGTGCGTCGCTGGCTTCAGTGCCACAGCCTAAACTTTATGTCAAAAGAAACATTCTCATTTCCGACGCTTAAAAACAATCCCCTCACTCAGTCAAGTTTGGCTAGCCTTCTTTTGAGTTAGCCATTTCTCCCTAAATAGATGTAAAGCTTATTACGTTTTTGGGGGCATATTTTCAGTTAGCAGATGGTACTGTTTGAATCGCGATTCCATCGGAAATACTGCCGGTGACAACGTTGTTACAGTAGCTTGTTTCAAAGGGGGTTCTTGAGTTGGCTAAATGCTTGAAAATATCACTAGATGGGAAAAACTTAAGAGGACGGACCCACCTGCAACCGACGCAAGCGAGCACACCCTACAATTTCCCCAGAAATTGTACCCTCTCTAGTTTTCCTTATTTTGTGAACACAGGCTGTCTTGCCAGCTCAGTAGGTTTACGAGATGGAAGCCAGCTAGAGAAAACAAAACGATGCATAGCAATCAAGTTAGACTGACTGGATGTATCTGAATTATTGTGTATTTGTTATAGTCCGACCACACAAACAACGTAACATAACCTAGCTAGCTTAGCTGGATTGACAGCTTGATTGACAATTTACTACACTACTAGCTTAGCCTGGCTCTGCCCTCCTACGTACTAACGCTCAAATGTATTTGCTTCTGTACATAGGTCTGGCCATGAGGTACGTAAGTCAGATTCTCCAGGTTGATTTTCTACCTGTCCAATAAGCGAACAGAGGGAGTGGCTGAGAACGATGACGTTGATGTCGTGTTGATGCTAGTTTGTGTTGTAGTTCCGTAATGGCGGCGGAGAAAGATGCGAGCGAAGCCATTCGGTCCGTTGTGGCAACACTGCCGAATATCTATAAACTAAAGCCGGAGCAAGAACAAGTTTTGCTGAGTTTTGTTGGTGGCCATGATGTTGTGGCCCTTCTCCCCACGGGGTTCGGGAAAAGTTTGATTTTCCAGCTATGGCAGCTAACTCTGTTACAGTAGTGGTGAAGGAATTGGCTAAGGCGAACGCTAGCGATTGGTTATGGCAGATCAGAGTGGCTCTGGGCAGATCCAATAGTTTTAAACTTCAACAGAGTACCCGCCTACAAGGAAGTTAACGCTTGTCAATGGAGAGAGGCCAGACTCTCTGTACAAATGAAATGTACGAGAGTCTGGTTAGGACCAGGCTACTACGAGCTAGCTAGTTTGGCAAAAACTGAACAAAAGAAATACGTCACGAGAGGTGGGATAAACAAAAGGTGCGTTCGACATGGACTGACTTCATGCAGCGCTGCAGCCAGCTGCAGGCGGCTGACTTGAAACAGTGAATTCTGGTTAGACTTTTTGTCCGACTTGAGACGGCGCCGAGGCTAGGTCACTGTGACGTAGCCATCAAAGTACCGTGAGATCGATTCGAGAACTGCCGGCTGTGTAGCCGAGCGCATTTTCTCAAGAGCAACTGCACGGGTTCTAATGACGACACAGCTATTTCATGATTGGCCAGACTCACACACGACAACTTTGACGCGTGTTTTGTAATTATTCTGACACCTCAGTTTCGCCAATGCTCAAATCCAGACCAAACAGTTTAATTTAATTAAAAATGTGTTGAAGAAAGAATTTTAGTCAGCATCTTCACTAACGGAAAGAGTAAGTTTGATTATAAATACAGTAAAGTAAGCAAACAGCGCTTGATCGGCCACGACTGACGTCAACGCAGCAAACCACGAGAAGCTGGAATGTCCGACTTCACAGAGCCGTTTTCAGCTCCTCCCCGACTGCAAGCGGCTACTCCCGCCGGTCATTTCATGCAGCCGCAGTCCATGTCGTACGCACCTATTATAACCAATGAATTGAGTAGTCGTCACTAATACGGGGTGCAAACTAGTTCTATTTCAAATGCGAACCGAGAAGTGCTGAAATTGTCTGGAAATTCGATTTTAATGCGTCATAATCAATCTCTGGAACGTTGAAATTGACTGCCCGCTGTGGGGGCAGTCAAGAAATTTAGAACGTACGTGTGAAAGGGTTAATCTCCTGTAAAAGATGACGCAACCTGTATGTCTATGCATGATATGATAGAAGAGAAGATATAAGTTGATAAACGCATTAATTTGATTCAAATTGACTAAATGCAATTCAATGCATTTCTTTGGATTATTTTTATTTTTAGGAGACCTTGAAGGTGCTCTCTTACCTGTTAGGATGAAAATGGTTGTCAAATGCTTTACTCCTAAGCTATACTTACTCACTCACTTATGCAGGTTTTGTTTCTGAAGCACCATCTGTAAGCCAAGATGACTTTGATACTGACATTCAGAGTGATGAAAGTCCCCAGTGGAAACGGTCCAGACCAAATAGATCTGATGCCCATGCTGTAAGTATCCTTTTTGTAGAATATTTGCTTAAAATTATTAGTGTCCTGGCTCATTGAGCCATTCGTCAGAACACCAATATACTGTATGTACTAACTTACAGAGAATTCATGGCCTGTTGCAAGATGGAAATCCACAGACCTGCTCCCTGTAAAGTTCAATTTGCACAATTGGCCTGCACAGTAATCTTGTGGCAACTGGCAGAAGCTCTTAATTTATGCACTAAAGTCTCCTGGATCCATTCAGTTCAAGTTTATCGTCTTGTGCTCACAAATAAGCATTTATCAGCAATTGAATTCTTGTGCTCCAAAAAAGTACAGTAGGTGGAACCAGGGCCGGCCCAAGCCTTTATGGGGCCTTAAGCAGAATTTATTTGGGGGCCCCTTGGCGTCGCCAATTGTTATAATTTTTTCTTAATTACTGTATTTCTTCGATTAAACGTCAATTTATTACACATTGTTCATTTTTGGTGCGCCGTTTATTCGAGGGCGGCGTTTATTTGAGGGCGACGTTTAATCGAAGAAATACGGTATTCTAGGCTAGCTGCGCGAACATGCTAACGTGTTAGTTCGCTACATTAAATGTTCTTAGACAGTTTGAACAGTACCGCCTTCTAAATCACCGATTAAGCAACGAGCAAATGTCAATGTTAGTTAGACTAGCTAGCTCTATCTCATCTGCTTTTTATTAAGGCTGATTTGCAAGGAATGGAATAACAGCTAGATAGCTAAAACACCTAGACTACCTACTGTAGCCTGTAAACTAGTTTAGCTTGCTAACGCAAGAGCACCTGCTTCTCCAGTTCTTTTAATAGATCATCTAGACAGGCGTTAGCAATAGGCTAGACTTCTATTCGTTTTCTGGCTATTTTCTCGTAAGCTTCCCTTCTAATGCCGACTAACAGCTAGTCTCTAGCTAGCTAGAGTATTTTGCTAAGTAAGGTATGTTGATGTGATATTTGAAACGTATTTAGCTAACAGTGGACTCCTAGTAGTGCAACACAAGAGAATGTTCATTAAAATGACATGCTGCTACTAGGTATTTCAGGACATGCTACTCCTATCGTATTTCTGGGGCGGCGTTTATTATACAATGTTAATTTTTGGTGCGGCGTTTAAACAAGAGCAGCGTTTAATTGAAGAAACACGGTATATTAAACTGTAATTTCATGTGCTCTTGGGGGCCCTCTGGTGGCCACGCGGGCCCTAAGCAGCCGCTTAGTTCGCTTATGCCTTGGGCCGGCCCTGGGTGGAACCATAGGTGACAACAGCATTTGTCAAATATGACAAATGCTGTTGGGCAGGACAGCATATCTGTTTGCCTAACCCTGTCTTGAGTTTTGCTGAAAGGATGTCAAATAAGCTGAACCAGTAAAACAGATTAATGTGTATGTGGTAGTCGTGTGCAATGACTGTTGCAATCTTAGCAATACGAGCTCTCTATCTACTCCTTTTTTTCCTAGTTGTTAGAAGAAATACTTCTGAAGAAACCTGGTGGTGATAATGTTATTAGGGAGTACTACAGAACAAACGTTGTCAGACTGCACACGACGGAAAATGGTGAACATTCTAGTAGCTGAAATGATGAAGCATGGGTGAGTGCGATGAGAATCTGTGCTCAGGCTACGAAATGTATGTGATTAATAAGACAGAATGTTTGTTTCCTCAGAAAAATGCCACCACGCCATATCAGAGAAATGTATGCACAGGGAATTATCAAGCTCTTTCTAAACTTAAGGGATCCCCAAACCAAACATGGCTACGTAAGTTGTTTGACAATTGTGTGCCCCCAACAAAAACACTTGTCCACACATGATGCTCACTTTTTGACCCTTCACCTGTTTGCAGCTATGAACAGCCTTTTAACATTTTACATTTATGCATTTAGCAGACGCTTTTATCCAAAGCGACTTCCAAGAGAGATTTACAAAAGAGCATAGGTCACTGATCATAACAACGAGATAGCCCCAAACATTGCGAGCAGCCAAAACATGAAGCATACATTGTGAAAAACCAAATAAGTGCCAAAGGGAAGAAAATAAGTGCCAAAGGGAAGAACTTTTATTTTACCAATAGGAGCATTACTATGATGCCCAGAGTGGCCAGGGGTACCTCAGTTGGCGAATAAAGACTGTCCAGAGAAACAACACAGACAGGAGATCACACGGAGTCAAGACATTTGATGGAGGTCCAACATCACAAAGACAAGTTGCAGCCACTTCACAACTCTCTGATGAAGACTGTGTCAATGCAATCTCCCTGATGAAGCATAGCGCTGAATAAGAAACTGTCAAGCAGAAAATGAGAAGCACCATTCAGTATCGAAGGAATATGATTGAAGATCCTGACAGATGTAGCAATGTCCTGGCAGAATTCCCACGTTTTAGAGACGTGAAAGGCCTAGTAAGTAATGATTTTCAGGTGGATGAAAATCATCTATGATTTAAGTTGGGTAATGTCAAGACTTAATTTCACATTGGCCTAACTTTAAAATACGGTGGACATTTTGAACATTGCCGCATTTTTTGTTGTCTAAATATTGCATGTACGTTTTGTCGAATCAGAGACATTGTTGTCAAAGATGAAGAGGTATTGATTGATCTGTGTAATGCTACAGACATGTTGTTTTGATAAACATTTTCATTCATTTCAAGTCAGTTTCCAAGAGGTTGAGGAATGGAAGATTATCAGTGTAAAAGAACTTGTGTACTATAAAACGTTTGACTTGCAGATGACGTATGGCACACAGGATGATTTCACATATATTGTACCGAATTGTGTCTTCATTTAGAAGTCATGTAAACATCTTCAATAAAACCTTAACTGAAACGGAATTATTTAAAATGTGTTTTATTATAATTTAACAACTAAAAAGAGTAAAAACAACAACGAATAGAGCAATGAACCAATAATGGAAGCATTTTCCTTTCACTCTAAAGTAGTGTTGAGTAGTTTTAAGTTTGAGTTACACTTGTCAGTGAAATTTGTGACACTAAGTGTTTGTTTGTTTTTACACCTATTGTTAAATATACACTGGGAAATTAACACTGTTGGTAGAGTAAATTTAACACTATTGGGAATGGGACCATATGTTATCTTTAACAGTGTTAAAGGTCACATGACATGCTGTTTTTGGATGCTTTTATATAGGCCTTAGTGGTCCCCTAATACTGTATCAGAAGTGTCTTTCCCGAAATTCAGCCTTGGTGCAGAATTACAGCCACTACTAGCAGTCCCACAAGGAGCTTTCCTCAGAACGCGCTGTTTTGGTGTCTGTAGCTTTAAATGCTAATGAGGAGCGGAGGGGCGGCACCATGCGCTAATGTTTACAATGGATGTATCGCAATGGCTGTAACCCCGTTGCTGTAAAATGCCTCGAATTTGCCCATTCTCATCTGATAACCCTGGTTTGCAGAGGTACACACTCAGTCATTTCAATGAGGGGAAAGGTGGATATCGCGCGCGCCATAACACCAACAGCAGAACGGTTATCCAAATAACAAAGAAGTGTACAACACTCACGTACAGCATGTGTATTCACACACATACTTGATGCTATCTACCTTGCGACATTAACTCAGCTGTTAGCTGCAGAGCTAATGTTACAGCCACATTCTAAGGGTAGCAAGCTAGGTAACCATATACAGTAAAGCTACAAAATGATATAGCGTTAGTTAACTTACTTGTCCGAGGTTAGTAGCTGGACGAAGGAGAGTTAGTACTGATCCAGAATTTAATTTCAGCAAGGCCAATTTTGTATTAGCTCAAATTGAGGAAACAGTCGTGGCTGAAGTGTTTGGCGCAGACATACAAAACAAATGCGCCTACAACAGAAGTTGTGTAGGCGCATTTCCAGCGAAAATAAAATTAAGATACTGATTGTTTAGAGGCTTGGATGAAGGAACTACAAAAAGACTTGTGTGTTGATTTGTACATCCAAGCACTGAGCAACTGTTAAGCTTCGTTCGTTTGCTAGCCATGATGTCATGTGACCTTTAAATCTAACTCTATAAGAGTTAATTTAACACTATTGAATTTACTGTGTACAAACCAATTATCATGTGAAACACTTACAGACAAATGGCATGGGTATTTAACATCTTATAAATCAAATGTCTCACATATCGTGAATGCTTGCTAGCTAGCATGGTATTTAGCAAAGCAAGCTACAGTCTGTAGAGACTTTACATCAGATTTGCTACCAAATCTCACGCCAAGGTTTTTGGAAAAGTTGGCAGCCCTGCATCAGGCTATTTTTGGAGTACACCGAAAGTAAAGGGGCTGCATGGTGTTGAATAACGTCATACAAATTTCAAGCTCATGTTTAGTTTCTGAATGTTTATATCCTTACGAATATCTCCCAGCACACATGGAAAAATCTACGTTAGTATCACCAGCATCTTCTCTCATGCTTCTCCAGTGTAGCTGTTGAACATGCCGCTCAGCCTGAACTCCTGACCCTCATATTTTAGAATTTTTTTCATTGGCCAGTATTCATGCATATGGACAAGACTGTCCGATCGCATGGTAATGGTGGCACCAGTGGTGGCCAATCACTTTTCAGTGGTGGCCAGTGCCACCCCTGGCCACTGGCTGGACACGCCCCTGCGACTAAAGAGCGACGTAACGGCAACGTAACCCCTGGTACCAAAAATAATATCTCGAGCTGACCAAGGTACGACGTCGCGGCAACGTTGTCCACGGGACCAACTGGCAACATTCGCTTTATAACGTTGCTACAACGTCGCCACAACATTGCCAGGAGGTAATGTCACGGGTGACCAAATGAGCACTTACTGGCAACGTTGCTGCAACGTTATGTGTTACAGGGCTCTCAAGTTTTGAAGACAGGCAAGAGTGACATTCTCATCCCCCCCCCCCCCCCGCGAGGGGTTCAAAATTAATTAATTAATTACTTGCTTTATACCTGACATCTTTGAAAGGCAGCAATGATTAATGCATCCATGGCCAGGATATAATTATAAAATATGACATTATTTTAAAAGTGTCCTATAACATCGACTATGCAAAACACTTAAATGTATTTAGTGCTAATAAAATTATTACGCCTATTTGGAAAGAGATGTTTATAATGTGACAATATGTCAGTCATCGTGTGATAACGAAAATATGACTAGGCCAATTTTATGTAACAGACGTGGTATTGCAAACTACGTCAGAGGTATCGGGCCTATGTTCGTCCCGCACTGAGTACGAACCTGCCACCTCTGACATCCCTAGTGCCCCCACTACCAACTACGCCAACGAAAAGCTAGTAATCCGTCGACGCGGGTGGCCTGTTATATACCTGAGGAGTGAGTTTCACCGATACACACCAGCTACATCTATGAACTACTTGTTCTGAGCAGGTGTTGTCAGTGAACAGGCTGTAAAACTGTTGGTTAAGTTACAGACACTCATGAAAAAACTGATGCTAATTATCTGGGAAACATTTTCTAACACCAGTCAAGTTGTCATTGTTTGTGTCAAACAAGTTGTGAATTTGTTGTAACATTAAAACAGGAGATTATCATAGCCTACTCTGCTCGAGCTCCAGTGGTTTGCTCTGTAGGTGAACGAAACTTTCGGAAGACGTAACAGAATCACGTGAAAAATGACAGGATATGCTTTTTTTCCATTGGTTGTTGCATTAAATCTTACTTAGATACAATGGTGCTATTTTCCGATTGGCTATTGTGTAGACCCTTTCTTTTTTTTGACTGGCTCGACTAAGAACTCCAGGGGAGACGCTTGATTTCTGCCGTTTCCATAGTGAGAGTGGCGCGGCCAGAGGAATTTTGGTTGGGTGCTGCAGCATATTAAATATATTATAAATATTTTTTTTCTGCGTGAGAAATACAATGTGTGGCGGGAGAGCGTAACAAAAGACCGAAATGAGTGACTGTCAAGCTCAATGCGTGACACTTGAGAGCCCTGGTGTTAGCTGGGCAGCTGCATCATCTCTATAATTCCAGAAATCTGTGTGTCACCAACATCATCGGCTACACAGCCGGCAGTTCTCGAATCCATAGGCATAATAATGTCTATGCTCGAATCGATCTCACGGTACTTTGATGGCTACGTCACAGTGACCTAGCCTCGGCGCCGTCTCAAGTCGGACAAAAAGTCTAACCAGAATTCACTGTTTCAAGTCAGCCGGCTGCAGCGCTGCATGAAGTCTGGTCATGTCGAATGCACCTTATAATTCCAGGAATCTCTCTGTGTGCCTCACCAATTTTGTCACGGTCACATCTATAATTCAAGTAATATGTATTTTTGTGTTTCACTGACATCTTATTAATAACCAACTGCATCACGGACACTGTGCACTAGTTAGTTAGCCTAATTAATAGGTTTGGAGGTGATATAGTAAAATAAATTGCTGCAACACCTCACAATTTCCCCAGAAATTGTAACATCTAGTTTGTTATTTAAATGATCACAAATACAGTCGCTAATGTAATGTAAACAAATCTCACAGTGTTCCAATCGCACAGTCTTTCGCGGAGAGTTTAACAACTTGGATTGAATTGAGGAAAAGATGCCAGAATAATTAAGACACGCCCCCTGCTCCGTTCCCTGCAACGTGATTACGTTTTCCATTCTGTCGGCGCTGTCTCTGACTGATACGGTTGATTTGAAGTAAGAGGGAAGGACGGTAGCTGGCAGCGTTTCTGGGAATTTCATGTTAATAGTTCTGGGCAGAAAGGTTTCGCAATCAATCGTGCAAACTTAAATCGTGTACTTAAAAAGTACATTTGCTTAACTCCAGAACAATTAAAGTAATCATATTGCACCGTATAGTCTTCGCCAGCGCAAAAACAAAATATAGACACCATGCCTGAAAGGAGGCCCTTCATACGTTTGCCCACAGACGTCTACCCAGTCAACTACGGGTTGTGCTTGAAGCCCGACCTCATCGACTTCACGTTTGAGGGCAAGCTGGAGGCGGTGGTGGAGGTAAATTGATACAATGAAAGTAGTGGTAGTAGTCTATATTTGTGGCTAACGTCTGGCCAACTGTGCGGCTAAATGACAACGTTTGAGTGGCCAAAGCAACGGAACCTTGCTTGTTTAATAGCTGCTAGCTCGTCAGCTCCAGTAGCAAATCAGTGAATAACACGCTAGCTAGAGCTAGCCTTTTTCTGAAACAAACCCCTGGATGAACAAAACCAAACGCTTAGTTAATGTTTTAGCACTAGTCTAGCTAACTCGTAGTTAGTCTACCATATTGTGTCACTCTCGTACCTAGCTTCCTATCCATTACAGTAGGCGGTTAGAAAATAGGTTGCTAATTAATGTAGCAATCTAGCGACTACTAGGACAGTACACACAGTGGCTACTGTACTGTCTGCAGTTTGGCTAGGGAGAAACGGGTGGAGCTAGCCTAGCTAACTCGTTATCAGTTTAGCTTGCTAGATTACTTGAAACCTGTAAACTAGACTTCAGTATTTAGTTGGTTGACTGGTCCTCTAGCCATCTACGTTGCCAGATAGCTAGAGGTATAACGTGATTGAATTATTATTTTTTATTAACTGCTGCCGATTGTAGCAATTCACTATCTATTGACTACTGAGTCAGTAACTGACTACTGTTAGGCTACTAGTGTAGCTCTGTCTTTAGCTCGCAACTGCACGTCGCCTTAACTAGCTAGCTCGCTAGTCTAGCTATACTGTACATAATTCATTGTATCCAAATTTAGCTAGCTCAGCTAGCTCACCTTTGTATTTATATGTGCTACATACGTAGATGACAACACATCAACTTGTCAAATACGTTAACTAGCTATTAACCAGTAGCTGAGTGGCAACAGCTAAATATTGCCAGGTCCGCTGTGAGCTATTAAGTGCAGCAGATTGTATTAGAATACGAGCTAATGTTTGCTAAATCATTAGTCGCAAATGTCCTCCTCAAGACCTTTCAGCTTCCGCCTCTGTTTACCTACTTTGTAAAGTGGTGTTTGGCTGCGCATGTAATGGACGACGGAATACATATCTGCCAAGGCGTTAAACCCCCCCCCCCCCCCCCCAAGATCCCAACCTTTTTACTCAATAAATTGATTTCTAAAATCAAGTAACTTCAGAGCTTGAAAATGCTCCACTAGCTCACTTTAGTAATATTCAGTTCAAAATGGTTTGGCCTATTTTATCTGTCGGATCACATGGGTTTTGCTGTCACAAATGTCCTATCAATTCTTGAGTTCCTAAAAACATATTACCTTAAGTTATTGTTGACAGTTGTAACATATGTCAATGTGTTTAATTTTTTTGCCTACTCCTTGTTTTGTTCATTGCAGGTTATACAGGCCACAAATCAAATTGTGATGAACTGTGCTGACATTGACATTATCACTGCATCCTTTGCACCAGAGGGAGGGGAAGGTGAGGGTGAGAATATTTCAAAATTTCTCAATTGGCATACATTTTATGTGCATATAATGACCATAAAACTTGGACAATCTCTTGAATCGTCATGACTGCTCAGTTTAATATATCAACAAATACTTTCCAAAAAAAGGGTGCCAGACGTGATTTTGCTTTCTTTTTTAGAAATTAATGCTACAGGATTCAACTATCAAAATGAGGATGAGAAGGTCACACTTTCATTCCCTAGTGCTCTTCAGAAAGGTAAATGTAAATCTTTCTATCGAAAAAAATGGGTGTCCTTTCTTTTTTCAGGGAACATTTTTCTCCCCAAAATGTGTATTGTATGTATTTGTACATACAGAAATACCTAAATATATATTGTATTTCTTTTGTTTGCTGTATCATAAAACCAAAGAGCTCTAAATATTTAACATGAATTTCAAGCTAATTATTAAAAATGTAGCTTACATTAGCCTGTGCTCGGATAAGTCTTAAAAGCCGTTACAGCATCATATTGTAGCATAAGTTGCTCAAACTTAAATTTCACTGGAATTGAAAAACACTTTTTAATGCCTCAGCTTGTGGAATTAAATCCCAGTCCTGTAACGTTTGCAATTAGTTAATAATAATAATAATAATAAGACTTTATTTATATAGCACATTTCATACAAGAATTGCAGCTCAGTGCTTTACAAAAAATCAATAAAACAATATTAAAAGTAATAAAACCCTTCTGAACACAGGCCGCAGTCTTTGCTGTAGGGCTGAAACAAACGATTATTTTGATAATCGACTAATCTAACGATTATTAGAACGATTAGTCGACTAATAATCTATTTTTTCACTGATTAATCAGTCGGCTTTGTATGATTATTCAGCTTTTGCAATTTGTTAAAACATTGAGTTATACTTATTCTAACTAATAAATAAAACCAGGAAATCACTTCAGCTTTTGAAAAAACATTTTTTATTCCACTTTGAGCCAACTGAACAGGCCAATCTCTTTTTGTCCAATTACTCACTGTTTTTCATTGAACATAACCCTGTTGTCTTACAAATGAAGCTCTTAATGCTGCTGCCTAATTTAAGAGATTTATTTAGATTCCTATCTTTATGTCTGTAATGCATGTCTAACTGCTGTCTGTGGACATGTTGCTACGGTGTTAGTATGCGTGAAATACTGCGTAATGCGTTTTTATCAACTGGTGTCGCTAACTGGCCATCTTGCTTAGTTCCAGCTGGAGCACACTCACTTCTCACCGTTTCCATCTCCTCTCGTGCCAGGATGTTTCCTTTTTAAATGTTCCAGCATGCACGTTGTGCTCCCATGGAAAGCAAGTTCTGCCTTGCACACATTACAGAAGATTATATTTTTTGTGCCGCGACTTGTTCTGCTCCATTTGCACGCTGACATTTTAGCGATGTTTTCTTCTATTGGATAGCATACGGGAGGGCTGCATTAGTCAAGCGCTACAGCGCAGCACTGGTCAAATCACGTTATTGCAGGCACTTAAAATAGGTCCTATGAGATCAAACAATTTGTCGACAACAGAAATATGTCGAAATTTTTTTATTGTCAACGTTGTCGATAATGTCGACTAATCGTTGCAGCCCTACTTTGCGGTAATCCAGAACAATCAGACCTTTTGCAGCAGTCCAGAACCTATGTTGCTCAAGCGTTTTGATTACAAGCCGCAGTCTTTGCTGTATCTCGAGCCACAGTCTTTGTGGTTTCCCAATATAAATAAAATGTAACAACACAGGCTTCAATCTTTGCGGGAATCCAAAACACGATCAATAAAAACAATAATACAAGTCAAGAATACGCCGCAGTCTTTGCGGGAATCCAATAAATCTATAAAAACAATAATACAACTAATAAAACCCTACTGAGATAAAATTAGTTAAATGCTTTGGTAAAATGATAGGTTTTAAGTAGTGCTGTCAGTTTACCGTGTTATTAACGGCGTTAACGCAAACCCATTTTAACGGCGTAAATTTTTTTATCGCGTGATTAACTTTCTTTTTGGCCTAGCAAACGTTGTAGTTTTTTTCACATGCTGTTGCAACAACTACTGACGTTAGAAAACCTACAACACCACACTGGATCTAGCTAGACCGGAAACAAAACAACAGGCACGCCGCACACACTTGTTTTGGCTTGCGAGCCGGCTAAAGAGTAGTAGGCTAACGTTACGTTTTGAGTGGATGGCGAGCGCGAGACGGAGAAATGGATGCCAATAAGATTCTGAATGAAAAGTCGTTGTGGTTTTGTGGTTGTGGTTTTGTCGTTGTGAACTGAGCTATCATCGCAGCACGTCCAGTCTGAAATACCACTTGATGGCCAAGCACACAGCTAATGCGAATTATCCGCCCCCTTGTCAAAGCCAGGCGATTGCAATGTTGTTTTCAATTAAAAAAAATATTTGCACCAAGCAATCTGATCCACTTTTCCATGTTGATAAGAGTATTAAAATGAGAATAAATAATTGGACAAAAATAAATCAAGGGACATTTAGAATAGATTAAAATGTGCGATTAATTGCAATTAATCGCGAGTTAACTATGCCATTAAGGCGATTAATCATTTTAATCGTTTGACGGCAGTAGTTTTAAGCTGTCTTTTGAAAATGTCTAGTGTTTGCTTCCCTAATATTTATGGGTAATGTGTTCCATAGTTTTGGGGCGTAATTGACAAAGGCCGCATCACCAATCTTCTTATGACTGCTTCTGGCGACCTCTAATAGGCCTGCATTTGATGATCGCAGTGTTTTAGCTGGTGTGTAGTTAGAAAGAGAATTAGCAATGTAGCTAGGTCCTTGTCCTGTTTAGAGCTTTGTATGTGAGGAAAAGGACCTCAAAGTAAATTCTGAAGGTAAGAGGGAGCCAGTGTAAAGTAGCTAAGACAGGACTAATGTGTTCTCTCCTTTTAGCTAGTTTGCTTGTTACATCTCTAAAATGTTGCCTTATCTGACCACATGCCATTTGCTGTAGCTGTTTAGCTAACTGTGCCAGTTAGGAATGTTTATTCAGCTATTGTCACAACTTGCCTGTGCACCCTTTTTCTGCAAAAATTCAACAGCCAACATTAGAATGTTGGGATGTCTGTTGTCAGTGTGTCTTTGCCTTTTAAATCCAGCAGAAAGTGTCAAGATGAGACTTAATTGACGGAAGTGATTAGCCATTAGACTATCACTTTGTATGTAACCAACATACTGTTTCACTTGTCAATAGGTAAAATCAATACGAATAAAGAGGCTTTGTTTTTTTCTTATTGTCGCCAAATTCCTACATTGTAGTAATCCTTTATCTTCTCTTGTTGTATTGATGGAAACTAATGCTAATCAGTTTATCTGGGCTGACATATTTTGTTATGATCATAACTAAATGCATTATGGCTGTCACCAAAGATGATTTAGGGTAAACAAGACTGCAAGCAATAGCTTGTCTAGGGTTTGAGTAAACCCTTTCAGCCAACTACACTTGTTGACATATTTATGAATGTAAGACTTTGCCCACAAGTAAAAAATTGCTTATATTGAAGACATTAAGTTCAGGCTTGTAATGGGGCTGGGCGGTATGGCCTAAAATGTACATCACGGTATAATTTTGAAGCACGAACGGTAACAGTATATGGGTGAATGACGGATAAGGATTTCAAAATTGGAGAAAAAAAAACCTGACAATAATATCACATTTAAGGACTTTCAATACTTTTTAGAGTGTTGCGTATGTAATGCTTCTCATTTTAAGAATGTAATACACTTTTTTTGGTGAATCGCATATTTTTCCCAAAGAAAATGTCATTCCCGGGTAACTGTAATTAATTTTGAAATGAGTCATATTACCAGTGGCGGCTGGGAAGCCCCCGCAGCCCCCGCGAGGCGTGGGGGCCCCAAGGGCCCCGCCCTGCATAGCAAAAAACAGACTAGGCCTATATAAAAAAAAAAAATATTTTAAAAAGTAAAAAACTTTGAGGGCGCTCATTGATAGCCCCAAGTTTCAACTACCGGGTAAAGGAATCCCGTAATGTAGGCAACGTAACAGATCTTCATCCACTTCCATGGGCTAAATAGTCTCAAAATCCCTAAATCTGGCAACAATGGCTTTTGCGTATCTTACGTGCACTACTACACCATTATGCCACTTGAACGCGCACATTTCAAAAATGCTTTCTTTACGTCTAAATCTTTACGTTTTTCTAGATGATGGTAGAGACATAGCCTAAGTAAAAGAAAATATGCAAGCGGTGCTCAAAAGCGCAGCAACAAACTGTTGTCTGAACAAGCTCGAGCAAAATACCCAAAGATTACACACTTTAGACCAGCCAGAGAGGAAGATATCATCAGCATCTCCACAGACGAAACACTACCGCAGCAGCAGGTAGCTAGCAGCACCACGTCTTCACCAGCAACCAATATATACTTGCTTACTTATTGTCAAGAATGAATGTTTTCCTTTCCCTCCATTGATTGTGTTATTTCAGTGGCGGTGCTGAACTATCAAAAGGCTATAGCGCTGTCTTTGGTTTTGAACAATGACAAATAGGCTGCTGTTGTGCTGACGCAATTGTGGTTTTGTTATTTTTAAACTTTTGTTATTTCTCTCTCACATTGCTGAATATATGCTATAGTTAAAGGTAGACAGCAATCAGTCTATTGGCAGTTGTATAAGATAATAGATGGAGATACATTTTGAGTGGATTTAGGGGAGGGGCCTCGAGCTCCGACTTTGCGGGGAGGCCTCTGCAAAGTCCCAGCCGCCACTGCATATTACTACCACTGTTGGAAAATACAAATGTACTAATATTCATAATTGGAGCTAAACAAACAATTAGTGCTCAGAAAACGACATTTTACTCCCAACTAATATAATCAATTTGGAATTTCATATAGACATGGGCTCATTTCTGGCTGTCGATAACTCATAATTCAAAATCAAAGCGTAATTTTGGGGGGAATTTAAAAAAGAATGTTTTCTAGTAAAGTAAACAATACTATGGATGTATCCTTAACTCAACAAATAACAGATTTGTGTAATTTAACACAAAAATACGGGTTAAATTACTTGGCTGTGTCATTGTTAGCCGGAATTACATACTGTTAGACGGAAGGACATTCTGCAATAATTTTCAGGATTACCATAAAAACCATCTTTTGTATAATTTTTCTTACCAACACTCAAACTTGAAACTAAATAAGAGAAATTGACAAGTTTGTAATGATTTTAAAATGTTTTAATTAAAATGTTAATTGATTAATTTGACTTAACATTACATAACACAACGTTTTTATAAAACACTTAGGAATGAACATATTTCATATTTTATATAGAGAATACATTTAAAGAGAGATGATACTGTTTGAGTAACATTTACATTTATAACATCATCTAACCATTTGAGTTACAAACATTTAATCAGACGAGTGTAAATCCATTTATGAAGAGAAGATGGGAACTTTTGAACATTTCCAAATGAACTTAAAAAGACGTTTGTGACAATATCATGAGTGTGGGCATGTGACTACCACATGTTTTGGAATGTTTCCCAGCCAGGGATACATAGTTGTGATGAGCGGTTTGTTAATGGCTCAGGCTCCGATAGGATGGCTTGCATGTCAGACACGTAATAAAATATTACATCTGGGGCTGTTGGCCACACAAAGGCATTTCTGCCTATTGTCTGTCACATGCAGCTCACTTCAAGTTCATCACCAACCAGATTTAGGACTTGGCCGACAAATGGCTGGGCATCATATTTAACTATGACAAACCTTCCAGCAATATCTGTTGTCATAGTATGATGTGGTGTTGTTGCTGGAGCACTGGTGGGTAATTTACACACATCTAGGCAATTCATGTTCACTTCATTGGGACTGAAGCAGTCACAAATGTTACCCTTCCCTCGGCTGCAGAAGCAGGACAGCTCTCTGTGACTAAACTGTCCAGGGGTAAGAGACACAATCTGGTGAATTTTCATTGTGCCCTTCACAACAGGTAGCTTCTCTGGTACAGCTTCATCATGTTTCAGGATGTCCTCTTCTGACACCCAAAAGTACTTGATAGAAGAGGCTGAGGTCTATAAAGTTTCATAGAGCTCTTTTGGTGTCTTCTCCCATTTTCACCCTCTGATCAGCCATGCGCTTTACAGCACCACCCACCCCATCAGGTGCACCTTTACCATGGGCTCTCTGAGAAATTCCAGGTCACCTCTTTGAACCCCCAAATAAAGGTCAGCGTTGTCAGGAGATAGAAGTGTGTGGTGTTCTGTTCTTGAGGAGCTATTTCCACATCTTTGTAACAGCACTTAACACGATACATACAATCTTTTCTAAGAGGATCACACACAATGGATGCCAACAACTGTGAAACACTTGCCACTTTTACAAAGCCACTTTGAAATAGTTTCTCCACAAGCATGTGGACGTTTTCATGGTCAATGCAGGCGAAAGTGTTGCGATCACTTGTTTTAGGTTCCGTGATGTAGAATGGGCGCAAGCGCACAAACTGTCTATATGACAGTGTCAGTTCCTTTTGTGTTTCCTTATTGTAGTGTAAATGTAGTTCTTTCATGGTTTTTTGTAGGACTCTTTGAAATTTATTTTGTTTTTTTGTCACTGTGTCTTTTTTTCCAGGTAAAAGTCTACTATTTTCATCCCTACACAGGAAGCGAGTAACCTCTGCCTTCTTTACTGCAGAGTTTCTTGGCTCCACGTGGCTTGTGTTTCTCACCGACGCGTGCAGCACTTGTTTTGTTAACCCTTTGCAGACGTTTTCTTAGTTTTTCGGATTTTTTGGGGGACAGAGCAAGTTGCCTTTTTAAGTTTGACAATTTCATTCCTTAGTTTATTGTTGTTTGGGCTTTTTATTGGCATGTTGCCATCATTTCTTTTTGGGATAGATGAAGCAAGTGGCTGGACATCCTCTTGTGGCTCTCTGGGTGGTTGTAGCGGAGGTACATCTGGCTCTGGGTGAGTGTGGCTGAAGGTCATCCGGTGGTCTGGGTTGGGGTTCTCCAAGAGTAGACCCATTCATTGAGACTGGAGTGTTGTTCATTAGTTCATTGACTGGCTTTAATCTCTCCCTCCGATTCCTCTGGTTTAGAATCGAACCAACAACCTTCTGATTAATAGCCCAACTCCCTAACCGCTCAGCCATCTGACCCCTCCCTGACCCCCATACAATCACTTCACTTGTTCATCACTATAATACCTTGCTCTCTTTTTCTCAAGATACTAAACCCTAGCTTCTGCATCTGCATTTTTCCTGTCTCTGAACGGTCTCTGCCTCTCTTTATTAGACAGAGGCATCTGGAAGGACAGAATTGACCTTAAAATATCAGAATCTATACTAAGGCTTTAATCAAGTGTTGCTACATTAATAAATTATTACATTATTCATGTTTGACTGATAACATTACAACATTAAAATAAATGATGATCCATGGAATCATATGAAATCAAGATTAATTATGGAAAGAATATGGGGTGAAAACATACAAACATGTAAATAATGTTAATATAACTATGCATAAAAGTTTACAAATACTAATAAAAAACTAAATTATTATACAGTATATAGTCATTCTAGATAACGAATGACATGTCCTGGCTAACAGAGGTTTTTTTGTTATCCAAGAATGACACTTATCCAGGAATGACAAAGCTACAATTTTTTTCTTTATAATCAGGCACTAACTTAACCACCTATGGAAAACCAAACTTAGCTATCATCACTTTAAGGTAATCTTTTAGATCAAATAGAATACAATTATAAATGTTTTGTAAGTGTTATCCAAAAGGACACTTGCTATTGCTACAAAGTGCACCAGTAACTAAAAAGGTCAAAAATCAATCATGTGAAGACACACTTACTTACTGCACATGTTTTGGGGCTCCTTCGGGTCTTCTTTTTGATACAATATGATGTCACATGACATTTCAGATTGCATTATGGTCCAAAATGGTCATCGATGTCTGTTATCCAGGACTGACATTTAAGAAATCACAGTTTGGAGACAGAAGTCTTTCTGTCATAAAGTTGTTTATAAGCTTAGTATTATCACTATATGTTTAGGTATCATTGAAAACATCAGTACTATTATGCTTAAGCATATTTGAAATACTTTTATTAATATATTTTAAATTTTTGTTGTATTTTTCTGTTCAGATTTTAAGCCGGGACAATTACCTAGAATTACATTTTGGGACTTTTGAGTTAATAATTCCTTAATGATTGTTTTATTTATAATGAATATTCATATGACTAATTAAGAAGGGAAGATTGAGTCATTTTATGTAGTGTATTTAAATTTTTTAATATTTTTAAAATTATGAATATGCTTTGGACACCAGATTTGACATGCCACGTCATTGACCCATATACTACCGGTCAAAGGTTTTGAACACCCCAGTTCCAGTTTTTATTGAAATTTAAGCAGTTCAAGTCCAGTGAATAACCTGAAATGGTACAAAGGTAAGCGGTAAACTGCCAGACAGGGCTCCAGACTAACTTTTTGCCTTGGTTGCACTGGTGCGCCTAACTTTTTTATTTAGGTGCACCAGCACAAAATGTAGGTGCACCCAAATTATTCCTTGCGTCGCCACAATTTGAAGGTCCCCTTTTTATCACGCTATACCAAAATAAAACATTTCAAAATAGAAAGTGCTACTGTTTAAAAGTGCTTCCCTGAACTGAGACCTAACATTTCATGTCTCAAAGTCTTATAGCGGGTCCCCCCTTGTTGTCGCAGGCCCTGCAGATGGCCAACACCTGTAATTTGGCCTTCTAACCCTTTGGCCTTGGCTAAACCAGCTTGCCACACTCTCCCTAGCATTCCAATCCTAGCTCCATGGATTAGCTCCATGGCCCAGCTCCGTAAGGGGTGGGCAATTAATTTTTACAAAGGGCCACATTAGAAACCTAAAATGCGTTGGAGGGCTGCATCAATGATAACTTGAACTTAATTCTGCTCACTATTCATTTTCTCCCATTGTAAAAAGCAGTAAAGTATATATTTTGATTAGCTGCTACTGGTTATCAGAATAATAAGGATATTCTGTAAATATTTATATAAATATTTTACATTTTGGTGTAATAAATAGATGCTCAAATAGACTATAGAAGTTATAAACAGTAGAAAACAAAAACAATCATTACATCAGTGTTTACTTTTATTTGTAACTAGTTAATCTTCACAAACACTGAAAAGTTGTTTTGCAGTATGTTAAAGATATGCAATTGATCAACTTTATACAAAAAGCAAAACTTTTTTTCAGTTTATTTTGTTCTGTGAGAGAAATCCAGTGGCCTTGAACAAGTGCATCAAAATCTGTCTGAGATGGATATGCGAAGGACAGCTGACAGGTGATGATCAGGGTCTGCAGTTTAACTAGCAAACCATCAGCGATCCGCGCCCACTGAATCAGTCGAGTTCTTATGTCCGCGTTCATTTTTTTCTTTAGTCCCTTAGTGCCGATTGAAATTGTAATCCTGTTCTCCACCAACAAAGAACACAGCTTTGACTTTGACCTCAGTAAACAGATACTTAAAAGTCCATGTCTTGTTAAAAACTCTACATTCTCAACCTTTCGTTTTTCATTTTTGAGGGCTACTGTCACCAACAGCTAGCTCTCCTGTCGGTGAGGTTGCACATGTATTTATTTCAATCACACAGCACGGAGCAGTGTTAGCCTACAGGAATATCTGGACCACAGCCAATCAGAGGCAAAGACCCGCCCCGTCTGTGTCTCTGATTGGTTTTGACCACGATATGATCGAACCATGAGTGCGAGTTCCGTCAAAGGAGAACAAACGCTTCGTTTGTAGAGAGGCAGCGGATGCGAGGAGGTTAGGTGCACCGGTGCGACCTAGGAATTGTTTTAGTCGCACTCGTACAATGTTTCGGTTTTCAATTACCAATGGAAGACAGACCATTATAACCCTTAAAAGTGTAGGTCTTTCCTTTTGAGAAATTACAAAGAAAGTGAGTGTCAGTGAGTACAGTTTCCTACACCATCAAAAGGCACTTGGAAACTGGAGGAAATTCTGACAGGAAGAGGTCTGGCAGACCCAAAGCAAGAACAGAATCAGAAGACAAGTTTCTGAAAGTCAACAGCTTGCGTGATGGGCGGCTCACAGGACAACAGCTTCAAGCACAGCTTAACACTGGTCGAAGTCAGAAAGTCTCAGTTTTAACTGTGACAAGACTTTGAGCTGCAGGTTTGACAGGTCGAGTGGCAGTAAAAAAGCCATTGCTAAGATGGCAAAATAAAAAGAGGCTTGCCTGGGCCATGAAGCATCACATGTGGACTATTGAAGACTGGAAGAAGGTCTTATGGACCGATGAATCAAAATGTGAAATCTTTGGTTCATCACGCAGGGTGGAGTAGGCGAAAGGATGGTTCCTCGGTGTGTGACACCAACTGTCAAACAGAGGAGGAAGGGCTCTTTTGCTGGATCCAGAGTCGGCGACTTCCACAGAGTGAGTGGCACCCTGAACCAAAACTGCTACCACAGTGTTTTGCAGCACCATGCAATACCCTCTGGTATACGCCTAGTTGGTCAGGCGTTCATCCTCCAGCAAGATAATGACCCAAAACATACCTCCAGGCTATGTCAGAACTACCTTAGAAGAAAAGAACAAGATGGTAGGCTTAAAATCATGGAACGGCCAGTACAGTCTCCAGTCTTAAAACCCATCGAGCTGGTTTGGGATGAACTGGACAAAAGGGTGAAAGCAAAGCAACCTACAAGTGCAACACATTTGTGGGAACTTCTGCAACAGTGTTGGGAAGAACTTTCCGAACAATATTTCCATTGTAGAAAGAATGCCACGAGTGTGTTCGGCTGTTATATCTGCAAAAAGTGGCTACTTTGAGTCAAAAATGTAGATTACATTTTGTTAAACAAAACGATTCCATGATTTATTTTTTATCTCCAATTGTTTACTTGTTCTATGCTTTAATTTCAGAGTACATTGAGACAGTAAACTGCCATTAAAAACGGGAAAAATGGAGGTGTTCTAAAACCTTTGACCGGTAGTGTATATCACAATATATTCGTATTTCTTAATTTATATTCCATTCCTTTCAATAGAATATAATTCAAACCGTTTCAGCTAATCTACCACACTTGGCTGGATTTGGATGGGGTACGGCCGGTGTCGCATGGGTTGAATTTTTCCAACTTTTGCAATGCTTTCGCACGGAAGAAGAGCTAATGTATAGCTTTCAACAATACGTTGATGGTATCGCAAGAAAACTTGGTTCATTATTTGTAGTGAGATAGCTATATCAAATGTATTACATGACTTAATACTCGATTCTGTTAGCCTACAATAAACATTTCACAGTTGTAACCAGCCTGGCATCTTTGCTTGCATGGCTACACTTTTCCACACTGCATTTTTTACATTTAAGTCTCTGTAAATGTCAGACGTTCTGTCCTATAAAACCGAACGACAAAGCCTGAAAACAATGCTCTACTGTATCTGTGCAATACTGGTTGTGAGGATAGGGAAGATTGTGATGTTTGTGTAGATTGCGCAAGATTGCTTGCGATGTGTGCATAGCTTGATTGTGATATATGCGTTAAAGTTCCATAGGCTAATTGTATGCCGTGCCTTGTGAGAATGGGGCTGTGATCAATCTTATTTATAGAAGGCTCTACCGTGGTTCGCATGGTATAGTCAAAATCCATATTGTAGGCTAAAGTCATACCGGTATATTTCTATACCGTTGTAGTACAGAGTCAAACCTTCAAGATCGTAAATCTGATCACCTCACTAAGACACCGTACCGCAGACCACATTAGCACAAGAACCCCTCGACTTTGCATGAAATTAGAAGTATAAATTACATGTATTACAAAAATACAGGGTGTTGATCACAGCCTGGAAACATACCTAGCTACATGTTTGGCACCAACATTGTGTATGTAGTGAAAACATTTACAGAGTTTTAAGGGTGGGAAAATAGGTAAGCTAAGTAGAGCTACCACAGCCTACTAGTTTTGCATTTCATCAACGTTTCCTGCGATAACACAGCCTGGGCTGTATTTTTTGTCAGCTGTAGATATGCAGGTAGCAAAATGGTATTCACTTCACTTATGTACTGAACCAGATTTGTATGATTTTACTTACTGTAATATAAAATTCAAAACCGTGCAACGATTCTGTAACAGTGCTGCTACAGCGAGGCACAACACACAGCTTGAGTTTAAATACATTATTTAATGTGACATTATGTACTGTACATTCAAGTCTTAAATTGCTTAACCCGTTAAGGAGTAGCGTTGCACATACGTGATCGTTCGAATGCGTGTCCCACAGCGTAACGTTGCACATTTCGAACATTCCAATTGAATATTTTCCGATAGACAAATACTATGGGACAAATGGTTTAGTATGGCTTCCAAATGTACTAATGAGGAGGCTAACAAGTAACACTAGCATGGTAGTAGCATTGCTACGAGTATTATGCTAGGTAAGTTATCCCAGAAGCTAACGAAAGCTAGCTAGCTCCAGTTTCTGAAAAATTACTTGCGCTGTGGGGACCGTCGGAAATATTTAGAACTCACGCATCTAAGGGTTAAATATATGATGCGCTTGTCTATCAGTCCTCCTACACCACGGCATGATACTTGCTGAGCAACAGCGCAAACACAGGGATACAGTTAGCTAAGCTAACTAAGTATTTAGAGCTAGCTGCTCGGCTCCATGACGACGGGTAAGTAGGGCCAGAGCCATAGAAAAAGAGAGTTGCGACACTTCCATAGACTCCCATTGTTATCGAGGAATGCGGAAGTAAAGCGTGTCTCACGCGGCCTATAGTTCCAAACATTGTATTTTCCACCATTGAACCCCATTCATTTTCAGTGTCTCCGAAGCAAGTTAGCTGGTAAATTGATGAAAATCCTTCAGTTTTTCATATTTTTACCACCACATATCAATTTTTATTAGTAGTATTTCATATAGCTAGCTTTAGATAAAATGTATTGTAAGATTATAGCTTGTTTGATTCGAAACGCAGTTAGAGCTAGACTGTAGGTCACGTAGGTTAGAGCTAAGCAACATTTTTACCGTAGCTAGCTCGAGAGCACCAGAAGTTCGTTGGTTTGTAGTCTGTCAAATTAGTTCTAGTTATTGGTGTTCGTTGTCATACAAAGTTACTCTTATTACTCTTATACATCTGATTAATAAGTCCGTAAATAAATGTTAATAAAGTATCAGACATACATGATACAACACACCAGTAACCAATTGACATTATGTGTTAATATACCGAAAATATCCTTGAATCGAGATGGTGCTGCTGTCTGTCCCGCCGAAAACCATTCAAACAGGTTGACAGCAGTGTCTTTGTTTTTTAACTACAGCGAGCTACCGGAACCACGTGACAAAAAATCTCTAGCTTTTTTCCTGTGTTTCACTGGCAGTGAGTGTTCACAATGTTGTATTTCACTCCATTCTACATCAAAAACGTCAGGGAGGGCTGCCTTTTGTAGATACGAGTCAGCTGAAGATTTTCTCTCGGATTTCTTTTACCGAGCCTGTTTCATTCATAATTTTGCCTGAGAAAGCGACTTCCGTTGGCCAGCTTCATTGAAAACCATTCAAACCGGTTGACAGCAGTGGGGCTTTTTGGAACTACAGCGAGCTACATGAACCACGTGATCACGCGTCGGCGAGATCAAAGCGTGTCGCAACTCTCTTTTTCTATGGCTCTGAGTAGGGCTTGTGAGACTGCTTACCAGAAGTTGGCTAGGCCAACTTACGTTTTTCGGGTGGTACAGTAGGCTACATCATATTTGACGTCGAACTTTGAAAAATAAACCGTTGTTGGCAGAGTTTGCATTAAACGTTTTTCGAGTCACCCGGTACTTTGTAAATGTACTTTAATGAAATGCTGCCATACCACAGATTTCTTTGCCATTTTGACTAATAACACCGACAAAGTAGGCTATAGAGCTCCGGGAGTTGACGTCACGCAATACCAGCATGCACTGGGCATCGCCATTTTGGCAGGAAAGTGGAGAGCCAAGTGGAGCGCCAGAGTGTACATACATATATACTTAAATACATATTATACATAGTTTAATTTGCTGCCTATTTCAATAAACGTTGATTCAACATGGTGGATAGCTGCTGTGCGCCGGGAAAAGATAAAGGGAGAGCATTTTATAGGATTCCTAAGATCCAGAGAAGAACCCCATAATTCCGGACAACCACCCATGGCTTCAACTGAGGATCATTCAGTCTCTTGGAATGACTTATCTGTAATAAATATGTAATGGCATTTTTGTGATGAAAAGTGCACTGATATAATGTACGTTAGCCAACGGTAGTAGCTAACCGTTGGCGAACGTTACAGACTAGCTAACGCTAGCTAGCTAGCTATACAAGTTATAAAACTGACTGCATTAACGTTACACATAGCAATTTGTAGCTGGTAGACTTCAAAGCTTAATATTCATCACTAATCCAGCTGATTGCGTCCATTTATATCCCTCCAGGCTTTTGTAGGCTTTCAAAGACTCTCCAGAGTAGGACGAATGAAAGTTGATATAGAGTTGTAAATATCTGGATACAGAAGGTCAGGGAAGCCTTCCGTTTCACTCGTAAAGGTCGTAAAAATAACTCCGGGAGCATTATATGGATCACTAATGTTTAATCGATCAAGTTTTGCTTTATAGCTGCCTTTTGAATTAAAGTGCGCAGTGAACTCTTGACAGGTTTAAATCCGTGCTGGCGCCGTTCATTTTTGCCACTACTTTCCTGCCAAAATGGCGAAGTAAACAGTAAAGTCACGTGACATCCGGAGCTCTATGGCAGAGTTTGTAGTTCGGCAGCCAATTGTGCTCGTGCCGTGTGCAAAATACCAAAACAAAACAAAGCGCAGATTAACGAAAAGTAAAACGGTAACACGTTTTTTTATTATTATATATTTTTAGAGTTGCTTTATTTGTCTTAAATAATATAATCTACAATTTCTGTACAACATTTCGTTAATTCAGCAATGATGACACAAGCGGGAATCAGATCTCACACTGTCATACGGCAGCTCGACTAAAAAAATCTTAGTCGACCAAGACCATATCGACCAGAAAATCGACTAGTTGACTGAGTGGGGACAGCCCTACCAAAAAGAGGCCCCCGTTTTTTCCAACAGAGAAACAGCTTGCTCGAAGGTTACTCCGAATTTGAAGATTTAATCAGAATGCCAGGGAATACCTCGGTCTGCAAAATCCAATAAAGAGGGCTGGCAAAAAGTAGCAGACCAAATTAAATGTATAGTAGTGACCACGTTAGATGTTTTATCACTTATTACAGTAGGCTAGGCCTATGTTTTTGTATTTTCATACTTTGTTTATCATCTTTAATGTCATATAATGTGGTTTCAACAAATTTATGATGTAAATGACACCCTCACGAAAAAAACGATATAGGAGTATAGGCTCGTAGCATATCGCGCTGTGCTTAAGGATCTATCTATCACGCAATGAGAAATGAATTTGGTTTCATGTAAAATTCTGCTAATTGGGTGTGCTTTGCCTTCGGCAAGGGCACAACCTTTGTTCTCTCCCATATATATTTATTATTATTATTTATTTTTGCCCCCCTAAGTCTCAGTCAATATTTGGACTAAATAGACAACCTAGGTGTCAAAAGTTTCGTATTGGTAGCGATTGAGTTGCTTGTATTTGTATTTTACCCTCCGTTGCACGGTTTAGGCTCAAGTTAAGTTTTTGTGGTGAAAAGTGAAGCTAACGGTGGCTAATTTGCTAGCCACAGTCACTGACGTTACTAACGTCACAAAAACACGCGTGACTACCTGTAGCAGAACATTCGTTTCGCATCTGTTAACTTGGGGGATAGCTAGGCTAACTATAGCTTTACTGCAAGGCAGCTGCAGAAACGCCACAAGCAAAGAGGCTAGGGTGATAACTATTTACTCATTTTACTTTGTGATGTGAAACACAATTGGGAAATGTAATGTACAATATTAGCTGATATTATTAAGGAAGTAGGCCCACATCTTCTTTCGGAAACGGTAGTCTACTATTTCACTGAAGCATTAGCATCATGACATTAGCCTCTGTTGCCCGGGCAACACATACTGTACTACAGTGGTCTATGATGCATCAGTTTTCAATCGTTAAAATAAACATTCCTCACAAATACATTTTCGTTGTAGGATTTATTATGACATTACATTACAAGTAATGAAGGACTGAAATATTTTGTGTCTATTCCAATATGTAATGATGGTATTCAATGACAAGTCTGTGTTCTAGAAAGAGTGGTCTGGAGTTGCAGAGGTCCGATAATCAGCTTTATTGCAGCAGTTGGAAATCAAGTACAGAGCTCTGGGGTTACATTTTCCTACCCGCAACAGAGTTTGGGTTGGTTCTCGAAGTCCAACTGGCTATCTTTCCCTGCCCCAGCATATATTATACAGTGCAGTAAAACAAAAAACACAAGAAGAGGGTTGAGCTAATTCTCCTGTGCAGCAGGGAGTTGTTCTTGCCTACGCGTCCCAGCTGCTCGGGTGCTGTCTCCACCCGGTTTCAAGGTTGTTTCTGAAAATGAAGAGATAGACACAAAATACAGCCTTTTCCCCACACTCTGGTCGAAAAACAATGTTTACATTGTTTAAGCCCTCAGCACACTTCATAAGACAGAACTTTAATAAGCACAATGAATAACTTTAATAAGCACAATATATTCTTTAGTAAACGATTTGTTGGTGAAATTATCATTACCTGTGGTTTCAAACCAGTGTTGCTCACTGCAACGCTGTAGCCTACGCAAGACGCGCTACAAAAACATCTAGCACTACACAGCTGTTTAGGAAGTCAAACGGCGACAGAACATGTTCGGCACTCCCCTTACTTAAATCAAAAGTCTATCTAACTACTAACCCTGAACTTCATTGCCACAGCCTAAACTTTGTCAATCTGTTCATGAAAATAATAAATTTCAGCCTAAACCGTACAACGGAACGTTAAATCCAATTCAACCAACGCAATCGCTACCAAGACGAACACAGCAGTAGTCTAGTACTATACTGTAGTAGTACAATTTATCGGGGCAGCTTCACACAGGGCTATATCGCATTTTGCGTTGTTACTGACAATGATCGCTACCAGTGAGCTTTTTATGAATGAGCGATTTTCCACTAAATAAATGTCAAGCTTATTTACGTTTTTGGGGGCATATTTTCAGTTAGCAGATGGTACTGTTTGAATCGCGATTCCATCTTCTACTGCCGGTAATGTCGTAGAATAATCTTCAAAGGGGGTTTTATTAATGAATGAATGCAATGAGTAGGCTAAATGCCTGAAAATATCATGAGAAGGGAAAAACTTAAAAGGACGTTTAAGTCATAGAGATTAGGTCAATTTTTACACCGGTCTGCCAAATGTATTTGTTTTGATTCAACGATGAGGCTACCTCTTGCAGGGGAAATGAGAAGACAACTATTTCATTCTACACTTCACTCATATTTTCAGTTGTAAATGAGCAGCAAAAAAAAAGGCTTTTAAATCTATGTAATCTTTATAAATAATAAGTATGCATTTTTATATAAAATATACAGAAATATCAGTTGTAAAAATGTCATTCAAAAACGGACCCCTGTGCAACCGACGCAAGCAAGCACACCCTACAATTTCGCCAGAAATTGTACCCTCTAGTTCTTATTATTTTTGCCCCCCTAAGGATCAGTCAATATTTGGACTACATAGACAACGCCTGTGTCAAAAGATTAGTCTTGGTCTCGATTGCATTGCTTGTATTTTTATTTACGTTACGTTGCACGGTTTAGGAGGTTACAACGTTTTTGTGGCAAAAAGTGCCTTTAGTCAACGAAGGGAACTCAGTGCTAGCCTACGTCACAACGTCAGCACACTTTATCAACGACGCATGGATACAACGTGCATAGATGCAGTGTTGCCAGGTCCGCGGTTTTCCCGTGGAATTGGGTTACTTTTGAAGTGCTGCCATGTCCTACCAAACTGACTCCAGATCAGCACGTACACACATTGACATGGGACAAGCCCTCATACACACACGCACTGTGCGTGTGCACACGTGCCTAATGCTCTGTCTCCTGAGAAAACGCTGGCATACTAAACATTTGGTATTACTTTGTAGATATTACAATACATTTTACAATGATGGCAATGCTGTTGGACTTTAAAAGCAGTGTATATGGTTTGGCAGGGGCATATTTTGAGTTCTGATATTGGGCTGGTTTTTGGGCTGGTTTTGATTGGCCATTGGGCTGGTTTTGTCACACAGACGTGGCAACCCTGCATAGATGTGCTGTTGCACAGCGAGTATCGTGCCGTGGTGTACTAGCAGCACATGTACATTTAAGCAAAGACTTACATGTACAGTAAGTAATGTCACATTAAATAATGTATTTAAACTCAAGCTTGTGTGGTGCGTCGCTGTCTTCAATGCCACAGCCTAAACTTTATGTAAAAAGAAACATTCTAATTTCTGGCGCTTTCAAACAATCCCCTCAGTGACGTTTGGCTAGCAACAGCAGCTAGCTTGCTCGTAGCAAACTTCCTTTGAATTAGCCATTTCCCCCTAAATTAATGTCAAACTTATTTACGTTTTTGGGGGCATATTTTCAGTTAGCAGACCGTACTGTTTGAATCGCGATTCCATCTGAAATACTGCCGGTGACAACGTTGTTACAGTAGCTTGTTTCAAAGGGGGTTCGCTTGTTTCAAAGGGGGTTCTTAATGAATTATGCAATATGAGTAGGCTAAATGCTTGAAAAGATCACTAGAAGGGAAAAACTTAAGGGGACGGACCCACCTGCAACCGACGCAAGCAATTTCCCCAGAAATTGTACCCTCTCTAGTTGGGTGTGCTCACGCCTTCGGCGAGCACAACCATTGTTCTCTCACATATATCTTATTATTATTATTATTGGGTGTGCTCACGCCTTCGGCGAGCACAACCATTGTTCTCTCACATATATCTTATTATTATTTTCCCACCCCTAAGGATCAGTCAATATTTGGACTACATCAATGTCAAATGTTCGTCTTGGTCTCGATTGCGTTGCTTCTATTGAGCTTTTAGGCTGAACTTAAGTTTTTGTGGCAAAAAGTGCCTTTTGTCAACAAAGGGTACTCAGTGCTAGCCTACGTCACAGCGTCAGCACACGTTAGCAACGACGCATGGATACAACGTGCATAGATGTTGCACGATACAGCGAGTATCGTGCCGTGGTGTACTAACAGCATCATACATGTACATTTAAGCAAATCAAGACTTGCATGTACAGTAAGTAATGTAACATTAAATAATGTATTAAACTCAAGCTTGTGTGGTGCGTCGCTGGCTTCAGTGCCACAGCCTAAACTTTGTCAAAAGAAACATTCTAATTTCCGGCGCTTTCAAACAATCCCCTCACAGTTTGGCTAGCCACCACAACTTCCCCAGAAATTGTACCCTCTCTAGTTATTCTTGCACCTTCCGCAACAGGTTGTTGTCGTAAAAACGGAAAAGACATGGGTGCGACAGACTTCCTGTATCACCTCTGCTTATAAAGTAGCAATCAAATCTTGTTTACATAAAATAAGCCTGCTCCCGAGCAGGATTAAGATATAGGACTTGTTGCTATGACAGCAAGTCCAGAATGACCTTCGAAGAACCGAACAATCCAAGATAATGACAAATCGTCAACAATCAAATCCAGCTAACTGAGTTAGCGATGTACGGAGAACGGGCCCCTGGAGCACTTTGACCCAACATTGGGTCAAACTGTCATTAGAACTAACTAGTGCTCATGACTGCTGGTGATTTTGTCTGTTAATGTATTTTTCACCCTCAGTTTGAACATATTCTTTGTATATTTTATACAAGTCTCCAGGTCTAGTAGTTGAATGATATGCTTATTTATATTTCTAGGATCTGGTACGTTGAAGATTGACTTTGTCGGAGAGTTGAATGACAAAATGAAAGGATTCTACCGAAGTAAATATGCAAGTCCTGCAGGAGAAATACGCTATGCTGCTGTCACTCAGTTTGAGGTAACTAGATCTCTTTGTCATACTCGTTTAGCCCAATGTATGATTTTCAATTAAAAGCCTACCAGGTTTCTTAAACCTTTGACAGCATATTTCCTCTGTTATTGTGATGACCAATGGACAGTGTTTCATACAGGCTCTACTTGCCAATACACAGTTTGGATGTTGATAAACTACTAGTCATTCATTAATTCATCTAGAGGGATGTCTGACATCCAAGTGTTAGATACCTATATTGTAAATTTGTGATTCATTATTTCCCTGGAGAAATGTGTTGGATGGAAATCCATTTTAGAGTCCTTCACCTATGTTGGCTAGTAGTAGATGCTTGAACGTGTGCAAGTCATCTTCGTAGGTTTCCAGTGTGTCTTTCCTGCTTCCCATGGCGTTCCCTCACCTTCGGTTCTCCCTTGTTTAGGCCACAGATGCTCGCAGGGCCTTCCCCTGTTGGGACGAGCCAGCTATTAAAGCAACCTTTGACATCATCTTGATAGTTCCTAAGGACCGAGTAGCCTTGTCAAATATGGTGAGTTTCACACATGTATGGTGAGTGTCACATGTTTTCTTCCCTCCCTAGATGCAACAATCTGCCTCTCGGGCAGCTGTTACAGCTGCAGTACTGTCTACAGTAGGGTGATGTTAGTTTTTTACACTTTTTGTATATATATATTAGGGCTGTCGACGTTAACGCGATAATAAGGCGTTAACATCATCTCACTTAAACGCGATAAAAATGTAGAAAATGCTGTTAACGCAGGTTTCTTTTTTACCCTGGGAATCACTTGTCGTCACATGACTTTGACTGCTGACGGTAGCTGAATGATGGAGAGAGGGCTTTTTTAGATGGGAAGTTCCATTTCAAAAAGTTGCCAGACGCCTCGGTTGACAAAACCAAGGCAGTGTGTGATTGTCAGGCTGAGTTTAGTTTTCACCGGAGTACTTCCAGCCTAAAATATCACATGCAAGCAAAGCACACAGCTAGCAGCAGCAGCGGTAGCAGCAGCAGCGTTCGCTCCGGTTATATACGGCAGACAATGTCAACATTGTCAACACTCGACAATGTTAAATTTGAGATTACATTTCCTAAATATATAATGATGTGTATATTCAATATTGTACAGCCTATGTGTGAGTGATTAAAACTCCCTCACAATTTCCTCTTGTTATCCTCCAGTTATTTGAAGTTAAGTACACCATTTTCATGTTATTTCACAAATAAATCTTTTATTGGGGTAAAATTTGAACAGATTAAATAATTGAATAAATTGAATCAAATATTTTAATCGCTTGACTTTTTTTTTTTTTTACTTTTACTGCGTGTGGAAGGGGTTGCACATGTACACTGCAACTCAAACAATATTGAGACCTTTTTGTAAGACTGTAGTTGAGTAATTGACCTTCCACAAAATCCCTGTCCCTAAAAGTCTTGACCAATCCTACCTTAGGATCTAGTCAATACATGAAGGTCCTTCAAGCTTTTGATCGTTCAGGCAAAATGGCCTACGGAACCTTCAAATTCGGCAGGAAGTACCCCGAACGTTTCGAAGCACAAAACCTAAGCGGATAGATGCTTGCAGTGGATAAAAGTGTGGGAGGCCCCATTCTCAGCGAAGTACCTTAAAGATCAACAAATACTTCCGTCTGCTCCATCGTGGCTACTATACTGTACTTTTTTTTTTTTTACAATTTACTAGAATGATGACTACTAATATGATCATACTAGTAGCTAGCTATTACTATTAACAGCAAATACGTTTCCAGCAGCACATTTTAGCTAGCACTTTAGATAGAGCTAATGCCAGATATAGGTTGGATTGCATTAAAAGTGGGTCTCAGTATTCTGGAGACTTCACAAGCCTATGTTTTGTAGATTATACACTTGAACATGAAGCAATTACAAATGTACTTTACCCTGACCCTATACTATAGTAGTACTGTATTAGTTGCTGCTGATTTGTGTGCTTTTGCTTTAATTATTTCCCCTTCCTTGTTGATGTGAATCTACTGAATATAACCAGAGAATGTCTAATATAGGGAGAACTGCCACTCTCGGGAAACTTCCGGGTTCTGAACTGGTTGCAGTTCCATGTGAGGGCGCTAACGAGCGAGTGCAGAATGAATGGAGGTCTATGGAGCTATACCCCTCAAAATCCACTTTTCTCAGGATATAATTTTTTGTCTAGTAATTTGAATTCTGAATTCGAAAGGGGAGGCAAAAAAAATACACACTGCTGGCTGTAAGATTTTTTTAAAGTCGCCTTTCTGTTCTAAAAAGCCTTTGAAAATGTCATTGACGTCATACACATCGTACGACCAGAGCTACTGCTTTACGGCAAGCTCTGGTCACTTCCTTTTTTCTCTCAAGGCATCGACAACACAGCTGACAGGTTAGGCTCTCCCTGTCAATACACATGCTAGAAAGAGTTTCGGCTTGCTAATGTTGTTGCTAATGTTGCTAATGCTCTGACATTCTGATTCTGCTTCGGATGCCATCAAGCGGGAGCTCTGGTCGTATCAGTCCTTCACTAACCAATCAGCATTCATTAGCAGAATGCTAGCGTGTTATGGGCAACAACGACTAACCCTGTAAGAAATCAAAAGGACATAAGTACTCGTTCATTCAACTTTTCGACCTATAATCCATGTTGAACATGCAAAAACTACAATCAAATCGGAGATTTCTCAACGACAATCAGGTGAGACAAATTTAGCCGTTTAGCTCCATAGACTCCCATTCAACATGCATTCGCTCGCGATCACCCCCAGTGGAACTCTGGTGGAACTGCAGCCACATTCGGTACAATGGGGCTTAATAGGGAGTGGCAAGACTCCTTAAACAGGCTCTGATATAACCCTCGACTGCATATTGCTGTCCCCTTTGCCTCGATCTAGAAGATATAGCTTTTTTTATTGAGATATAACTCTTCAAAAAGAATCACTTGGACCTACCGGTAGTATGCTACCTATAGCAGTTTACAGTAGTAGCTAAAGAAGCGCAGCTTGACCAGCCAGCTAACAGTAACTAAGGTGGGGCAGGGCTCCAGACTGTGACTGGCAAATGGCAAATTACTTTGAATATTTTTTATTTATTTAATGTTGGACCACGTGTCTACCAGAGTTGACCAATGTGTGTCAGGGCGGAGGGTCCATAAGTGATTAGTCAACTGCGTGGGTAACGTCACAGGGTTTCTCGCAGCACTTTTCAGTTAAGGCGGTTAAGCAACACACGCCGGCTGCCTTAACTACGTCATAAAAAAAACCAAATATAGCGATATCCGCTGTCCTGTTTTCTCCCTTCCATTCCAAACCGTGACCAACGCCAGTCTCCCTTCTCTGCAAAACGCATTAGTCTATCGCACAAACTAGCCCCCCCCCTATGGAAGCAAATCGTTACCAAAATTCAAATGCAAATGCATTTCCAGAAATGCATTTGCATTTTAAGAATGTGGCTGCATTATTTGACTCATAAATGAAATTAGTATTCAATCATCCTATTTGCATTTTAATTTTCTTCTTCAAGAGTGCTCAATCTTTCACTTAATTAAAATGAAAAAGAAATAGACATTTGAGATTTAATTTTCAAAATATGCCCCAGCAAATGGATACCAAAATTCAATTTGAAATGTAAAATTTGAAAATGAAAATGCATTTCTGGAAATGCATTTTCATTTTAAGAACGTGGCTGCAAAATCGTGACCACAATTCAAATTCAAATGCATTTCCCGAAATGCATTTTCATTTTCAAGAACGTGGCTGCAAAATCGTGACCACAATTCAAATGAAAATGCATTTCCAGAAATGCATTTTCATTTTAAGAACGTGGCTGCAAAATCGTGACCACAATTCAAATGAAAATGCATTTCCCGAAATGCATTTTCATTTTAAGAACATGGCTGCAAAATCGTGACCACAATTCAAATGAAAATGCATTTCCAGAAATGCAAAATGAAGGGAAAAACATTCTGAGCGGCGCAGCAGAGTGACGTCAGTAGCCGCTCTTCTTCAGCTCCCTGCTGACCGAGCTACCCATCTTGTTCGGTGTGCACATCTGCATTGCATTACATTCAGTGCTTGAAGTGGAGAAAAAAACGTGCCGGTACTCTCTTGCATTGGCAAATCATTATGAAATTTGAGATTTCTACAGTGAAAAACAAAACTTGGATTGCTGGTACAACAACAATTTATTGTTAGCCTATTTATTAACAACATATACACAGCCTCGGGAACATATTTTATCAGGGGGGTGGCTTAATGTTGCGGGGCGGCAGGGACGGACTGGGAGTAAAAATAGGCCCTGGATTTTTATCCAGACCAGCCCACCAGAACCGGCCCCCGTATAGCTACGCTACCACAGCTGCCTGCTAATGCATGCATAGTCTGTGTTTGATTTGATGCTAGTTCGGGAGTTCGATAGGCCTACTTAAAGGCCAACTTTTGGGGCCTTTATTTGAACGCAAAATAGTTTTGGGAGTTTTATGTAAAATAAACAGCCGTTTTTTCAATTGACAAAACCATAGTGAATGTGATGTATTTTTGTCTCTTAATTTTTCAGCCCCATCTTTAAGTTTCTTAGCCTGGTTTTCCATCGTTATATTGTTACTATTGCTAGCTTTCGATGTGTCAGTCCCACTGTTGTGTGTGACTATAAACTACGACAGTGACACCCGAAGTGCGTTCCTTCCAGTTTAGGCTTATTCCATAATTTTGTTTGATTGCTGTCACGGCAGAAAATCCCGCTTGATGTTGGAAATGGAAGCAGGGTTTTCAGTGCTTTAGTGGCGATCTCAGGATAGCCTTCATCCAAAACACCGATAGAGTTGTTGTCTCAAACAGGCTTCATTGAGTGGTAACTATCACTTGTCATGTGTCAAGAGGAAGAGACGCGCATGATACCGCTCAATAAAGCCCACAAACTTGCTAAAAAATGAGTAAACACACGTCTTTGCAGAGCTTTTTTGCACACCGCCCCCTACCGAACAAGATGGGTAGCTCGGTCAGCAGGGAGCTGAAGAAGAGCGGCTACTGACGTCACTCTGCTGCGCCGCTCAGAATGTTTTTCCCTTCATTTTGCATTTCTGGAAATGCATTTTCATTTGAATTGTGGTCACGATTTTGCAGCCATGTTCTTAAAATGAAAATGCATTTCGGGAAATGCATTTTCATTTGAATTGTGGTCACGATTTTGCAGCCACGTTCTTAAAATGAAAATGCATTTCTGGAAATGCATTTTCATTTGAATTGTGGTCACGATTTTGCAGCCACGTTCTTGAAAATGAAAATGCATTTCGGGAAATGCATTTGAATTTGAATTGTGGTCACGATTTTGCAGCCACGTTCTTAAAATGAAAATGCATTTCCAGAAATGCATTTTCATTTTCAAATTTTACATTTCAAATTGAATTTTGGTATCTATTTGCTGGGGCATATTTTGAAAATTAAATCTCAAATGTCTATTTCTTTTTCATTTTAATTAAGTGAAAGATTGAGCACTCTTGAAAAAGAAAATTAAAATGCAAATAGGATGATTGAATACTAATTTCATTTATGAGTCAAATAATGCAGCCACATTCTTAAAATGCAAATGCATTTCTGGAAATGCATTTGCATTTGAATTTTGGTAACGATTTGCTTCCATACCCCCCCCCCTCAACCATGGTGATTCAAATATGACTGTGAACTAAGGCTGGGTGATATGATGATAGATATTTTTTGATGAAATATGTATATAATTTCATTTAATGTCTGTTGTTTATATTGTCAAAACTATATATAATATACATATATATATATATATATAAGTTTGTGCAGACAAATACACACATTCTTTGCATTATAGAATAGATACTACACTTGCTTTATTAGTGGCCCTAATGAGGTTCTTTAACATATTTCAAAATATTGCCTTTCCATTCCAATTTGTTATCTCTTATTTCAATGATACATTAAAGATCCTGTAAAGTGGAATTGAAAATGAGTTTTAAGTTCATCACACCACAGAAGAATGTGTTGTTAACTACCCATCCAAATTCGAATGAAAAAACCCCACGACAAGTATGTTAAATTAGGCTTTGAAATCGTGAGAAAATCAGCAGTCTTCTCTGCTTGAGACTGGGGGGGCGTGTTGCCTGAAGGAGCTGAGTCTCCGCCCCCTCAAATTTAACAACAACAACAGCAACACTAGCTAAATCAATTGCAGGTATCAGAACAGACCTACCTGCAGTCTCTGAGTGTTTTATGTATTAATTACTTTGTCTTTGCATTGTACCAGCTGAGTAACAGAATGCGACTGTCTGTGATCTGACGTAGATAGGTCGCTATGATGTAGATCAGTCGGGTTTTGGCTCCTCCAAAACCTGAGCTGAAAACGGAAGAGAAACTGTTCAACGGTCTAACTCGTCATTTCAGTGCGACAAAGTTCTCGCGCTTTGCACATGCTTTCAGGAACTCATTTCACACGTATATAATGTACTGAGAAGAAAATCATGGAATTTGCTTTACAGGATCTTTAACAAATAACAGTGGCAGACCAAGTAAATTGTGACTAATAATGCATGCACTTAATCTCTTTGTTTGCCCATAGCATTGGCGTATCACACTGATTCAAATCATTGTGTAACCATTGTGTCTAAAGTGTGTAGAGGAGATTACTGTGGAAAATGATTTTCCATACATTGGGAATTGTAGAAAAAGCTGTACACATACATACCTTATATGCAGTTGAACCCTGGCAATTTGTTCAAACATTGTTGATTTTTCCTTTAATTTGTCATCAGTCTGTAGATGTCCATAGTCAACACTTGGCATAAACGTGACAGTTTCCTGCTGATTATGGAGAGATCTGAGAATGTTCTTGAATTTTACCATCCATGTCTTGACCACCTCGTCCACATTTCAACCGAAAGTGTATCAGCTTGGTTTGGTTACTAGGGTTGCTTCTTTTATGCTTCCTTGAACTCACTTTTGTGGACAACTTTGATGTGTACTGTTTATACAGTTTGAATGTAATCTCATATCATTGTGGTCATCTGAAAAATTGTTTCCCGTTCCAGAATGTCATTGATCGAAAGCCATATCCAGATGATGACAGCCTTGTTGAAGTGAAGTTTGCCACCACTCCCATCATGTCCACGTACCTTGTAGCATTTGTTATTGGTGAATATGACTTTGTAGAAAGCCAATCGGCGGATGGCGTAACTGTACGTGTCTACACACCAATTGGCAAAGCAGAACAAGGAAAATTTGCCCTTGAGGTGAGTTTTAGCCAGTGTATACTTGTAAAGAAGTATCAACCTGAATCCTTTTGGTGATTGACAAGTGATATTTTGTAATCTTTGACAAGCAGAAGCATAACAGTAGCACACAATATATAGACAGATATTAATATAAGCATTTGAAATGTTTCCTCAGATTAGTTTTTGTGTGTGTGTGTGTGTGGGGGGTACCTGGGTGTTGTGTGCATGCAGCAAACTTGAAAATGTTTAGGGTCAACTGATAGCCTGTGCTTAATCTTTGTTCCTCTCTTCATCCACTCATCTTTTTTGCCACTTCTGCTCCACTCTGCTCTCCTGCCCTGCTTGCCTCCTACTTCGCCCTGTCTACTTGTCTAATAAGGTTACATTTGCGAATGAGTAAGGTTAACGACCTCACATCAAATAGTTGATCAAGCAACCAGTAAGAGCATTAAAATATTGTAGTAGCCACCACTAGCGTTTCATATTTTAGAACTAAAAGGCATTTCTCTCCCTTCAAAACTTGGTGGAATAGCTAGACTGATACCTTCCTTATCTGAATCTTACAATCTTCCTCATTGACAAGAAGGTATAATTCTCTTCTTGGAGAAATATTTTAACAAACTCATCCGAAAATGCAATTAAGAATATTTTTATACATAGCTTACGTAAATATAGTTGCCAATTATTTGATTAATTATGTAATAATTAATAGTCTAATAGCTAATGTAATATTGCACATATTTTCGTCCTATTTCCCCTAAAGCAATAAAGTTAGGCTACTTAAAGAGACCTTCCACTCATAAAGTATGTTCTAAATTACATAAATGCTGCCAATTAATAATTGACGTAACAACGTATTGTAAATGGTCAGTAGCCTAGTCTATCGATTAAGGTAGCCTACTCGAAAGCATGTACACTCTGCTTCATTTGATCTTGATAGGCTAAGCATTCTGTAGCAAATGATAACAATAAACCCACTATTTATTAATTAAAACTACTTCAGCATAATAATGCACTTAAAATACAAACGTGAGCAAAGGCAGCAATCGCTATCGAATCAACAGACATGTGCAACTTAGCTAGCCCGGGGAAACAACGAAAATCACCAGTTAACTTAATTTAAATTCATTTCTCCGCGCCGGTCACCAATCTACTCTGAGCTGTCCTTTACGCTGACATGGTACATAAACATGGCATTGGCTATATTCCAGGATTGATCCTTATCTACGTTGTCCTTGAATTGTTGAAAATTGTTGCTGGGGGTCATACAACAACTCTCTGTGCTTTTCAACTTTGAGAATTAATTTGATGCTGATTTTAAAAATCGACTTGGGGGTTCTCTCTCGGTAGGCTATGTCTGCACGCGTGTGTGTTGTGTGCAACGCGTGACAACTCGTTTTTCTCAAACAAAACAACTACAGGCATGCTAGCTCAACGGATCAATCCGTTTATTTTCATTCGTTTTCATCAGGGTAACCACATGTAAAGGACGTTCGTTACCAACATTGTGTAATTATAAAGTCTACAACTTTACAAATGTTCACCGTAGTCTACAATTAATGGAGTAAAATCTTAATAACATGTTTTTTATATAAACTAATATGGTGTATTTCATCATCCTGCAGCCGATTTCGCAAGCGTCTCACGAAAAAATTAGACCAGCTGCCGAAACGATCGCTGCAGATCGCAGGCAATCGCGGCGCTTCGCAGCCAGTGTGGTCGGTCCCATTTGATAACATGGGCGCCGGAAAAAAAAAGGCGCAGCCGATCGCAAGCAGTGTGTCCCAGACGTTATACGACTTACAGTTCTCAAGGACGCACACACGCAATCTCAACTGTGGTGTGAAGCGCGTGTCTGTGCTATTCTCCGACATGCACTCTAACAATCACTGCTGATAGACATAACATTTTGTACAGCCCTATTTCTGATACCGTGGCGGCAGAAATAAAAAAAAAATCAACAGAGAGGAAACACTGGGCTATATTCAGTAGGAGTTTGCTACAGTAGCTACTAGTACAGCAGTGCTAGCTAAAGTAACTGGTACCGTAGTGCTAGCTGGAACATTATTTCACGAGATGTTCACGGCCAATTAATTGTCTGTGAACATCAATAAATAATATATTACATAATGCTATCCTCTGCCCTGTTCGTCACTTTCTGGCTGAGCCAGAGAGAAGTGATTTGCTGTACTCACACTATCGTTTAAGTTGTCATGACTTTGCGAGTGTTTGACATCCTGTCACTGTTCCAGTTGCTCATTGTCCAAGTGGACGACTATTCCGTATGAGTTCTGTGGAGTGGACAGCTTTGCGGTCGTAGTTGCGACTTCATGACGTTACATAACATTCAGACGCAGCGGTGGCAATGATTTTGTAGCAGAGGACTGCTGCTGCAAAATGAATATAGCAGAAACATGGGTGCAATTACCTGTTAGTGTTTGCATGAAGCAACAAAAAAAAAAGTGGAAACACAATCTAACCCTCTACCTACACTCTCCTGCATATTTGTTTTATAGGTTGCAACAAAGACTTTACCCTTCTACAAAGACTACTTCAGTGTACCTTATCCATTGCCTAAAATTGACCTCATAGCCATTGCTGATTTTGCTGCTGGTGAGTATATTCAAAGTGTTGTCAATAATTCCCAGCTTTGTAATGGAGTGCTTAAAATGAATATCTAACATGCTTGATGCTGCTTTTATCTAGGTGCCATGGAAAACTGGGGCCTTGTTACCTACAGGTAAAAATTATATATATATAAAGCCAAACAATTATTAATTGTTAATTCAGTTATTAATGAAATGCCTTATTTTGTATGAGGATACGCACCCCTTAAGCCGATCTAGATAACATATTATTATTATTATGTTTAATTTTTATAGCGCCTCCTGAGCTCAAGGACGCTTTACAATAGTAATACAGTACAATGAAAAAACAACATGGACAAACCCTAAATGTAAAAAAGCATCAAGCAATCAAACACGTAAAATGACACAGACAGAATACATAGCAACATAATGTAAAAAAGAAAGTGGTGAGCTGTACTTTTTGTTTTTGAGACACACTTTTTGTCATACTTGCTGAATTAACTTCACATCTTGATAGCAATCAATAAATCAAATGCGCTGACAGTGACAAAAAATATATCGCTAAGGGTACTCCGATTGATTGAAAATAGATTGATTCATGGACACTATAAAGGCCAATCTGAAGAGCTGACCAGATAATGCAAAACTCGCGAGACAATTTTTCTACAATCAGCTAAAATGGCTTCCCCATCAGCGGCCTGGGAGTTCTATCGGGTGTTGGAAAAGGACAAAAAACTGTCTATATGCAACGTGTGTGCCAAGGAAATCCCACAAGGTGCACAGCACCAAAAAACAATCGGAGCAAGTTATCCCCGGGGCGGACAGCCACTTGTTTTTTGGCAGGACAATAAAAGCCGCTTTCCCGCGCTCGCACAAGCAGCACGAGTGTACCTCTGTGCACCGTGCACAAGTGTAGATAGCGAGCAACTTTTTAGCACGGCAGGGAATATTGTAGATGAGATGGAGAGGAACAAGCTTATATATATATATATATATATATATATATATATATATAAAGGAAAACCTGCCAATGATGCTTAATAATTAAGATTTTTTCTCTACTCCTCTATAAAAATGGCATTGACATTATCCATATAGCTCGGTAAAGATAGGGAAGTAAAGTGTTTTTTTTCTTGATGTGCACTTGATTCCTTTATATCCAAGAGAATTTAAAGGCAAGGTAGGCAAGTTTGGCGAAGCTAGCTATTTTAGCTTCTGTTTGACACAATTCAAACGGTTAAAAATCAGAATCAGAAAGGGTTTTATCCGCCATGAAAATTTGCACAGACAGGAATTTACTTTGGTAGGAAGGTGCATACATTAAACATAAAGGAATCCTAAAAACGTAGTTACTTAATGGCGCAAGGCTGTTCACACTAGACGCACATTTCCTCGCGCCGGTCACCAAGCCTTTCACCTTCTCTGAGCTTTCCTTTTTCACATTGAAAGCTGACATAAACCTTGCATAGGCTTCATTTTGGCAACTTGCTGCTGCAACTTTTTTGCCGTAGGCTACTCTTAAAGTAGGCTAAGTGCTGTGGGTCATAAAACTCCATGTAGGCCTATGCTACTCAACTTCGATGATTAACTTTGAGTCGTCAATCTTCCAAAATTTCTCAGCTGGTTTGTGATGTAAGGTTTTGGTGTCTTTTGCTTGAGTGTATGCCAGCTCGTTTATCTCGCTCTTAAACACAGTGTTTAGGAACAAAACATCGCTATTCAAACACTACCATCTGCAAACTGAAAATATGCTCCCAAAAACGTAAATACGCTTGAAATGTATTTTTGGATAACTGGCTAATAGAACAAGCTTACTGGGAGCAATTATTGTCAGTAAAGTCCTTGTCTGAAGACTCGGGGCTCATGTTACAATGTGGCTATCCACATTGTAAGTAGGGAAAAGCACATTCCATTTTGTCAACTTCTCTAAATACTCCCTCTACATCAGCCTCTCTCAATCCTGGTCATTGATCCTGGTCCTTGGGCCTACTATTGCGTTGCATGTTTTTAGTAGTTTATCTGCTCCAAATGACTGGGTGGTCAAAACTAAATGTCATTAATGCCATTAATACATTTACATTACATGTAGTCATTTAGCAGACGGTCTTATCCAGAGCGACTTACAGTAAGTACAGGGACATTCTCCCGAGTCAAGTAGGGTGAAGTTCCTTGCCCAAGGACACAACGTCATGTGGCACGGCCCGGGAATCGAACCAACAACCTTCTGATTAATAGCCCGACTCCCTAACCGCTCAGCCATCTGCCCCCCCCCCCCTAGTAAGTTTGTCCTTTGTGCACCTCCCCCCACCTGTCACTGAAGGTCAGCCACTGTGTTGCTAGCCAACCTTCACTGAGGGGATTGTTTGAATGCGCCGGTGTAGGGGGTTTAATAGCCAAAACTATTCTCCTATGGTTTAAAGGAAGAGGGGAAACTGATCAGTGTATTAACATTAACCAAATAATGCCAATACCAGTGGTATTGCAGTTATTTGACTATATGGGTTAAATCAGAGCAAGATTGGTCAAAGTAAGGTTAAAACAAAATAGATATTTAATATAATTTGTAAATGAATGAAATTAATTACAAGGCAAATGTGTTACAAAATGAAGGCTTTAAATCTTACCTACTCTACCATGATTATTGTAAACCAGAGATAAAAAGCAAGAGGTGAAGAAGGAGTAGGACAAGCCAGAGCTGAGGAGAAGCCCTCAGGAGATGAAGAATCCCAAAGAACAATCCTTCACAATTTCCTTTATACACAAGAACCAATCAGACCACATCTTAACCCTTACTTATCAACATATGACTAGCAATGCGACAGTAAATTACACCATGAGGTGTGAGACTCCGTCCAGCAACTCCGGATTTTAGCATATGAGGGGAGGGGGCAGGGTCACCCAGACTTACACCATAATTGAAAAATATTTCTTTATGTATATTTGAGACCACACATTCGTAGATGTCGGCCTACGTTTCAACTATATGGAAACGGATTATGAGGTTGATCGGATGAAATGCCTGAAAACGAGGCACATTTCCCCCTCATCTGCCCATATTTATTTTAGTGCAGACGGGAGGGAAATGCCCGTGGCAAGATAACTAGCTAGATGGGAGAGAAGGGCAGTTTGGAACGCTCAGAATGTAGCTCTGAAGCAGGGGCATTCGTCTGACATCAGCTCAAATATCTGGAAAATGTTAACTGTTTTCACAGCCCTGTAGGACGACCTTTATGAATAGATGGGCATGCCGTTTAGGTTGTGGCATTGAAGTTCAGGTTAGTAGTCCGATTGTTTCATCAATTGAAAACCTAATCTGGGACTTTTGATAAGTGGAGTGCCGAAAATGTACTGTCGCCGTTTGGCTACCTAAACAGCGGTGGAATAAAAAAAAGTCTTACCAGTGTCGCGTACAGCGTTAGTGAGCTACACTGGTTTAAAAGTACAGGTATATAATGATTATTTCACCAACAAATTATTGACTTGTAATATGCAGAAATGTCATCAATCCTAAAACAAACATTTATTTGTGAGGCATGTTTATTATTTTAATGACCTGAAAACAGACCGCTGTTTTAGGTGTTGTCCAACAGAGGCTAATGTCATGATGCTAACGCCTAGCAGACTATGGTTTCCGAAAGTAGATGTACTAATAATATCAGCATATTTAGCCTGTGATGTTTTTGCAGCTGTCTTGTTTTAGGTGGCTAGCTATCTCCCAGAAGTTACCGACGGCACAGGTTTGTGACGTTGTTACGTTAGTGACTGTGGCTACCTAGTTAGCCACCGTTAGCTTCACTTTTCCCCACAAAAACTTTAAGCCTAAACCTTGCAACTTGGCCACCAATAACTAAACTGAATTTCCCTTACACGTTTTGTTTAATTGCGAATGCCTTTGTTAATCGCATTAGTTCAAACGTTGTACTGCAGTCCGTTATATATCCGCTTATAAAAAGGACACCTGCAAAATATAAATGTTGTTAATAATTAAAGTGCCCGGTTCTCGAGATGGTCTATTCGTAGGAAACTTGCAGCAGACCAGAGGACCAATCAGATGAAGGGGCTGTGACTTGAAGAGAGAAAGCCAAGCTGCGGCGAATAATTTGTATTCTTTTTCATTATTTGATGTCGAAATGCTTATCCAAACGTCATTGCAGTCCGTTATAAAGAGTACGTATGCAGAATATGAACTTTGCAGAGTGGCCGGTTCTTGAGATGAGCATGGGGAACTAAACCCATTCTAATTTGTACACACAGATGCTGCACATAGAGGCTGCATAACCCCCATCTTCATGGCACATCAAGTCCTATTGAGTCAATTTCACTGTTGACATTAAACGAGAGTGGTACAACATTGTGTTATCTGATGCACTATTTTGTTTCGTAAATGTTATAGTATGATAATAGTATGGTATTAGTGCCCCAAACCCACTTTTAACCCTTGTGCTGCCTTCGGGTCACATGACCCAAAGGTTCATAACGAACTATCGTTGTGTTTACCCAATTTTACCCAATACAAAAACAAATAAAAATAATTGTATTTTAACCTTTGCAATGTGGGGTGTCTGAGACAGCCCAACGGTTAAAAGAAAATGCTTCACTTGGTTTTTGTATGCGGTAAAGTTGTTGCAATATGATGGTGGGTCACAATGACTGATGGGTCAGAATGACCCGAAGATAACACAAGGGTTAAGGACCTTTTTGTCACACAAATATATATTATCTGTGTTATGTCATACTTGGTCGTGTCTGTAAATGGTCACCTGTGTGTTTTGTACTACTATGGGGAATGAGCGTGAGTTTATTGTCCAAACACACTTGATTGCATAAGGATGTTTATGCCTCTGAACTTTTGATCCTGTTTTTTTTCAGAGAGACTGCACTGCTTATTGACCCAAAGAACTCGTGCTCATCTTCTCGGCAGTGGGTTGCCCTAGTGGTGGGACATGAGCTGGCCCACCAGTGGTTTGGAAACCTGGTCACTATGGTAATAACAGCACTTTACTTAATACAGATTTAACTCCGTACCATGCACCACCGCTGTATTAGGCTTGCGGAAAAAAGAAATACATTAACAACCAAGCTTTTGAATAGGTGTGCAATTACATTTTTAGTGTGAAGCCTTTCAGTTTTGTGTGTTCCTGTCTGGTCTACACTATGGAATATCGCTATAATGTAAGTCTAAATCATAAAATCTTATGAAACTGTATTTTACACCCACTATTATAGAGTTATATAGACTATGGTTGTGGTAACAATAATTGCAATGGTAAAATGAAGTAGCCTATGTTTTGTAAAGCTGATACACATAATAAATAAGTGCATTTCTGAACTATCGAGAGGTATACATGAGTTAAGGTATAAATGAGTTACAGTAAATTAATATTCTACAACATTCAAGAAAGCTACAGGAAACGTAGGCATATTCTTGAGGGTGATGAAAGCTGTGTAAGCATTGTAATGCTTGCAATGTTCACGGTAACTTGACTTGAGTAGACTATACGTTGAAGGGTTGTCAGGCTAGTTGTATAAGTCTGTATAAAATGTGTCACCTTTTTCAGCCCTTCTGAGTTTGCAGGTATGTGTGTAAGATAGGCCTACTTCATTTATCAATTTCAAATCGTTTTTCCCAAACGTGCGCAGCATGACTACTGCAGGAGTAACTGGAGTCCTAATGTTACTGTACATTCACTATACATTCTCAACCAGTATATCATTATTACTGCCTGTGATCATTGTCAGTAAAAGCTTCCGTCTGAAGACTGCGGTCATTTGACCGCCTATAAGTAAGGCAAACCGGCTTGGCTAGATCAATGAGTTTAGAGTTTCGTCTATTGTAAAAATGAAAATAAACACCTGTGGCATTATTCATAATTGTACACAATTAATTTAAACGTTTACGGGGATAATATTCTGTTCTCTTTTTATTTAAAAGCTTTCAAGATATGTTGTTAAGACATTCTTCTGGAGCCATGTCTCCCATGGCCCAAGTGGGTTCGTTGTTTTTATTTTTCTGGAAAAGCAATTTGTCCAAATAAATTGGATTGCTCAAATACTGAAGTAACTGTGTCCGTATTACACATTACATTCGTCCTCTGATTTAGAGTACCATGTATGGGTAAAGTAAGTAACCTATTTGATAACGCAGACCAAATTGTGTTCACAAAAATCAACTACTACAGTAGTTAGATGGAAACCAGCAAGATATCACAAAACTATGCATAGTTATCAATTTAGAGTGGATGTCTGCCTTATTGTGTTTGTTATAATCCGACTAGCTATGCAACATAAATTAGCAATTGCTAACTACTTGAATAATACCCTTACCTACGAGCTAGCTAGCAAAAACATCAGCTAGTGGAATACAACAACTGTTAATGAGATATTTTAATGGCACAGACAAATTTGAGAACGTTCTGGCCGCACGCTTGAAAAAAAAATCACGCATCAAAGGGTTAACCACTCAGTTCAAATGTATGTTTATAGAAAATCGTCTTAAATAAATAAAACATTCAATACATATACAATGATACAAATCCACATAGCCAACGTTTTACTTAAATGTTAGTTTGTGATATCAAATGTTTAGGGTTTTTGCTGCATAAAATATGTCTTTATTTAAATTACCCCGATAGAATATTTAATAGAATAAACCATTTAAAAAACAAACAGCAGTGCTTGCTACCTGGGTTGACGGCAGCTTCCTTGACCTCAATGTCAGTAAGACCAAGGAGCTGTGTCTGGGAGGTAGGATAGAGCAGGCAGCATAGGGGCTGCCTTCAAGCCAGTTACCATGAAAGGACAGGAAGTGGAGCAGGTCACTCACTTTTGGGAATTTATTTGGGAACAATCATTGACAGTAAACTCACCTTTCAGACCAATACAGACAATTATAAAAAGGCAAGGAAACGGATCTGTCTCCTCAGGAAACTGAGGAGCTTCAATGCCAGCAAGCATACCCTGACCATGGTCTACAGATCACTCAGTGTTCTCACCTTTAACATCGTCTCCTGGTATGGGACCTCTGTTAAAGATAGGAACAAGATGTCCCAGGTGGTCAACCAGGCCAGCAGGATCATTAGAGACAAACAATTTAAACTCCAAAACCTGTACAACCAGTCCATAACAAAGACAACCCAAGCCTACAATAACCTCACCCATCATTCCAGCTGTTGTCATATGGCAGGGAGACTCAAGGTTGTAGTGGAATAATTCTGAAGACACTGTACGCTCAAATAGTCAGGATGCCGGATTAATAGAAATAATTTATTCAGTACCGTAAAGTACTTAACAGAGCGCTCTGTGACCGATCCGCTGGAGTACACGTAACGCAAGAGTCGTTCAGCCGAGTGATTGGGATCCTAAAACATACCATGTCTTAAATAGACTCACAACATCTGGTCATTCTAAACAACAGTTAATCAATACATTCTTCTTCACAATGGATTGTCAACAACAAAGGTCTCAACAGGAAAAGGTCAAACAGTTGCTTCAATAGCACATACTCTAAGTCTCCAACTGAACCTTTCAAGTACTTCCCCTTTAGGTCATAAGGCTTATTTAGGAGGATGTAGAAAATGCCCACCCCCAAGGGTAAGATAGATAAAACTGTAAAAAGACAGCTCCAGAAACGCCACAGGCACAGGCCAGGGTGATAACATCTTATGTAGCTAGCGAGATTTATTTAATTTAGAAGACTTAAGTAAACTGTAATGACAACCACATTTGATGTAGTGAGGAATCTGAAGCGATACGAAGACATTAGACTTTTCAATAGGCTACACGTTGTGCCTTGCACTGGCGAAAAAGTTTGGCAATACTAGAGCTACTTATACTCTGGTGATGGCACCTATGACCACTGGTATTCTTCGAGCCACTGGTGTCGAAATTCATATGTCCGAATCATTCTCACTCACATGCTCCGTACATGGCGATTTGTCTGCTTCATTTTAACACGTCAGATTGAGTAGCCTATATGCGATTGCTGCGTGCGTCTTGACGAGAGGTTGATTTTCTTTTTAAATCAACATTAGGCTACACCATTCCGGGAGGGGGGCGGGGGGTCGCGGGGCTAAAGCATCATGCTCAGAGCACGTTTTAAAACATATTCTTAAAATACACATTACTGTTTTAACAAATGCTCATAATGAATCATAGCATATTGCCTAAAACCTAAGGTAAGCACAAAAATAATCAGTGATACATTTCCGACCCATTAAAAATTACGGTCGCAATGGCATTTCAAAAGGTCGCAATGTAGAGGTCGCATTTCGGTCGCAGTGTAGTGCCCTGCACTGACCCCCGCCTTGCCTCCTCCCATAAATAAATATGCAGATTGCCTATAAATGCGCCCCTGAGGTCATTTCTTTGTCTGAATTAAAATGGCTAAACGCTGCCGGTGTTAGCGTTTTCCCTTTCGTTAATCTGCGTTTTGTTTTGTTTTTTTGCACATGAGCACAATTGTAGCTCTTAGCCTAAGCTCTACCATACTTTGTCAACATTGGTGTTATTAATCCTTTAGGCAAAATGGCAAAGAAATCTGTGGCATGGAAGCATTTTATCAAAGTACCGGGTGACTCACACTCTGCCAACAACGGTTTATATTCCATAGTTCCACGTCGAATGTAGCCTACCACTTGAAAACCGTGAATTGGCCATCGGATCATTATTTTACAGTGTGTAGCATAGGCCTAGGATTTTTGTGTTTCAGGAACGAAAGTTTTAGGCTATGTCTGCTTATGCTGTGCTACTGTAGGTCTAACCATCTGCATTTTATTTTGTACAGCCTAGTTTTCGATTTGAGAGACCGCACGCTTTCAACAATTGTCGGATTTGGATGTGCCAAGCTGTTAGACTGTTACTAGTCAAAAAGCTAGTTCTGTATATACGTGTGTATAATCAAAGACATGAAGCAAGATTGCAGGTTTATTCCCTAAACTGAAGTTTACAATGAATAATCTAGGTTAAAGATATCACATCCAAATCGAATTACATTATCTTCTCCAACAACATCTTTCTCTGTTGCACCGTTCCCTCTCGTCTTCTACGTAAATTCGCATGCTGCACTTTCAAGCAGTGATCAGCGCGCTCTGATGATTTGCATGTTAAACAAACAATATTTTAAGTATGTAGTACATTGCCTGATTGGTTATTATTTATTATCTCTTACAATCAGGCTTTTTTTATTATCGGCATTCAGTAAACAACACGACTGGTGACACGAGGCTTATTGTTAGTAGCCTAACAGCAAATTTGATAGCGGCTGAATCTGTAATGTCCAGCAGCTACATTGAGTCAGGTCGGGAAAATGTTTCCACATTTATGTTTGTCTAGTTGTCAATCTCCCTGCTTAGGTATGTATTTCTTTCAGATTATCTCTTAAAACAGTGAGGTAAAACATCACACAAAATGCTTTGATGAAATTGTGACATTTATAGAAGAAAAAAAATGTTTCGATTAGTCGAATTGTTTAATCGAGTCTTGGTCGACCAAAGAAAATCTTAGTCGGGGACAGCCCTACTAAACACGCAAAAAAGAAAAATTTCACAGACTGAGATCGAGGTTCTAACAGAGGTGGAGGCGATGAAATATGTCCTGTTTGGCGGCCTGTCATCAGGTATTGGCAACAAAAGAAAGTCGGCGGAGTGGATAACTGTCACTAGGGCCGTAAATGCTGTGGTTTCGGAGAACCGGGCCATGGCAGAAATTAAGAATAAAATGGTCCGATGTAAAACTCGAAATTAGCCAAAATCAGGCTTACAGAGACAATTGCATTTTCCCATGCCAATCTTGTAGTTGCACAGCACAGCGAGTATATATTTCATCTGTGGAAATCTGTGAGCGTGCAATATTAACCATATACAGAGGGTGACATGCATTTACTGACTGATTTTGTCGTTCGTTTGACACCCTCAAGTTTAACAGAAGTTATTAAATGGTGGCTCTTCTGTAGCTAAGATATCCTGTTCTCCAAAGCACCGGCGGTACCAGCTGGTACAGTAGCAACTTGATTTGGCAGCCCTTAAATGTAGGGGAGACACTGTATGAAAATGTTGTAACCCATGATCTAAACTGAATAAGCAGAAGTAAAAAGCAAAGAAATGCTTTACAGAAGGATATGTATAATGATATGCATCTTGGTCAAAGAGTCATGTTCAGAAGCTTTTCATTTGTATTCAATACTTCATCAATGGTGCTTAATGTTGTTTTGTATTTGTGCAATGCGTTTCCTCCTTGTTCCTAGGAATGGTGGACTCATTTGTGGCTTAATGAGGGATTTGCGTCCTGGATTGAGTACCTCTGTGTTGACCACTGCTTTCCTGAATACGACATTTGGACGCAGTTTGTTTCAGCGGACTACACCAGGGCCCTGGACCTAGATGCGCTGGACAACAGCCATCCTATAGAGGTTAGTGTTTGTTAGTTAGTCTTGTAGGTAGTCTTGACTATACAGGATCAACATTTAAGTGTAAATATATGTTCTTTTGCAAAAGCATTTAACCTCTTAAAAATCCTGTAAAATTAGTTAAAAAAAAAAAAACACTTAAACAAGGCATACCCAAAGTAAAAATCAGGCCCCATACACTATTTTGTTTAGGGCCCCCAAACCCCTAGGGCCGGCTCTGGAGGTATTAGCTGGAAAACACAATGGGACCCACAGCATGAAGCCCTACCTCTTCCAAGTCCAATGTTGATAACAGTTCCACAAAACATTTCTATTTTACACATTTGTCTAAATCCAGGCATTTTCTAAAAGTTCCTTTTCAAGACTCCAAAAGGACCTTTGGTAACCATGGCCAAATACGTTATCCATACCTAGAATAAAAGGTTATTACTTGTCATAATTGTGGGCTCTAATGAAAGGTGGTACTTGGAGCTATCATATCCCATATCCAGATCCACTATTAGTATTGCTGACACAGTGACTGAAACATAAACACGTGTTTTATCTGATTCATCATTATATATTTAGACGCTTCCCCAGACTATTAACCCAGGGTATTTTAATTAAAGTACTTGAGCTGGATGTACTTTTGTTTACTTGCATTAATTTTTATTATTATTTCTGCTTGGTTTGTTGTGAGTGGGGGGAATGGCGCATTCATGTTGATGAAGCACTCATTGGCTATTGAAGGCTATGTACTATCTATCTATAATTCCAGAAGTCTGTGTGTCACAGACTTGATATTTCAGAAATGCATCTATTAGCTCTGTATTCGCTTTACCAAACACATTTTGGTGTGCTTGCCTTTGGCAGATAACCATATAAATATAGGCTAAATATAATACATATTTTGCTATACATATAAATCTTATTTAGGCTGTAACCCTTCTCTGAATTACATACTTGTGCAAGGAAGTCCTTGCGACCTCTGATAGAAAACCAAATTGCTGTCTTGAAAGACGGAAAGAAATGGCCGAATGTGCAGCTGGTAGCAATTGAATAGAAACCGTATCATAGCCTTAAAATCACTTTTCCTGGTGTGATTATGAAATATGGCACCATGCAATGGTGAAGGGCTACAACCCCAGGGTTGATTGTGTTGGAAAACACATGTAGTAGGGCAGAATAGAGGAACTGGGCAAAAGGTGCATGTGTGGAAAGTCCCCAAAAACTGTGCAGAATGGGCAGAAAATATTAGACATTGTATCAAGGCCCAATTGGAGAAGAAGCCATAGGATATTTACAATTGTAGTAGGCCAATAGATCTGTTTTAAAAGTTCATGGGTGTAATTTGTTGGATATAAAGCCCCCACTCCAGAGACAGTTGGTGACAGAGAGGTGCAGGCCATAAGTTAAACATAGTCATGCATTAAGAGTAGAGTCAAAAATTTAGAATAAATGTGTAAATGGATGTTGAAACTCAGTGCTCTGAGTTGATGTATGTCAGTTTAGGCCAGGGGTAGGCAACCCTGGTCCTCGAGAGCCGCTGTCCTGCATGTTTTAGATGTTTCCCTGCTCCAACACACCTGTTTCAAATGAATGGGTCGTTATCAAGCTCTGTAGAAGCCGGGTAATGACCATTCATTATTCATTTCTTGCGATCCCATAAACGTAGGCTACTGTTGAATGCGTAGGCTACTGAGAAGTCGCTCTTCGATGGCAATTAAATACTGCAACATTTTGAAAACTCATGTGACACACCGGAGTTACCCAATGCAAATCCATCCGAGTGCGGTAGATTAGCCGCTGCAGTGCGGATTGCATTGTCATGACATTTTAAGAATAACTAATATATCGTGATATATACCGATACCGTCAGTGCTTACGAATTATACCGTGATAAACATTTTAGGCCATATCGCCCAGCCCTACCATGTACCGTCTTGTAACTGGTGTTTCAGCAAATCTATTTCAAGATTAGCCTTTATTCTTCTACCCTAAGTAGGCCTATACATCTCTTGGTCAGTTTTGGACACTTTCTTCATGAAATGCAGTTTGTACAACTCATTTAAGCTACTTGTAACTGGCAATACATGAGATTACATTAAATTTCACAGTTCCACATGTAGAATTCACCTGCCATTAAATGAACATCTCACTGTATAGGCCTACAGCATCCATGCTCTGTTCAACAGGATCAGAATGTGCAAATTGTTTTTATATTCATTATTCTCATAATGTCAGTGTAACTGACAATTCCACACAAGCCTGTAAATAAAAATACATGGAGAGAGAACTACCAGTAGCTACCATACATAATTCTCTGCATCCATTTCTGCGGCAGCAGTCAATGTATCTTCGTCATCTTAATCATCATCATCATCCTTTTGATGAAAAATAATTATGTTGGGGGAAACTGCTACTACAAGTTAAAATAGGCACCAATTGATATTTAGACTTTGTATCATGTCAAATATGATTAAAACCAAGGTGACGTCGAGGCTACAATCACAAGCGCTTAAGTAAAATATGTCTTACCTGTTCGTAGTATGTTTTTATATTTAAAGATCCTGTAAAGTAAATTGCATGTTTTGCTTCTAAGTACATTATATACATGTGAAATGAGTTCCTGAAAGCATGTGCAAAGCGGTAAAACGTTGTCACACTGAAATGTGGAGTTAAACCGAAGAACAGTTTCTCTTCCGTTTTCAGATCAGGTTTTAATGGGCGGAGCCAAAAAATGCCCTATATACGTCATTTCGCCCTATCTATGTCAGATCACTGAATGGCTCCTCCTGCTGTACTGTTATTGTAGCCTACATCAGCTAGCTAGCTAGCTTCAGGATGTCTCCCACCACCCGCAACTGCATCTTCCCTGGATGCAAAAACTTCAGCTGCGCTGCAACACTATTTAATTTCCCTATTGATGAGGAAAGGAAAAATAGGTGGATTGATTTTGTGAAGAGCCACGCTGATGGAAAGCTTCGGATAAACTCCAACAGCCGCCTCTGCAGTGGATAAGAGTCTGCCAAATGACTAAATGCACTGACCATTTCACAGCGGATAGTTTTAACATGGACCAGAGACAGACGGGGTTCGCGGACACACGGCTTCTCTTGCAGCGCGGAGCCGTACCGAGCATCGCCCTCCCGGCCGTTCCTCCTCCGGTCGCACCTGGACAATCCACTGCTTTGGCTCTTTGGTTCTTTGGCTCCGGTAGTTAATGTGTTAGAAGTAGCCTAGTTGGAGAGCTCACTTTCTGCTGTCTCTGGTGTCCATTTTTACTGTTACAGCTCAGGGGAACATTTCATTTATATGCATCTGTATGTTTCACTCATTGAACAAATAAATTCTAATTCTATACGGTTTTGTTCGGCTTGACATAGCGTCCATTATCTGGGTCGGAGGTAGGCACTAGGCAGCGAGGGGCGGAGCTTCAGCTCCTTCAGGCGAAACGCCCCCCCCAGTCTCAAGCAGAGAAGACTGCAAATTTTTTCACGATTTCAAAGCCTAATTTAACATACTTGTCGGTGTTATTTTTTCATTCGAATTTGGATGGGTAGTTAACAGTGTTGGGTAAGTTACTTCAAAAAAGTAATTAATTACTAATTACTTCCTCAATATTGTAATTAAAATACTTTTGTAATTACTCTGTCTGAAAAGTAATTTAATTACTCAATAAGTAATGTAATGCATTACTTCTTACAATCCCTATAAACCTTGACTGGATAGACAACAGAAAGGAAACTCTTTCAATAATTAAATACAAGTCAAACTTGGAATAGTTTAGCCTTTTAGCTTTTTAAAACATCTTAGCTTTTTAAAACAGCCTACTAATACTTAACATTTTAGTAACACATGTAACCTTCTTTACTCTTCGTTACCAAACAATATGTGCATAACACAAAAACTTTAAGTTAAACATGACATCACAGGATTCTACAGTACGCAGCGGTAGCATCTCTTCCTGCAATCTAGCTTGCGATATTTTTTTAAGCTCACCTTCAGACACTTTCTGCACTGCTGATGTAAAATCAAGTTTTGCCTGCTTAACAGGTGTTGCTGAGGTGTTATCTGTCGATGCCAAAGTAAATTCCTTGTCTGTGCAAACTTTCATGGCGATTAAAACGCATTCTGATTCAGATGAACATGGATCACTCAAAAGTGTTCGTCGATGCTGCCTTGTGAGGTGCTTCAGTACTTGTGCTAGCCGCAGCCGCATATCGTTTTTTTCTCCCCAGGACACAGCTTGCACTTTACATTAATGTTCTTGTCAACCTCAACCTGTGACAAAAAGGTGAAGTACTTGGAATATTTCCATTTGGTAAAACAGCTAGAGCTACTTGTTTCGGCCGAGTCCGACATCTTCCACTTCAAACCGCTAGAGCCCGCGCTTATGCAGCAAAAACTCATGTCTCCTGTGCAACTGCACTACAGCTAGCTAACGATTTTAAAGAGGCAGCGTTCACTTTTACCCTAAGATGATACATTTACATTTTAATTCAATATTGATTTATACAGAACTGTTTGACTAATTTACAGTATGTAACGCAAGTACATTACAAGTAACTGTAATTAAATTACCTAAAAATGAACAGTAATCCCTTACTTTACTTTTTCAGTGGATAAGTAATTTAATTACAGTAACGCGTGTGTAACGCAGTGTAACGCGTTACTTAGTAACGCGTTACACCCAACACTGGTAGTTAATAACACATTATTCTGTGGTGTGGCGAACTTAAAACTCAATTCCAGGTCCACTTTACAGGATCTTTAATATAACATTGAACTATTTATCTAAGTCCACCACTTTTTCTCCTGTAATATTAACGGACATTGGCATTAAATGTTCAATGTATGGACTAGCTATTACATTCAAATGTATGCATTGACTTGGCAGTTTGTCTCCCATGCCAACTGTATACGCTGCTACATCCGTGTTGCTTTTTTTCGGGAAATATTTGCTCAGATTGACCATAAACACAAAATAAAACTTATATCTGAAGTGTGGTGAAGTAGGACAACGTTTGTCACCGGGTGCCATGGTGGATCCTAGTATCGGAGCTCTATTGATGTTGGCTTTTAAAAGTTCTCATGCCCGCGCTTAACTCAGAGTTGACGTACTCCGAGTTGAGTTAACAAATTAAAATCAGCTTTTCTGTCACCGAATTTTCGGAATTTCCCATTTTAGAGTAACTCAACTCAGAGTTCAGGGTTAGGCTCGGAGTTTGTTAAACCCGCTACCTGGAATACCACCCTGGTGGCCTTCATCATTGGTCCTTCTCTGATTAAAAAGTAGATATTTTGTAATCATTTCGGTATTTAAAATAACAGTACTCTCCTATCTGTTATGAATACACAGGTAGTGAAACATAAGTTACGTACTTTGTAAGATACTTCATGAGCACGGTCTGTGCACCCACAAGTGAGCCATGTGCCTCAGCAATAGTGACACCACTTCTCTGCAGGCATGCAGAGAGACTTGTCAGATGCCCTGTGATGTCATGAAGGAACCCTGCAAGAGTTGTCCCTGGGAACGGCAGTGCTTCCCCTATCATTATATTAGGGGGGCGGGGCGCCCCCCTAATATAATGTTTTTAAATATTATATAATACATACATATTAATATTTATGAATAAATAGTATTATTTATTTGTATGTATTAATATTTGTTAATATTATAAATATTATATTATATATAAATATGTTTTTATTTTATTTTTTATATAGCACCAGATCATAAAATAAGTCATTTAAGGTTACCTTTCCTATAAAACAGGTCTATAGCTTGGTCTTTTATTAAATAAACTGAATGGCCTTATGTTATTTATCTTATTTACATAACGGCATGTCATTTCTGTCTCTACATCAGTGGTTCCCAAAGTGGGGGTCGCGACCAGCGAGGGGGGGTCGTGAGATGATTTCAAGAAATCAAGGAACATTTTAAAACAATTACAAATAGCATATTTTAGCCAAAATTTTAACAAGTTAAAAATACTACTTAAATTAATGCATGCAAATAAAAAAGCCATCAGCCTTTTGATTTTCCATTCACTGTAAATACGGCAAACCTTCTGACATCTGACCAGGAGGACGCATTAGTTGAACTGTCAAGCGACCGAACGTTAAAGGCAGCGTTCTCAGCCAAGACACTGGCTGAGTTTTGGATTTCAGTGGAGAGGGAATACCCATGGCCGCGGGAACTATGGGTGCTGAGGGTGCTGCAGCACCCCCTGACAGCCCGAGAATTTAAAATAATATGACTTGAAAATCCACCACCGCGGCACTGCCCCACAGTAGCGGACTGGCCATCGGGAGCACCGGGAGAAGAATAACGATGGAAAACCAGGCTAAGAAACGTATTCAATTCATAAGAAAGTTATAAACAGGGTGTTGTGTTTATGCATGAATTATTGCTGTGGATAAGTAATACATATATGCCGACACAATAAGCTCATTTAAATGCAACTCACCTGCTCAAGGTGCAGTAGGATGTGACCATAGCCCCTTAAAAAGTTGTCCAAAGCCCGGTTGAGGTGGCTGACCCACCTTGTACCCCCAATTCATGTTGGGAGTAAGGCTCTTTTGTCCAAGGTCTTGCAGCTACTTAACACATTCGCTCTGTTAAGAGTACTTTGGTGATAAAAGTTGTAGAGCCATGTAAGCAGCTCCTCAATCTTTTGGAACATTGTGTTGGATTTTATGGCATCCCTAAAAGCAAGTTCCAGTCGATGTGCCATGCAGTGCACACCGACTACATATGCTCGGTCCCCCCGCAACCGGCTCACCAAACCATTGTGTACACCGACCATCACCGCTGCTCCATCAGTGGCACAGGCAACAAGCTTTTTACGCCACTCCTCATCCACACTGTCCATCAACCGGAGATGACAGAGGTGATGTGTTCAGCGTCAGCCTTGTCCACGGCGTCGATCCCGACAGTAAAATAAACATAGCCGTTTTTCAATTGGTAAAACCTTGTTTAGTGAAGATGTCTTTTTGTCTCTTATTTTTCAGCCCCTTACGTTTCTTAGCCTGGTTTTCGATCATTATATAGTCTCTACTAGCTAGCTTTCGATCTCAGTGTCACTTTCGTGTGTAAGCGAGACAAAGGGGGCGGGGTAAGGGCTGCACAGACGTTCATTTGGAATAGACCAACCGGCCTTGGGGAAAGGGGGGCCGGCCAACCGTGTCGCTCAATCTTCTGCCGACATTTTATTAGCATCCTAGTTAAAAAAGGCATACGGCCCTCCGGCCCAGAAATGTCTCGGCCCATCGGGAAGTCTCCCGGTGCTCCCAATGGCCAGTCCGCTACTGAATCCCGACAAATCTGACAGTCACTCCTCCTTCAATGCATGTCTGGATGTACAGCAATTCCTCCTCTTTCACGGAGCTGTCTGTAGACCCGCCCACCAAAAGACCCACAAACTTTGCACCCTTGATGAGCTCTTCTGTATTCCCCCTCTCGATGGTGGCAATTGATCGGATAAACTCTCGGCATCGTTGATAAGGTCTTCCCGACAGGAACCCCTTTCTTCTCATCCAAACTATAGAGAAACATTATTTAATTAACTTTTGCATGACCACAATTTATCAAAGCACATTCAAGAGTTGGATATTAAAAATATACTTCAGATGAATAAATTTAACCTCATAAGAAGCATTGCATTAGGCCTACAAAAAATCTAAATTAAGCTTTAAAATTACACCTATATGATAGATAAATATTGTCCAACTAACAATATAGCATACATATTCAAAAGCAGATTATAGCCATCAACCTATTCTGAACAAATTGTCGACCGGTGGGCTCTCGCACGCCCCCTTCATTGAGGCAGAGCAACTGTTTGCCTCACCTCTGTGTTTTTTCAATGCGGTTTTATGTCAGATCAGCAAGACTAAATAGGCTGAGCTGAGAGCTGAAACCGACTGAGAGTCTGAGACAAACGTGTGTGACTAGCGTATGTGTGTTTGTTTGTGAGAGAGTGTAAAGTGGGTTACCATGTGTGACTAGTGTGTGTACTGTGTGTGTGCATGTGTATTTGTATGAGACAGTGTAAAGTGGGTTCTTAGTTCCTACCTGACTGACTGCATGTGTACTAAGCAAGCATCCCTTGTTGGCCAAATACTGTAACGTTAGCTAGTTTTGTCATTCACATAGCAATCACACTGAACTGAATTTGGCATCAACAACATGACTTTGAATACCTTATTCTATCTAGACCAATACATTAAACAAATGGTTTTGGCATTAACATGCCTCCTGAGATTACTGCTTAGACTACTTATGTTTTGATTAAAAAGACACAAAAAAACAATTTTCATTGACTTAAACTAGACTAAATGTCATCAGTTTTCGTTGACTAAAACTAGACGAAAATAGTCTTGGATAAGTCTGACTAAAATAAGACTAAAATGCTCAGACTTTTAGTCGACTAAAACTTGACTAGACTAAAAAGAGTATGAACGTGACTAAAACTAATAAAAACTCAAATGACAGCTTGACACAAAGACTAGACTAAAACTAAAATTAAAACTAGGCCACCAAAAACAACACTACGTGGCGCCCCATTATCAGCAACGAGCCACCTACGGCTACATTTTCTTGGTGTAGCTGTAGATGCTGTTGTGGCTGTTGTTTTTTCCTCGCTACATGTTCTTTGCATCTTTGCGGGAGGTGAAACACCGGCAAAGAATCGCCACATTATTTCGAGAAGTGTATCTTTATCGTTTAACTGTTTGAACTTCCGTGTGGTCAACTAAGTCTGTTTCAACTTTTGATTCGCGCTCCAAATATTACAACAAATAAAATTTGTATTCGCGGGCAAAATATTAGAACTTTGTATTCACGCACAAAATGTTTTAACTTTATAAACTTTGTATTCATGCGCAAATTGTTATAGTTGTATACAAATACTTAGAACTTTATGTAGCCCCCTCCCCCTCTCCCACTGTTCGTGTTGTCATTGCAAGCTTTTTTTAACCATGACGGGCGCGGTAGTTGGGAGCTGTACTCCGCAATTTCACTCGCCAAATTGCGGAGCATCGGACACAATTTAGTCCCCAGCCCAAAAATCGACACGCCATTGGCGCTTGGCGGGTGCCAATTTCGAGCCCTGCAAGCAATGATGCCAGGTTGGTTAGAATTGTGAAATGTTTATTGTATATGCCGTCAGATTTGTCAATAAGTCGTGAAATATAAATACTCACGCACAAATTCAACAACCAAGAGTTGTAGCTGCGAGCGAGTGCCTGGCTCTCACATGTTAACTTTGCTCGTGCAGTGAATTTCTGGTCGCTGAGCTGATTACTGCTCGCTCGAGTCTACATGACCTTCACAATTTGGAGGCTGCAGTAGTGAGAGGCTGTGATTTTAAGAAAAACTAATATCTCTATATACCGTTACCGTCCGTGCTTCAGAATTATACTGTGATAAACATTTTAGGCCATACTGCCCAGCCCTCGACTCACGTCTTTGTGACAAACAAATTAAAATAAGCAGCGGCAGCAATCATTTTATTGCTGCCTGCAGATGCAAATACTTAATGCAAGTGTAAACATTCTTATCTAAACTTGGAATCTTTTTTCCACAGGTAAATGTTGGCCATCCATCGGAGGTGGATGAAATCTTTGATGCCATATCCTACAGTAAAGGAGCATCCGTGATCCGTATGCTGCACAACTACATTGGAGATGAGGTGAGAAGAGGCTTACTCACACAATCACACACCACTATTAAGTTTAACACTAGAAGCGCTGAGCCGGCTTTGTCAAATGACCCATGAGTCTTCAGACAGGGACGTTGTTTCTGACACGTAATGGTCGCTAGATGGCGCTTCTTGCACGGAGCAAAGGCACAGTCGAAAATGAACGTGCCTTCGTCAATCTGTCATTTATCTCTGTGTTGTTTGTCTGTGATTATTTCCTTAGAGCGTTTGTTGTCTAGTCCATCAATCATTCTGCATGTTGCGGGTTAGACTACAGTTGGTCTATAGTAGCCCAACATTATCATAATTTTATAGTTGGCTGACAAGATCGGGTTGTTGTCCCCAGACAAAAGTATTGGGACATCATAAACATTCAATGGTCTAATTAGATCCAGTTAACTTTGTACATGTAATGTTTTTTCTTTATTGTCAGGACACGGTCCAAGTATTGCAAAAATGAGAGCCAGGTGTACTTTGTTTGGAAATACTGGGCTATAGGCTTACTTGATGTTAAACTACATGTTGATGCATAGCCTAATTTAACAACTTTCGGAATGACAAGACACCCTATAACGGTGCGTGTCCACTACAGCAACGCAAATCGCTTTGTGTCGCTTGCCTTCCCACAGTGCACCACGCTCTGGGGCGTGTCAGACCGGTGAATGCAGAGTTGTAGTTCTGTAAGGTCACTGTTGTAGTTCGTATAACGTCATGGCCAAGTGTGGAAAGATGGGTTTACGTACTCACAATATTGATCAAAAATACAACTATTGCGGCTTCCGGTATGATGTCGGAGTGAGCAATCACGTAGTTTTGAGCTCTCTCAACTCAATGTTAAATGTTCCTTGTCTACTCAACCTACTGCTGTTCAGGTCACTTAATAGGGTTATTGATCTAGGACTAGATGGGTATGACTGTTAGACTGGTGTCACTTAATGTCAATGGATTGAATACCCCCAAGAAGAGCGACAGGGTTATGATGAAATTGAAGGACAGTGCCCAAATTATATATCTGCAGGAGATTCACCTTAACAAAGTAGAACATGACAAGCTAAAGAGATACGGTTATAGAAATCTGTACAGTAGTTTGTTTAAGGGAGGTCCCAGAAGAGGTGTGACGATTATGATATCAAATCAGGTGAAAGGGAAGCTCGACAATGTGAAGGTTACTCTGGTGAATGTGTATGCGCCTCCAGACTGTGATAAACTTTTTTTTAGATTGCTATTCGATGTTATCGCAGCAGAAACTGAGGGTATTCTAATTTGTGGGGGGGATTTGAATGTAGTTTTAAATTATGACATGGACACGATGAGCCGAAAATACAAATATCAATATTGGAGGAGATGGGATTGGTCGATATATGGAGGAATCTACATCCGCTAGAGAACTATCACACTATTCGGCGGTGCATAAAGTACATTCTAGAATAGACTTTGTTTGTAGATTCAGGAAATGTCCACAGGGTTAATGAATGCCATATAGGAGGTGCAGATGTCTGATCATAACTCGTTGTACCTTGACATAGGCATCAGTAACCGGAAAAGAATAACCAATTGGAGACTTGATGTGGGTCTACTGAATCATGGACAAAGGAAGGACAAAATCAAATTGGAAATACAAAACTATGTTACGGAAAACGACAATGAAGATGGTGGAGCCAACGATGGTTTGGGACGCCTTGAAGGCAGTTATGAGAGGCAGATTAATTTCGGAATCGAGCTACGCAAAAAAAATGAAATTGGAGACGTATATGAAAAATATTTAAAAAACAGAATTGGAAAGAGACTACTATAATTCGGCTGACTTGGACACTCAAAAGATGATGCAGAAAAACTGGTCCACGCCTTTATCTCCTCCAGACTGGATTACTGCAACGCACTTCTCATCGGGATCCCTAACAAGAGCCTGCAGAGATTGCAGTATGTCCAAAACAGTGCAGCAAGGATCCTGATGAGAGTGCGGAAATACGACCACATCACACCCATACTCCATTCACTCCACTGGCTTCCCGTTTACGCCAGGATAGAATTCAAGGTCTCCCTTCTCACCCATCAGTGCATCCATGGCAATGCTCCCCCCTACCTGAAAGAACTACTATCCCCTACAACTACAGCACGATCCCTCCGCTCAAATAATTCAAACCGCCTCCATCTCCCCAGGACTAAACTCGGCACCATGGGTGACCGGGCTTTCTGTTCCACCGCTCCCCGGATCTGGAATACCCTCCCCGACCATCTGAGGGGCACCTCAAACCACTGAGACTTTAAAAAAATGACTAAAAACATTTCTTTTTAGCAGATCTTATGAGTTTTAATTGTCTAATTGTATTTTATATTGATGTTTTACCTTGTTTTATAACTCTTAACTGTAGCACCTTGAGATCTGTTTTCAGATGAAAGGTGCGTTAGAAATAAAATGTATTATTATTATTACAAAAGAAAATTAAGAGATAGATAAACATCTAACAGAGGAGATAGAACGGAAGATTCTATAAGCAAAGTTATTATGAGATAGGTCCGAGAGCCATTAAATTATTGGCGAGACTGACCCGTAAGCAACTCGCGACTAGTCAAATCCATCAAATTAGGGATTACGAACCAATTGATAACGGAGCCAGAGGATATAGAAAGAACATTCCAGAGATATTATGAGTTATATACACAACCAGAGTCTGCTCAAAGAGAGGAAATTAAGTCTTTTTTAAACGCACTAGACCTACCAAAGATGGGACAGACACAGAACGATACCCTAACGAGGGATATTTCAATGGAGGAGGTAGTCGAGGCAATAAACATATAAAAAAAATGGAAATCACCGGGTAGTGATGGATACCCGGCGAAATGGTATAAGACATTCAAAGACGAACTGTCTCCGCTGTTAGTTAAATCTTTTAATTGGACATTACAAAAAGGCAAATTACCACCAACATGGACAGAAGCAATAATAACAGTCATACCTAAACCGGGGAAAGATAGGGAATTATGCAGAAATAATCATCCAATATCGTTACTAAATTTGGATTACAAGTTATATACATAAATTATTGCTAGATGAGTACACGCCTTTACACGAGATTTGATCGACGAGGACCAAACAGGATTTGTGAGCAGGCGACAGACGCACAATAACATTAGGAGGACTCTGAACATTATAGATCAGGCAAACAAACAGAAAAGAGACACGATTCTGGTTATCGTAGATGCCGAAAAGGCGTTTGACAGGGTAAATTTGACTTTCCTTTGTTGTTGTCCTAAATTTGGATTCAACGATAAATCAATACAGATTATTCGTACTCTATATCAACAACCTACAGCTAGAATCAAAATAAATGGAAGCCTATCTAACAAGTTCGATCTACAGAGATCAACCTGACAGGGATGCTGTTTGTCACCAAGCCATACGCGAAACTAAAGTGGGTGACAGTGCGCGGTGTAGAACATAAGGTCGGCCTCTTCGCAGATGACAACATTGCATTCCTTGAACGGCCTAGTGAATCGTTGCCTGAATTGCTAGATCTCTTGAACACATATGGACAGCTATCAGGATACAAGATAATTATTACTAAAACCCAAGTACTCACCATCAATTATACACCACCAAGGAGATCAGGGAAAAATTCAATTTAAATTGGAATCTAAATTAGGGGTAGAAGTGACTAGAAACTTATCAGGACTATATAGGGGAAATTATGATGGGATTAACCGAGAATTATTAAAATATATACATAGATGGACCACCCTAACATTGGATTTTGGCTCAAGGATTGAATTAATAAGAATGAATGTATTACCCAGACTTTTATACTTGTTCCAAGCATTACCAATAGAGATACCTCAAACACAATTCATATCATGGGACAGGATGATATCCAGATTCATTAGGGGGGGGGGGGGAAGAGGCCAAGAGTGAGATTCAGAACTCTCCAGCTAAAGAGGGAGAAGGGGGGCCTGAGTCTGCCGAACCTGAAAGAATACTTATGACGCAAAATGGAAAGAAATTGAAAAATCATTTGGAATGTGTCCGATACAGAGTGTTATAGGAGATAGGGAAACATTTAAGAAGGTTAGAAATCAAATGGATTCGATCACAAAATTTACCTTGGAATATTGGTTCAAATTACTTAGACATAATAAGGCGGAGAAGGACGCAAATTTATTGAAATGGGTGGCTTTTGATAGCAGTTTTAAATCAGCTGGGCGCGGTCGGGGATTCGGACAGTGGGCGGATAAGGGCATTACTGCATGGTGCACGCTGGCGGAAAAGGAGAAGATAATGAGTTCAAGACTTGAAAACGACATATGGCCTGGATTGGCAGGACTTTTACAAATATTTACAGATACGGGATTATTAAGTGAAAAGAATTGGACAGGAGCTCTCTCTAGAAGTGAACAAGGTGGTACAAGTAATGATTGATGCATATAAAGGGAACCGGGTCGGGACTATAACTACATAAGGCATTGATGGATGGCAAAAGCACAACAGGGTATATAAAAGAAAAATGGGAAAGAGAATTTGACATGGAAATATCTGAAGATGAATGGGATAAGATGTGTGGAAAACATAAGACAACAACCTGTTCGCGAGCCTGAAGAGAGTTTTCCTGGAAAAATCTGGTACGGTTCTTTATCACACCTAAAATATCAAATAACTATTCTGAAACAAGAAAGTGATGTTGGAGGAATTGTGTGTCATCTGAGGCTAACCATGCACATATATTCTGGAATTGTCACAAAATAATAGGGTTTTGGGGAATGGTCCATAGGATGACACGAGATTCTGGGATACGAATTTCCTATGAATCATGAGCTGATGTATCTGTATATTTACACAGAATGCTGTACATGATGGGGACTCGTATCTATTCAAGATACTCATGGTTGCCGGTAAAAAGGCCATTACAAGGAAATGGGGGACGGAAGATCTACCCACTCAGATCCATTGGGTGGACACAGTAGAGGAAATACATATTATGGAAAGACTGACCCACAGGCTACGGCTGACAGCTTCACAGATGGCAGACAGTAAATGGACTCTATGGCAGTTGACACAGACTTGACATGACAGCAGGTTTTTCATTTTTCGTTTTTTATTTATGGTTGTCGATGTTGTTGATGACTTGTTGTGTTGGTGTTCTTATTGTTGAATAAAAAGAAAATGGTTAAAAAAATACAGCTATTACAAACATGTAGCAAAAATCTGAACATTTGCTAGATGTAGCATGATGTTATCTACTATACACAATAGTTCTCGCTCTTTTTTGCTTTTTTGAAAGATTAAATGTTACAGTATGCGACCTGGCGCGAACGCCACTAATGATGTCCAATGCAGTCTCACAGTATATATCAAAATACAACATTTACACACATGATGCAAGAAATCTAATACTCTGGCTAGATGTAGCATGATCTTATCCACTAGGCCACTCAATACCTTTTTTGGAGTATTTTCTTCAGAGTGAAAGATTAAATGTGACAGTATGCCACCGGGCACTCAGGGTAACCAGTCGTGCTCCTCATTTACATAAAGTTGAGAATATCTAAACTTGAATCGCTTGGATCACATTGCGTCGCTACCCACAATGCACCACGCAAGCGTTTTGCCTGGCTCCATTGAAAATGAATGGAAAGCATTGCGTTGCTGTAGTGGACACGCACTCTAATAGGCAGGGTATAATATTTGGTCTTCCAGTGTACATAAACAACACAACAAATGTAGATCTTGGCGTTTTGGCACCTTATGTTAAACCATATGTTAAAAACTTGGGTGTGGTATTGGATAGTGCCCTAAAGCTTGATAGACAGGTAAATCAAGTTTTGAAGGCAAGCTTTTACCAACCTGAACCTTGGTTAAAATTAAGTCCTTCCTCTCTTACGCAAATTTTGAAAAAGTTATACATGGTTTTATCACTTCAAGGCTGGACTATTGTAACTCGCTGTATTTGGGAATCAGTCAATCATCCATTAACCGCCTTCAGGTAGTCCAAAATGCTGCTGCCAGAGTTCTGACAGGAACTCGAAAACGGGAACATATAACTCCTGTCCTTCAGAAACTTCATTGGCTGCCGGTGTGCCATAGAATTAATTTTAAAATCTTGCTTTTAGCTTTTAAATCAATAAATGGATTAGCTCCGTCCTACCTTTCTTACCTGCTGACAGTCCATCAACCTACAAGAGTTTTGAGAACTGCGAACTTAGGCCTTTTAATAGTTCCTAGATCGAGACTTAAGACTAGAGGAGATAGAGCATTCTCTATTGCTGCTCCAAGACTTTGGAATAATCTTCCTCTGGAAATTAGAACAGCATCTTCCTTGTCCATTTTTAAAGTGAGGTTAAAGACCTGTTTATTTGATTTGTCTTATAAAAATGAATGTTGATGCGGTTATTCTGTTTCTGTGTCTGTTATCATGTTGTGGTCCTATTTAGCACTCTGTATAGCACATTGATCAACGGAAGTTGTGTTTAATTGTGCTTTATAAATAAAGTGATTGAAAATGTGTATTTTGGTTTCATGTAGGCTATTACAACGCAAGCGATTCGCCTGGCTCCATTGAAAATGAATGGAAAGCATTGCATCGCTGTAGTGGACACGCACTCTAATAGGCAGGGTATAATATCAAACTGGTTGAAAATGTGTATTTTGGTTTCATTTAGGCTATTACTGTAACATTGGCGCTCCAGTTTCAAGTGTGGATGGCGGGTTACGCAAGGGCAGTAACGCATATCAAACGAAAGTTGCATTTAATAAATCAGCTACATCAACTAGTCCGACAGAATATTAAATAGCCTACGTTTTGTTCTCTGTACATCTACGAACTAAATAGAATAAGGCTAACCTCAGGTATTGCATTGTGCACAGAATGTCTTTTTTTGAGCTGGTAACCCGTGAATGCATCTTTCAGGCTGTTTGAAAGGTGCCATCTCGCATCCCCCCTACTAATGATTGATCGTGTAGTGCAGGGGTGCCCAACCAGTCGATCGCGGTCTACCAGTCGATTGCGGGCTGAGTTGCAGGCGATCGCGAGAAATGTTGTGTCACTCGTGCTGTGCGTAGCCTACTCCTACTGTTGTGTAAAATACATTAAAACTTCCAACTTAAAACATCTTAAATAGACACAATGAATTGCCGATCGCATGAAGCAGTGTGTAGATTTGTAGACTACAATAGTAGGCTATATCAGGCATCATTTAAAAGAAAATCTCACGCGCATGCAGGGTATGGTTGCTAGGTTGTAACTAAAGACTCGAAAGGTTGCGAGAAGCTAGACTAGAGCAAGTGGATAGGCTACTACCATGGCAGAAGCTAAAACATCTCAAACTTATCATTTTCATTTAGAGTGGGAGGAAGATTATTTTATTGTGTATTCGAATGCAAAGTCCATCTGTCTTATCTGCAATGCAAACGTGGCTTTACCAAAGAAAGGGAACTTGGAGCGCTATTTCAAGACGGTCCACAAGAGCTACGATACAAACTGCCCAGCTAAATCACCTCTGCGTGCCCGAAAAGTCCAGGAATTGAAGTCAGCTAGCAGCACAACAGTCCGTTTTTACCAGGCCCAACACCAAAAGTAAGGCTGCAACCATAGTATCTTGTCGTGTTCTTGCAAAAGGAAAGACATCTTTCAAGGATGGTGAGATTGTGAAAGAAGCGTTCATGCACGCCGCAGATGTGCTCTTTGCCGATTAAAAAAAATCTAAAGGAGATTGTGTCTGCTATTCAGGACTTGCAGTTATCAAGAAATTCGGCGATGCGAGGGAATGGCGTTGGATGTTGAACATCAATTGAGGAATGATAATGAACCTGCTGGGTTCATTGGATTGTGCAAACAGTGTTAACCTTTCCTGGATTTCCTGAATTACCATTGTATAATTCACCAGCAAGGGTTGTGTGGGAAGATGTTAAATATGAAAGACGTGATGGATGTGGCTAACAAGATTGCGTGTTCTGTTTGGGCCAGGAGTCTGCAGAGGCAATTATTCTGTGCGCAGCTGAAGGAGACAGGTGCAGAACATACAGATCTGCTGCAGCACACAGACGTTAGGTGGCTCAGCAAAGGTACATTTCTGGAACGGTTTTCGGAATAGTTTTTTTCTGAAATGTTCAAACCATGCTGAATATGCACATCTAGAAGACAGTCAGTGGCTCTATCAATAACTTGAATCTAGAGCTGCAGGGTAAGGAGAAACGCATCATGAACATGATCAGCTCCGTGAACACGTTTAAAAGCAAGTTACACCTGCTATCAAGCCGGTTGCAACAGTGTGATCTTTCTTTTCACACATGGATACAGAACTTAAGCGTCAGGGCAAAGACTGTGCGGGAGCTTGAGAGTGCACATTATGATGATCAAGTGCAGAGCATCTTGTCAGAATTTGACAGGCGCTTTACTGACTTTGCAGCCATTGAGCCTGTTGTCAGTTATTTCTGTTTTCCATTTGGGGAAAATATAGATGTGGATTGTGTAACGTCCAAAGTGGCATCACTCTTCAACCTGGATAGCTGCTATTGAGAATGAGATCCTCACACTGAAAAATGACATTGAGCTCAAATCCAGAGCAACACCTGACATGAATGTCCAATTCTGGAATCTAATGCAGAAAGAGAAGTACCCCAACCTCAGACAAACTGCAGAGAATTGGACTGCCCTTTTTGGATCAACATATTTGTGTGTCTGCCTTTTCACATAATGAAAATCATTAAGTCAAAATACATATCCACCATGACTGATGACCACCTTGCGGTTTGCTTATGGCTGGCACTCAGCTCCTACTGTCTGGACGATGAGAGACTAGCTTCCTCCTCTGTGTCAGAAATCCCACTAAGGTAGAGAAATACCACTTTTCCAACTTGAATTAGGCATTGTATTATTTGGGTTGTTTGTCTGTTGTGTTGTTACGGGCCAGTCCTATGCCTACTTGTGCTTAGTCTTTGCACCACACACATTCACATTTACTTCAATACATGTATTATTATTGTTAAACTTTGTGTCAGAAAACTGTGTCCTATATAGGTGCACAATAAATTGTGGGTACGCTACGGCTTTTGATATGGCTTGGTAGATCTCGATACACTATAAACTTTAAAAGTAGATCTTGGTTCAGAAAAGGTTGGGCACCCCTGGCGTAGTGAATCAATGGAATGGTCTCAACAGTTCCTTTCAACGTTGTCTAGCTTACTCAAATCCAACTACCCAACATTCCAAGCATTCCATTCTGATAGGCCTTCTTACAGCTAAAGAATCCTTATTTAGCTTATTGTTACATTCACACACTTTGTACAAAAAATGGCTATTCATTGCAGCCAGATGTAAGAGGTTCTCAAATGCTCATTTACTCATTACCTTTCGATATTTCAGAAATGCTATTGTAAGCTATCTATTAGTGGGCTGTTATAATGTTAGGCAGGAATTAGAAAAGGGGGACTTTAATTGTGAAGGAGGAAGTCAGGTGCGAAGAGAGTGGAGACAAAGTGTGGCCGGCAAATCGAGGAGTCATGGAGCCCGTGACTGTCTGTCCGTGTCTCAAATTATAATCATTATTATTCAAGAATGATTGGTTACACTATTGTGACTACAGCCAACGCCCATGCCGTCATCTCCTTTTATTAGGCCTACCTTATTATATTCATATATGGTTTAGAACCATTTGAAAAATAGTTGAAAACTATCAATGTCATAATATGATTTGTTTGACTCATGTAAATATGCTAAATGCTTTTTTTTTAATGTTTATCCACTTTACAAAACATATTAGCATTTTATTAGCATTTCACTTGTCATAACGGCAAACTCCAACAGGACACAAAACAAGAACCAGAATAAAAAGCAACACTGATCAATCCACTAACTCAGGGGAGTTCCTCTCCCTCTTGATTGATCGGATCAGTAAGTTTATCTTGCGCGCGAATCCGTCGCCTGCTTTGGCTGAATCCCAACATAATTCTTCCTCTCCAGTAGTGGAAGAATTCTGAAGACACTATCAGTCAAAATGCTGGATTAATACAAATTCTTTATTCAATAACGTAAAATACTTAAGAGTACTATGTGACCGATCTGCTGGAAGACACGTAACAAGTGTCGTTCAGCCGACCTCTAAAACATGTCTTATATAGACTCACAACATCTGGTCATTCTAAACAACAGTTAATCAATACATTATTCTCCACAATGGATTGTAAACAACAAAGGTCTCAACAGGAAAAGATCAGACAGCTGCTTCATTAACACATATTCTAAGTCTACTACTGACTCTTTCAAGAACTTCCCCCTTAGGTCCTAAATCTAAATTGGGAGGATGTAGAAAATGCCCACCCACCCCCAAGGGTCTACTGTCCCACAGGGTGGTCTGAAGCCTCAGGACAAACAAACATTCCCTTTCATCCTCCACCTTTTGGCCTAACACATGTCATGTTGTCACAGCATGTGTCTAACAATAGACATAAAACCACTCTTGAAAACCACATTCTGTTACACTCCTCTACTCATTGCCTCGCCTGGCACTTAGAGAGGAAACAACAGTAAAATAAACACACATGCAATGTACAGTAAATATGTTAATTTATAAGTTAAATACTAAGGAATACTAAACAAGTATTTGGTGACCAAAATATTTACACAGAGCATGGATGGCTGTTTTTGCCATAGTCTCCGAGGGTTTGTCTGTAAGACTAATCATTTTATTCTCTCTAGGATTTTAGGAAAGGAATGAATGCCTATCTTTTGAAATTTCAACATAAAAATGCATCCACAGGTAACCCAGCCAATTCTTAACCTTACTTAATATTGCATGTTTTGACTGTTGTTTTGAAGTTGATCATATTGAAGTTAACATTTGTCTCCCTGCCGTCCTCACAGAGGACTTATGGTACTGTCTGGAACAGGCCAGTGGGAAGCCTATTGCTGCTGTAATGGGCTCCTGGACAAAACAGATGGGATTTCCTATTATAGAAGTGGATCAGGAACAGGTGAGCATGTTGGTTTGTTGGTTCACCGCTTTTCCTTCCGTGGACCAATTTTGATATGTACTGACCACTGCAGACCAGGAACACTTGGTTTGGAGATGTATAGCCAAAATATGGCCCTTGTCAGTCACTCAAATCCTTAGGCTTGCCCATTTTTCCTGCTTCTTATCAACTTTGATGACAACATTTTCACTTTCATGTCTAATACATCCCACCCACTGACAGGTGACACAATAACAAGATACAGTTATGGCTGATATGTTTGTGTAATATATAATAATTAGTGCTGTCAGTTAAACGTGTTATTAACGGCGTTAACGCAAACCAATTTTAACGGCGTACATTTTTTTATCGCAAGATTAACGTTCTTTTTGGCCTAGCAAACTTTGTAGTTTTTTTCACATGATGTTGCAACAACTACACGTTACAAAAACTACAACATCACACCGGATCTAGCTAGACCGGAAACAAAACAACAGGCACGCCGCACACACTTGTTTGGGCTTGCGAGCCGGCTAAAGAGTAGTAGGCTAACGTTACGTTTTGAGTGGATGGCGAGCGCGTGATCTGTGTGTTTGGTCGTTGTGAACTGAGCTATCATCGCGGCACGTCCAGTCTGAAATACCACTTGATGGCCAAGCACACAGCTGATGCTAATTCTCCGCCCCCTCGTCAAAGCCAGGCGATTGCAATGTTGTTTTCAATCAAATTTAAAAAAACTTGCACTAAGACTAAGCAATCCGATCCACTTTTCCATGTTGATAAGAGCATTAAAATGAGAAAAACATTATGGGACAAAAAGATATCAAGCGACATTTTGAATAGATAAAAATGTGCGATTAATCGCGAGTTGACTATGACATTAATGTGATTAATAGCGATAACATATTTTAATCGTTTGACAGCACTAATAATATTGTAATATAGAATTATTCTGCAACATCTCTGGGTATGACACCCACCTGTCAACTACACTACTGGTCAAAATGTTTATAAGAACACCATTTTTCCAGTTTAATTTCAATTAAATCAGTTGAAGTCCTGACACAAACCTGAATTGGTACAAAGTTAAGGTCAACTGCCAAAACAAAGTTTTGTTTACAAAAAAGAAAGTAATTCCTACAGGTGTTGTAACGTTTTTGAATACTTACAAAAACCCTCTGTCCGTATAAAAGCAGTGTTAGTTAGTCACCATCTTAAGTAATATTTAGATAGTATTGTGCTGCAGGAAGTAGTATATCACTATCATTATGGTGGCGGGGGAAAAGTCAATCATCAAAGAAAGAAAGACCATTATAAACTTTAAAAGTTGTAGGTTTCTTTCCTTCATACAGTATATATTGCAAAGGAAACCAAGGTGTCAGTGTGTACAGTTTCCTACACCATCAACAGGCACTTCCTAACTGGAGGAAACTGGAAGAGTTCTCACTAACCCAAGCCACAGCAGATTTGGAAGACAATTTTCTTGAGAATCAACATCCTTCATAATATGCAGCTCACGGGACAACAGCTTCAAGCACATGTCAGCCCTGTTCGACAGTGCATATTGACAGTGCTTAATTTGTAAAGTGGGAGGTCCCGGAGCGCAGAGGGGGGGTGGATCCGGCGACTCAAAACGGGGGTTGGAGGTAATGGAACAACAAATTACACTGCCTACGTAGATTCTCTGACTAAAAAAACCTAAACAAGTCATTACATCAGGGCAATGTTTATTTTAATTTCAGAACATGCACTGCATGGGTGCGGAATGCGAAATAAAATAAAATAAAAAAACACTACAACAATTGTTTTTACAAGCAGCAATTATCCAAACGAAACGAGGCTAACAGCTAGCCTACTCAACCAGCACAAGAGCAAGTGTCACTTGAAGTGCCTCCCCCTATGTCTTACCCTGAAAATTCACCTCAAAACGCATCGAAAATGCAAACACAAGAATTTTGTGGAACTTCAATGGGGAATAAAGACTAACAAGACATAACAACATTGAACACTACACAAATAGTAATTAATTGTTTTAATTTAGGCTAATAATTTTTCATAGTGACACAGGAAATGCCGGATCCAATAAAAAAGGTTCCAGAGCCAACGTCGGAGGTGCCGGAACATGTTCCAGCTCAAATTAAGCCCTGCGTATAGACATTTTTGCAGGTTTGAGTGGCAGTAAAAAGGCCATAGCTAAGATGTGTAAAAAATAATGAACTTTGTTGAGTTTTGTACGTGCCTTTTATTGTTTACACACACAACAATTTAAAGGGAAGCACCAATGAAGAAATAACAGAATTGTAGTGACACACATGAAAATACACAGTGACACCTATTGTCCAATTACTGTATTACAACACTCCCACTTAATTTTACAATAGGACTAAGCCATTTCTCAGTAAACTATATAAAAATAAAAATCTCTTAGTCCTTTTTTTCATGTTATTTCATGTTTTATAGTTTTACACTGTAACACATTTAACACTAAACACAGTCTAGCCCATCTAAGATCAGACTTAACAGAATACAGAATTCCAGGATCACCACAGGAATAGCATCCATTTCAAGATCACTCAGTAGTCGTTTAAGCCAGGTACTCTCCTGAGCTTCTTGGCTAAGTGCAACATACTCAGCCTCCACTGTTGAAAGGGCAACAGTTGACTGTTTCTTGCTGAGCCAACTCATCTCTCCTCCACCCAGTAAAAACACATTACCGGTTGTAGAGCGACGATTGTCCTGGTCTCCAGCCCAGTCAGCATCTGAGAAACCGACCGAAGTTACAGAGTCTGACCGCTCATACTTGAGTGAGCTTCAGTGTTCCCTTCAAGTACCGTAGAATCCTCTTCACTGTAGTCAGATGTGAAACACTTAGATTATCATTGAACTTTGACACAACGCTCACTGCTTTTGCTATGTCAGGTCGTGTGGCCATCGCAGCATACAGTAGGCTACCTACCATATACTGGTAAGTACTTGGGTTCACAGGCTTGCTGACACCATCATTCCTTTTTAGCTTTACATTTGCATCAGCTGGAGTTGTAACGGCATTTGCATCATGCATACCATACTTTTGAAGAATGGCTTCGATTTAATGCTTCTGATGAAGGAACATTTTCTTTGATGACCGAGACTCCCAAGATATAGGACAGTTCTCTCATGTCCTTCATCTTGAAGCTCTTCCATGCTTTCCATCGACTCTGTGATCAGAATTAAATCATCAACATACACAGCTAATATCTCCAGCTCCTGTCGAGATCTCACGAACACACGGGTCTGATGTACTCTGTACAAAGCCAATGTCCTTCATGAACCCTGTGAAGGTTTTGCTCCAGCAGCGAGGGGACTGCTTCAGTACATATATTGACCTCTTCAGCTTGCACACCAAACCTTCCTCCCCTGGTCTGATGTATCCCTCTGGTTTCTCCATGTAGATTTACTCATCCAGGTGTCCATTTAGAAATGCGGTCACCACATCCATCTGATGCACATGCATGTTATTCTGGACGACAAAGGACAGCAACGTATGAACTGAGCTAAAAGGTAACACGGGTGAATAAGTTTCATCGTAGTCAGCACCATACATCTGTGAGTAACCCTTAGCGACAAGTCTGCACTTGTACCTCTTCACTCGTCCGTCACTATGATGCTTGATTTTAAAGACCAATCTCGATCTTATGACCTTACGATCCTTGGGAAATTCCACTAAATCCCACGTCTGATTTTCCAGCAATGATCCATATTCCAAGTCAGCCGCCTCCTGCCATTCTTTTCTTTTTCTTTTGGTTCTGCAACACAACAAACACTAGCATGATGGTCAACAGTCACCATGTCGGCAAACTCATCATAGCCGTATCTCTTAGGTGGCCTTCTGGTCCTGCCACCCACTCTAGCAGTTTCTGGTCACTCTCCTCAGTCTTCATGAAAACTGTCCACTTCTTGTTTCAAGTCACCTTCTCTAGCAGTTCCATAGACAGTAGCATCGGCTGGTGTTCCCTCATCAGTCTTCATGATAGCTTTGTCCTCCGAACAAGAAATGTCCACTTGTTTCAAGTCTGACTCATTGAAGATCACATCCCGACGAATTAGAATCCTCCTTTTTTACAAGCGATAGCCCTTGGCATTGTTGGTAAATCCCATGAAACAAAGCTTCACAGCCTTCTTGTCCAGTTTCCTTCTTTCTGTTTCTGAGACATGTGCATAAGCTACGCAACCAAACACTTTCATGTGACTCACATTTGGCTGTTTGTCGCACCATCTCTGGTAGGGCGTCACTTGTTTCAGAACAGATGTGGAGAGTCTGTTCTGTATGTAAGCTGCGGTCGCTACAGCCTCAGTACGACTTTGTTAACTTGGCGTGACAGAGCATGGTGCTCGCTGCTTCGATCAACGTCCTATTTTTTCTTTCTGCAACACCATTATGCTGAGGTGTGTGAGGTACAGTTGTCTCATGGTGGATACCTTGAGCCCTTAAGTATTCTTGGAATTCTTTGGATGTGTATTCTCCACCATTATCCGTTCTTAGTCTTGCTATTTTCTGTCCGCACTTGTTGGATAATATTCTCTCGAACTTTGCAGAGAATTTCACTCTTCTGTCTCATGGGTATACCTTGCAACATCTAGAATAATCATCAATAAAAGTCACAAAGTACTTTGATCTGTCTATAGATTCAGTCTGCATGGGACCAGAGACTAACTGCAGGTTACGTTTGGAACGGATTTCTCCCACTGGCTTATGTGGCTTCCTAGACAGCTTGCCTTCCACACATGCTTCACAGAAGGGAACTTCTTTCTCTGCAGGAAAGTCCACTTCATTCACCATTTCTTTAAATTCCTTCACCTTAGTGGTGTGTCCCCGTCGCTGGTGCCACAAGCTGGCTGCTATTAAGGCACTCAGTGGTGTATAAAGTACAAAACCAAAAGCCATACTTGAGTAAAAGTAAAGATACCTTACTTGAAAATGACTCCAGTAAAAGTAAAAAGTCAACTATTAGAATACTACTTGAGTAAAAGTCTTAAGGTATCTGAAATTTACTGTACTTAAGTATCAAAAGTAATTTTCTGATATTAAATGTACTTATTGTATGTATTGAAAGTAAAAGTACAAGTAAATGCTGTTTATAAAAAAGCAAAGGGTCAGAATTTTGATGACCAAGGACAAGGAGTTGTTTTGAAAATATTTGTCGTCGTCGTCATCTGCCGCTTATCCGGGGGTCGGTTCGCGGGGGCAGCAACCTAAGCAGGGAGGCCCAGACTTCCCTCTCTCCGGCCACTTCCACCAGCTCTTCCTGGGGGACCCCGAGGCGTTCCCAGGCCAGCCGAGAGACATCCAGCGTGTCCTGAGTCTTCCCCGGGGCCTCTTCCCAGTGGGACATGCCCAGAACACCTCACCAGGGAGGCGTCCAGGAGGCATCCTGATCAGAGCCACCTCAACTGGCTCCTCTCGACGCGCAGGAGCAGCGGTTCTACTCTGAGACCCTCCCGGATGACCGAGCTTCTCAACCTATCTCTAAGGGAGAGCCCGGACACCCTGCGGAGTGGCCGGGCCGCTTGTATTCGCGATCTCGTTCTTTCGGTCACTACCCACAGTTCGTGACCATAGGTGAGGGTAGGAACGTAGATCGACTGGTAAATAGAGAGCTTCGCCTTTCGACTCAGCTCCTTCTTCACCACGACGGACCGATGCAGAGCCTGCATCACTGCGGACGCCGCACCGATCCGCCTGTCGATCTCGCGCTCCATTCTTCCCTCACTCGTGAACAAGACCCCGAGATACTGGAACTCCTCCGCTTGGGTCAAGATCTCCTCCCCGACCCAGAGATTGCACTCCACCCTTTTCCGGTCGATAACCATGGCCTCAGATGTGGAGGTGCTGATTCCCAGCCACTTCGCATTCGGTTGCGAACCGTTCCAGTGAGAGCTCAAGGTCACGGCCCGATGAAGCCATCAGGACCACATCATCCGCAAAAAGCAGCGACCCGATCCTGAGGTCACCAAACCGGACCCCCTCAACGCCCTGACTGCGCCTAGAAATTCTGTCCATATAAGTTATGAACAGAATTGGTGACAAAGGGCAGCCCTGGCGGAGTCCAACCCTCACTGGGAACAAGTTCGATTTACTGCCAGCAATGCGGACCAAACTCTGGCACCGGTCGTACAGGGACTGGACATCCCCGATCAGGGAATCCGGTACCCCGTACTTCTGGAGCACCCCCCACATGAGCTCCCGAGGGACACGGTCGAACACCTTTTCCAAATCCACAAAACATGTGTAGACTGGTTGGGCGAACTTCCAGGACCCTGCCGAGTGTGTAGAGCTGGTCTACAGTTCCACGGCCAGGACGAAAAACCACATTGCTCCTCCTGAATCCGAGGTTCGACAATCCGACACACCCTCCTCTCCAGAACCCCTGAATAGACTTTCCCAGGGAGGCTGAGGAGTGTGATCCCCCTAAAGTTGGAGCACACCCTCCGGTCCCCCTTTTTAAAGAGGGGAACCACCACCCCGGTCTGCCAGTCCAGAGGCACTGTCCCCGATGTCCACACGATGTTGCAGAGTCGTGTCAACCAAGACAGCCCTACAACATCCAGAGCCTTAAGGAACTCCGGGCGGACCTCATCCACCCCAGGGGCCCTGCCATCGCGGAGCTTTTTTTAACCACCTCGTCGACCTCAGCCCCAGAGATAGAAGGCCCCCCCCCGATGTCCCCAGACTCTGCCTCCACGTCGGAAAGCGTGTTGGTGGAATTAAGGAGGTCTTCAAAGTATTCCTTCCACCGATCCAGGACGTCCCCCGTCAAGGTCAGCAGCGCACCATCCCCACCATATACAGCGTTGACAGTGCACTGCTTCCCCCTACTGAGTCGCCGGATGGTGGTCCAGAACCTTTTCGAAGCCGTTCGGAAGTCATTCTCCATGGCCTCGCCGAACTCCTCCCATGCCCGGGTTTTTGCCTCCACGACCACCAAAGTCGCGTTCCGCTTGGCCTGCCGGTACACATCAGCTGCCTCTGGAGTCCTACCAGCCAATAAAATCCGATAGGCCTCCTTCTTCAGCTTGACGGCATCCCTCACCTCCGGCGTCCACCACCGGGTTCGAGGGTTACTGCCGCGACATGCACCGACCGCCTTGCGGCCGCAGCTCCGGTCAGCCGCCTCAACAATGGAGGCCCGGAACATGGCCCATTTGGACTCAATGTCCCCGGCCCCCCCCCGAGACATGGTCGAAGCTCTCCCGGAGGTGGGAGTTGAAGCTCCTTCTGACACGGGATTCTGCCAGCCTTTCCCAGCAGACCCTCACATTACGTTTGGGCCTGCCAGACCTGACCGGCATCCTTCCCCACCATCGTAGCCAACTCACCACCAGGTGGTGATCAGTTGACAGCTCCGCCCCTCTTCTCACCCGAGTGTCCAAGACATTTGGTCTCAGGTCCGACGACACAACTACAAAGTCGGATCATCGAAATGAGACCTCGGGTGTCCTGGTGCCAAGTGCACATATGGACACCGTTATGCTTGAACATGGTGTTCGTTATGGACAAGCCGTGTCTAGCACAGAAGTCCAACAACAAAACACCGCTCGGGTTCAGATCGGGGGGCCCGTTCCTCCCAATCACGCCCCTCCAGGTCTCACTGTCGTTGCCCACATTGAGCATTGGAATCCCCCAGGAGGACGAGAGCATCTCCGGGAGGAGCACTTTCCAGCACACCCCCCCAGAGACTCCAAAAAGGGTGGGTACTCTTAGCTGCCATTTGGTGCGTAAGCACAAACGACAGTGAGGACCCGTCCCCCCACCCGAAGGCGGAGGGAGGCTACCCTCTCGTCCACCGGGGTGAACCCCAACGTACAGGCGCCGAACCAAGGGGAAACGAGTATTCCCACCCCAGCTCGACGCCTCTCACCAAGGGCACCTCCAGAGTGGAAGAGAGTCCAGCCCCTCTCAAGGAGACTGGTTCCGGAGCCGATGCTATGCGTCGAGGCGAGGCCGACTATATCTAGCCGGAACCTCTCTACCTCGTGCACCAGCTCAGGCTCCTTTCCCGCCAGCGAGGTGACGTTCCATGTCCCTAGAGCTAGCTTCTCCAGCCGAGGATCAGACCGCCTTCGGCCGCCGCCCGTCTCACACTGCACCCGACCCCCATGACCCCTCCTGTAGGTGGTGAGCCCACTGGAAGGGGGTCCCACGTTGCTTCTTCGGGCTGAGCCCGGCCGGGCCCCATGGGAAAAGGCCCGGCCAACCAGGCGCTCGCCATCGGGCCCCACCCCCGGGCCTGGCTCCAGGGGGGGACCCCGGTGACCCGCGTCCAGGCAAGGGCAACTGGGAACCATTGTTGTGTTTCTTCATGGTAGGTTTTTTGAGCCACGTTTTGTCTGGTCTTTCACCTGGAACCTGTTTGCCCTGGCTGACCCTACCAGGGGCATAAAGCCCCCGACAACATAGCTTCCAGGATCATTAGGACACGCAAACCCCTTCACCGCGGTAAGGTGGTGACTCATGTTTATGCTAATTATGTTAGCCTAACTAAACATTAACGTTGCGGCTCATGGGATTCATCTTAATTTACCTCAATGTGTTTCCTGAGGTTGGATGTGGAGTTTTGAATGTCAATATTTCAGTAGCTTTGGGTAAGCATAAGAGGCACTTACTTACGAAGAATCTTTCACTCCAACATAAGAAAACAATTCTTGCAAATATGGCCACGGGTGTTGGTCTTCGTCACCACCGTTGTTTGTTGCTTCCATTTCTGCTTCCATCATGAGTGGAATTCTATTAATGTAGTCGTTCGCTAGCTAGCATCCTGGGCATCACTGGGAATCAACAAACCGCAGCTTTGAGAGCACTTGTTTGCAATTGCGCATTAACGTGATTAACCAATGATTCAACTTGCAAGTGTAGGTAAGAGGATCGTAAGGTCGGAGACGCTTGGTGTTTGTCCCCGGCTAGGGAAACCCAATTCAATTGTGGTTAGATGTTCAGGGAGATAATTGACTCGTTAATATCTGACACCAATTTTAGAAATGTGCACAAGTGCGTTACCTGTAACCTTGAGCGCTAAACAGTTAATGACATGAAAATCGTCTGCTTGATCAGAGCATCGACCCTAAAGTATGCGTGTTCACTAATCAGTCGTTTATCTCTACTATAATATGTATTTAACCACCGACCTAGTATGTAAACCAATCACTCAGAGGCTCCGGTAAATTCCTTCGGAGTGTGGAGATCCACTGTAAGTGACTCAGAGGCCTTAGGTTAAAACCTACTTCAAAAGTCTATGTTTATAATCAGTATTAGCCGCATCAACCAGACTAGATCAAAGTTGTCACCGCCTTAGCGTGATAGATACGTTTCAAGGAGAACAAGTAACTTCAAATGCACAATAATAGTTTATTATCTAAATAGTAAGATAATCAATACAATGATAATGAAATATCATCAAATACAAAACATACCTTCAGAGCAATGGTTAACAAAGGTATTCACAATGAAGACTAGGCACCTAACGCACCGGAGCTGTATCGTAAACAGAACTCAGTGATTGGTAAAAACTTCTTCCTATATACACCCAAACCTGACTAAAATGGGGACACCGGCCATATGACAGAAAGGTTGTCTGACGCATACTAATTTAATTTGGATCATTAATCAAGGCTGCAGTAGACCAAGTGGTGCCCTTGCAAGACAAGGGAATATGTTAACACATTGGTCTGCTGCAAGCAAAAACTCTGTAAACCCTGTAAATGTACATGTTACAGTATTAGAATTATTACTAGAATGTAATACATAAAATAAGAAACAAAATCATATCAAACATGACATTAAAAGCTGTTTAGAACTATATTTACAAAAACACAACTTTTAATGATAATTTCAGTCTTCCTCGGTCCACCTTCCTCTTCAACTGTTGAGACCACCTTTCCAGAGGTGTGTCATTAAGGTGTGATTGTCATTTTAGCATTCATGCAAATCAACGACTGTCCAAGACGAGTGTCTGGGTGACCAGTGACAAAGGGGCTGCCAAAACATCCCTACACAAGCTAGGACCACTGATTCGCCAAACCTGCTTGTTTGCAGTCTGTGTTCCACCACTTTGTAGCGGGTAACAAAGGTTTCAGGGGAAATGTATCACATTTCAAAAGTCACACACTGCTGCAACAGGTGCATAAGCTGATGAATGTACACAGCTTACAAAAGTATTTTATAGGTGGTGTTTTTATTTGCCATACTATAGCAATGTACACCTAGTGTTTAAAACAGATTAAGTTGCATAAAGTGCATTTTCAAGATAGCATGTTCTTCATTTTCATAACTTTCATAATTTTCATACATAAGTTATTTAAATTGCACACAAGGTTGACCCATTTAGACAAGGAATTGTCAGGATTATGCTGAAGCCTATAGTTGGCAGGATATAAAGTGCTAGTCATTTCAAACAAATAATATTTTCATTTAAGCTTCAGTCAAATGCTCTAGCCAATGAGCTAGTCTTATACCAATTGTGCTCAAAAGGATTACTCAAGTTGCCTACAAGATTGATTGATTGTACACAGGTTGACCCATTTAGACACCTAGACCCCCACTTGTCTGATTTTAAAAGACTTGTTTAGTTGATAGTAATTATATATTTTATTTCAGCAAGGAAATGACCGCATCCTTAAGATATCGCAAAAGAAATTCTGCGCTAGTGGACCTTATAATGGTGAGTAATCATGCAAATGCACTCCTTCACCTATTGTCTTCTGAACTACTAATTCGACTTCAGATGATGCATTTAATAATCTTAGGTAAGTCAATGTCTATGTGCTTGTCAATTTCCCAGGTGAAGACTGCCCCAGTTGGATGGTCCCCATCAGTATCTGTACGAGTGAAGATCCCAGTTGCACCAAACTCGAGGTTCTGCTGGAAATTCCAGAGACCACTATCACCATCCATAACATCCAACCCAACCAGTGGGTCAAGGTGAGATTTCACCATAATTAATACAATCATTTTGTAAGTGTAAAAATTGTGAATAAGGTATGTTTGTCATTGTCTTATGGATATGTAGTGATGCCAACCCGGTATCATGCTTTTTCGTGAATCGTGTCCCGGAGCACGATTGTCTGACTTTCTTTGTGCTACCCAGAAATATAAAAATAAAATATCATGCATATTTGTAGCACAATTATCAGACGAAAAAGCAAACACCACATTTAGGGATAGTTAGCTAACCCTAATATTGGATTTTTCTGTTATCTTACCCTATCTTACCCTATCTGTATTCCTAATACTAACCCTGCACAATTGTTTTTAGTAATGTTCCCATTTGGAAAAACACGGCTTTACATTTCATTCTGTGCTAGTGCACAGGGCCCCTTGATGCATTTGATTAAGATGTTAGTGGAACACACACACTCCTGGAATAATGCACTGGTACATCCATGCAAATGATGATGTAGCCTACAATTGTCTGCGGTATCCAACGTTATCAATTGCTTATATTATGTTCATCAAAATGTGTTATTGGTTTTCTGTTAAAGGCCATATTGCAGGTTAAACACCACTGTTAATTAATGGGTACATGAAGCACTCAAGATATGTATATCATTTAAAATATCTCCAAATGGTGTCTCCAAATGGTGTTAAAGACCAGTTTTTGGTGTTAGCATTAGCATATTACCGAAATTCGGTGATGACGTCACGTTGGAGTCGTGGAGGAGAGTAGCCTCAGCCTAGTACTAGAACTATGGCGACTGACTGGGATGAGGAAGAGGTGGCAAGAACTACTAATATGTATGATGGCCCGCAGCCGTATAATTTTGAACCAAGTAGACGTGAGAGGGCAAATGAGGAATTGCCGAGACCTGATGGCCGTCAAAGCCAATTAAGTGGATGGTCCGAGGAGAATGAGTGGAGAGTTGGTGAAGTGTCCTGGTGAGTTGCTATCATTTAGCAACGCAGCAACGAGCGCTGGAGCTAGTCTACGAACAGCAGTGCACATATACTATTTTTTTTTACTGTCAGTGAATAGCACCGAGTGAAAGTCATCGTTTTCTTTATATCTAGTGACAGTGATCATTCAGGGCCTGACATTAACTTTTTGAGGCACTTGTCTAGCCTACATTTATGTTTCACTTTTCCATGCACTAAAGTCATGTCCGGGTAAAGAGTGTGCCTTTGACCAACGAAGATCAGCTGTAATACAAATGATAACAATTGAGGTTTTGTAAAAAAAAATATTTGTTATATAAAACATGTACACAATTTCTGCAGAATGAAACACTTTCTGTTATGTACTGTATTGCAGCTTTGTCCCAAGATCTCTACAGACCGTGCAGCTAATTTAATGCTCAACACTTGAACACAGGGGCTTATTACTTGAGAGGAATTAATTACTGCGTCCTCTCAGTTTAAATGTTTATTACCAACAAGCAAATAGCGCAAATTCGTTGGAAAAATAAACCTGCAATATGGCCTTTAAGTCTTCTTACCCAAACAAACTTATACAAACATCTTGACATTTAGTTCATCACGTAAGTCATTACAGTGTTTACCACAAAATTTGTGGCGATAGGCAGGGGTGGAGCCAGATGTTGTAAAGATTTGGGGATCTTATTTTTTTGGGTTGACTTGCTTTTTGGCAAGAGCACAACCTATTGTAATCTCACATATATATTTATCTTTATTATTTTCCCACCCCTAAGAAAACTTGAATATTTGCACTACATAAACAATGTCGGTGTCAAAATGTTCGTCTTGGTCCCAAATGCAATGCTTGTATTCGCGCAAATGTTCCGTTTGATGGTTTAGGTATAGTTTAAGTTTTTGTGGAGAAAAGTGAAGCTAACGGTGGCTAACTAGCTAGCCACAGTCAGAATTGTCATTAACGTCACGAACACACGCGTGATTACCTGTAGTAGAACATTAGTTTAGCAGCTTGTTAACTTCTGGGAGATAGCTAGGCTAACTACCTAAAACGGCAAGACAGCTGCAGAAACGCCACAGGAAAAGAGGCCAGGGTGATAACTATTTACTCATTTAACATTGTGATAAAATACACAATATGATATACGCTGACATTATTAAGCTAGTACATCTACTTTCGGAATCAGTAGTCTGCTATTTCACTGAGGGGTTAGCATCATGACATTAGCCTCTGTTGCCCAACACAAACGACAGCGGTCTGTGATACATCTGTTTTCAATCGTTAAAATAAACATTCCTCACAAATAAATGTTCGTTTGAGGATTAGATTACAAGTAAATGATTATTTTGTGAAATTATCATTACCTGCGGTTTTAAACCAGTCTAGCTCACTGCAACGCTGTACGCGAGACACTGGTAAGAAAAACGATTCCATCGCGGTTTAACCTAAACTTTAGGAAGCCAAACGGCAACAGAATTTTTGGCACTCCCCTTACTTAAATCAAAAGTCCTAGACTAGTTTTTCAATTGGTGAAACTATCTGACTACCACAGGGCTTAAAGTATTCCGGCACCGTGCCGGATGTCCGGCAGTTTTTTGGGCACTTACATGCGGTTTAATATTTTAGTCAATTGATTTCACCTACCTACCAATCATATGAGAGGAACGCAGCTATAACTAATGTTAATAAACCGAATTCTGATTCAGATTCTGTTACAAGCCTATCAGAAACAGAGCAGGGCGGGTCCTGGCAACACAGTGTGAATGAGATCCATACGTCACATTAGCGTTGTCGGTGAAAGCATGGAGCGCAAATTCATGAAGCCTGGGGATGATATCCTACCCATAGATAAAGGACTCAAAAATAAATGGCGCTGGGCGTGGATAGAAGAAGGTAGAGACGGCGAGCCTTTTGGCAGTTGGCAGAAACTGAGAGAGCCTGGTGCTTGTTTCTGCACGTTTTGCTTGAGGAAGCTACTATATGCGAGCAGTGTTGGGGGAAGTTACTCAAAAAAGTAATATATTAGTTATTACTTATTATTGTTCATTAAGAGTAGTGTGATTGTTAAATTATTACTTTCTGTACAAAGTAATATTATTTATTATGTTACTATTACTTTTAATAGTAGCGAGTTTGACTTTGTAAAAAATGTGCAAGAACAGACGCAAAATAGTGTTTCTTTAAAGAAAAACGTTTATTTCAAACAATCTTAAACATCAAAAAGGCTTATAAATTCAAAAATAATAATGTTTGTGTGAATAAATTATACTATGTTAGCAGCCACTTATGGAAACGGGTCGCCATCTCTCTAAAGGTTTAAAGTGGAAAGTGGATAGTATTTTGTTGGGGTGCAGTTTGCAGTTCACTTCAATGTTTTTTCCTATATCTTCAATGAAAGTGAAATAGTGTGAATATTTCCACCCCGAAAACGTAACACGTTCTGCGGCCATGATTGCTGTTGTGTTTGCCTGCAGCGTGAATCAAAGGCAAAACAGTAGGCTACTGCGCCTAGTGTGTCGTTTAGGCAACAATCTGTATTTATAAGGCTATTTTAGTCCTTTGTTGAATTCATGCAGTAACTTGGACAATTAAATAATAGGGCTGTCAAGCGATTACAGTATTTAATCGCAAATAATCGCAAATGTATTCAATTTATTACATTATTACCCCAATCATTTTTTGGGGGGTGAAATACCATTAAAAGGTTGTATTTAAAAACCTCAAATAACTGGAGGATAACAAAAGGAAATTGTGAGTGAGTTTTATTCACTCACACATAGGCTGTACAATATTGAACATACACCATATTGTTATATATTTAAGAAATGTAATCTCAAATTTAACACATGTAGTCACACTACAGTGTCTGTATAACAAGTTTTATTCACTCACAAACTATACTGATTTATAATAAACATCCACAAAATTAGACTTGTTCTAGAATATAAAATACATTTAAGACATGTATAGTATTATTCTATGGTATCCTGCTCCATAATATTCTAATCTCACTCAACAAAACAAGCCCTTACAAAACCCAATCAATAAACCTCTCAATAGAACATACTTAAGCAACCACAGATTGGCCTTAATTTTGATCAATACAGTTTCTATTTTGTTGACCCAAGCCAGCTGCTCAGACTCAAGTCTGTTCACATTTCCAGACAACAGGGCAGCTTGCTTCCTTTGCGAGTGTTGTCTGCCGTATGTTACCAGAGCGAATGCTGCTGCTGCTACCGCTGTTGCTAGCTGTGTGCTTTGCATGCATGTGATATTTTAGGCTGGAAGTACTCCGGTGATAACTAAACTCAGCCTGACAATCAGTACACACAGCCTTGGTTTTGTCAACCGAGCCATCTGGCAACTTTTTAAAATGGAACTTCCCATCTAAAAGCCCTCTCTCCATCATTCAGCTACCGTCGGCAGTCGAACAGGTGATTCCCAGGGTCAAAAAGAGATTGTTTTTAAATCTTAAAAGTGAGATTGCGTTAACTCGTTATTATCGCGTTAACTTCGACAGCTCTATTAAATAAGTAACTGTAATAATATTACTCAATGTAAAAAATTAACGCGTTATATTACTTCGTTACTCACTTAAGTAATAAAATTATGGAACGTGTTATATTACATAACGCCTTACCCCCAACACTGGCTAGCAGCGGTAAGAAAGTGACTTAAAAATACGTTTGTGCACATTTATTGCGGAACATGACTTGTCATTCACAATGACTTGCCATTCTTAGCCACTGGTCACCCTGTGCAGAAAACTGCACAAAAAAGTTCCAGACAAAAGGACTGCCTTCCATTTAACAAACAATTCCCAAGATCTGTCAATCCATGACCAGACTCCTTTTGAATCATCAAAACAGAATTTTCGGACAATTCCTTAGCCAAAGTACGCATGCTTGATAATGCTCTAGTGCAGTGGTTCCCAACCTTGGGATCGCGACCCCTAGTGGGGTCGCATGGAATTGAAATGGGGTCGCCAATTATTTTGTTGTTGAATTGTATCAATAACAATTATAATATAAATTATTATTAAAACACCACACGCACGCATTAAACAAACGAAACACATCTAACATCTTCCACTTTCCCTCATAAAAATTGAGGACTTGACTAAACTCAGCATACGTTGATTAACGTGATCACACGTGACGAGGCTAACATATTTCGAGCGCAAAGTTTGAATGGAAATCAGAACGGCGTAAAACTAAAAAGAAAATGGAAAGATTTCTTCACCGACCTGTGTTTTCAACGGCCCCTTCAACTACAAATAAGAAACAGACATGTAAAAGACAAAGAAAATATGATGACACCTTCCTTCAGTATGGATTTACTAGCATAACAGAAAACAATGAGGAGAAGCTATCTTGTTGCAAAGGCTATGAAGCCGCATACCATTGTAGAAACTTTAGTTTTGCCAGCAGCTATGGAAATGGTAAAAACGATGTGTGGGGAGGGAGAAGCACAAAAACTGAAGGCAATACCAGTGTCTGATAATACAATAAAAAGAAGAATCGATGCGATCGCTAACGATCAAGAGAGCACGCTAACGGAACGGTTGCGAAATTCCCCCGCCTATGCTCTACAAATGGATGTTAGCACAGAAGGGAAAAATGCCCATGTTTTGACATTTGTTCGTTACATGCAGCATAATGCTATTCACGAGGATATTTTGTACTGTCTCCCTCTTCCTGAGAATGAGACTGCCAAGGCCATGTATGATGTCCTCCACAGCTAAATGGAGAAAAACAACATTCCATGGGAGTGTATGGTAGGATTTTGCACAGATGGGGCTCCATCTATGGCGGGACGGCGAGCAGGCTTACGGACGTTAATCGTGGAACTGGCCCCCTCTGCAGTATGGAATCATTGCATGATTCATCGTGAGCAACTGGCATCTAAGGAACTGAGTGTGCCCATCGCAAACGTATTGCAGCAGGTTGTAACCATGGTTAACTACATCAAGCCACATCCACTGCGTGCACGTCTGTTTGCTAAATTATGCGGTGATATGGGATCTGAACACGACAATTTGCTCTTTCACACAGAAGCACGGTGGTTATCCAGAGGTAGGGTGCTGGAGCGATTTTTCAAGCTGAGAAATGAACTTTTAGCGTTTTCCATGGATGTGAAAAAGACCGATTTTGTCAACTTTTTATCTTTGGAAAACTTAATGAACTTAACGTAAGCATGCAGGGGAAAAACAAGAGTATCCTGCAGATGAGTGACCGTATTGATGGATTCAGGGGGAAACTTTCATTCTGGAGAGAAAACCTTTCAAAAGCAAACTTTACCCCTTTTCCTCAGCTGAATAAGTTTCTGACAGATGACCAGTGCTCCACAAAGGTAATGTGTGACCACCTGAAACGCCTAGAAGAGCACTTTGCCACCTACTTCCCAGACTTGGATATGTCAAAGTTTGACTGGGTGAGGGACCCATTCCACTGTGATGCAAGCTCAGTGGATCTGCCTGTCATCGCTGTTGAACAGCTGATTGAACTATCATGTGACAGAACGCAACAGGGCCTGCATTCGCGAGTGGCGGTGGAAGAATTCTGGTTTGGAGTAAGGGCAGAGTACCCAAATATCTCAGTGTGCTTTAAAGATGTTGGTACCTTTCGGAAGTACATATTTGTGTGAAGCTGGATTTAGTGCTCTTGTGTGCATGAAATCAAAATACCGTTCGCGGCTGGATGTAACGGCAGAGATGAGATGCGCTCTGTCAACTACATCACCTGACTTTGAAAGGCTGCAGCGAGATGCGCAAGCTCAACCGTCCCATTAAGTGTGGACATAATAAATACATAATACAATTAAATAATTGTATTATGTAAATAATAGAAAAGTATTTCTGCAGTAAGGTAGTGTCTGTTTATGAACTAAGTTAAACTGAATGGGATCCAAAATTAAAAATTCACTTTGATCACCAATGTGTCTTGTCCTGGCTACACAATAATCATAAAATAACCTAAATGCGTTTCATTCGTTTTTTTATTTTACAATTAACATTTACTTAAATATATCATTACAAGTTATATTACATGATCAAAAACACTTCTGTAATAGATTCTGTTTTGAATGTTTGGGGTCACTTGAGTTTTGTGACATCAAATTGGGGTCACAAGCCAAAAAAGGTTGGGAACCACTGCTCTAGTGACAGACCCATAACTTGCTGTATTATTGGGAATATATGTACAACATACATCCTTAAAAAGTACACAAACACCCCCTCTTTCAGCTAACAACATGTCTAAGACAATTCTGTTTTGCCATGCCATCTCTGAAGTCTTAGCCAATTGTTCTGCTAACCCGGAAATCGCATCAACCGTATAATTAATAAAACGTTGCTGATTATTAACCGTACAATGCACACAAAAGATTGACTCAAATCCCGCAGCTACCTGATTTCTAGCTTTAAACTCAGTTGGCACACCTCTTGGCACTCCAATGTCATCTATGTAAATTCTACTATCAAAAGACCCTACAGGCGCAGCTCGTCTCTGTCTACCTGAACCAACCGTCGTATCACTCAATGGTTTAATCAATGTTTTACTAACTAACATAACCTTAGCACATACTCTTACCCATCCTCTTGGTAACTGTGATCTAATCCTGTCCCCACAATACCAAAATATGTCTGCTATATCACGTCCTGGATATAACAATGGACTAGAAGGTGGTGGAGAATTGTCTTTCCTCACTATCCACAATAACAAAGGTTTCCCTATAGTGACATGGATGCACCGTACCATTTACATCTCTAAACTGCGCTGCTTTACAGTCTAGATTAACTGTCCAAGTATGTCCACAAATTCCAGCCTTCACTTTTCCTTCACTAAAATTCCCCACAAACACCTTTTTTACAATATCATAACTTTTCTCAAAACATTAAAACTTCTGTCCTGGAGCAGTTACAAAATCAATTATAATATCTTCTTTCCCCTCGCTCTCCATTGGTCCAGTGAGCACCTTAATCTGGAAGCAATTGAGTTCCATGGACCAGAACTCTGATAATAACAGTTAGTGGGACAGACTGGGCAAGTTGACAAAGGAGACAAATTACTTCTAGTAACACAACTTTCTGTTATACGCGCAATGCCTTCTTTGAGGTATGTAGAAGATCGATTGCGGTTAAAATCATAACAACTAGTTGAATTAAACGGTACTGGCATAATCAATGGAACATCCTTAGGTGGCTGGCAAAACATAAATGGTGGGAGTTGTTATATTCTATATGTTGCTAACTTGTACCAAGAATTAAACTTCATGTCTGACTCTTTCACCCCTTAATTTCCCTCATCTCTTTTAAACATCTGTATCGTTACTGGTGAAACTGTTGAAGTCTTTACATCTGTCGTCATAGTATCATTAGAATTATTCATACTTTTTTCAAAATACAAAAGTGGAACACTAAGAATTGCCATTCCCAAGACAAAACCCATTGTTCCCCTTATCCCACAAAGTCCAGGTCGTCGAAACGGATGCCATGGTTGTGAATCCATGGTTATCTTCAGTTGACTGTATCTTCTTTTAGGCAGAGTAGCCTAGTTTAACAAATTGCAAACGACGATCATATTGCTCACAGCAACTTTCAAAGAACTCTACTATACGCACAGACTCTGAGTCTTCCTCGGTTCTACACAGAACGCATGTCCTCTCCTTCCGGTGCCAGGCCAGGTGCATGCTTACAGTGGCTAGCGTGTATCCACGTTGCTCTCCCCTCGATCTTCACCGCTGAATTAGTCGTCAAGAGAATTTGGAATGGCCCCATCCACCTCGGGTTTTTCCAGGATTTGCGTTTCAAATCCTTCACCACGATCCAGTCCCCTGGTTTCAGATCATCCTTCACCTGTCTGTGGATATCACATAGAACAGACGACAAGGTTGCACAGTAATTAAGAATTACATCCTCACATTGGTCAGTTGAAGGTAACTGACCTCTTGTTGGCACAATTCCTGTATTCGGTGGCCTGCCGAACAGGATTTCAGAAAGACTCAATCCATATTTGGGTCTAACTCGTCTAACCCTCATCTGTAATAAGACAATTGGGAGAGCCTTCGTCCATGGCAATCCCGTGTCCTTACAACATTTCATTAACTTATTCTTCAAAGTTCCGTTTTCTCGCTCAACTGCACCCCCGCTAGCTGGGTGATAAGCACAGTGTTGTCTCAAATCAATACCAAAATAACTCCCTTGCTTACGAATAGCATCATTAACAAAGTGTGACCCATTATCACGACTTATTCTCAAAGAAATACCCCATGTAGGTATAATCTCAGTTATCAAAGCCTTCACAACAGCACCTGAATCAGCCTTTGAACTTGGAAACACTTCAACCAATTTAGAAAACATATCAATAATCACTAAGCAATATTTTTTTTCCTCGCTAGGATTCAATTCAATAAAATCCAGCTGTAAATACTCAAATGGCTTCTCTGGACTTGGCTGTGAAGATTGTCGTGTTTGAATTCCTTTGCCTATGTTACTCGTAACACAAATGAGACACTTCTGACAAAATGATATATATTGCAAATCCTCTTGTATGCCAGAATTGATGCATGCTTGATATCATACCACCTTTAGAGGCATGATCTTTTCCATGTGTCAACTGAGGAAAATATCAAAACAGATGCTTAGGTAAACATGGTTTGAGCACGCAACCTTCATCCTGGACCATACCAAACTCCATTTCTATTCACACATCCTTCCTTTTTCCAAAGAGCCTTTTCCTGTGGTTTGGCCCAAGTTTGAATGTCCTGCAAACTTATAGTTGTCAAATTAGGGTTATCTGGACATGGCAACGCCATCTCCTCATCTCTCACGTCCTGTAAACATAGACCAACATCAAAACAAATACAGGTCATCGCATACAGGCAATCTAGAAGCTGCTCTTGCTGCAGCGTCCGCTCTGGCATTCCCCTGTGAAATATAATCCGTATTGTTAGTGTGAGCTTTACATTTGCATACAGCAATTTGTTTTGGTAATTGCAATGCATCTAGCAAATCCGACACATATTGGTAATGTCCCACTGGCTTTCAAGAGGAAGTGAGAAACTTCCTATGCTTCCATATCATTCCAAAGTCATGTGTAACACCAAATGCATATCAACTGTCAGTAAATATGTTAACTACCCTTCCCTTAGCTAACCTACAAGCTTTAGTCAATGCAATCAATTCAGCTGCTTGTGCAGACAAGTTCGCTGGTAATGAGATTGATTTCACAGTGGCATGTGAAGTGACAACTGCATACCCTACAACCCTCCGATCTGCCTCAGCACATCTTTTGAAACCTCCCAGGACAAAGCTCCGCACAATGGGAGATCGGGCTTTCTGCTCAGCTGCTCCCAGTCTGTGGAATGCTCTCCCTGACCACCTGAGGACACCACAGACTGTGGATGCTTTTAAACGTGGCCTAAAAACCCACCTTTTTAGGAGAGCTTTTGAGTGAACTCGTGCTCTTTTCCTAATTGTTTTTCTTGTTGTTTCATTAAAAAAATGTTCATGCTCTCCATGTGTTTTGAATGTTGTTTTTATTTTTTTTATTTTTTAGCACTTACCTGTTTTATCATGTAGCACTTTGGGATTTGCTCAAATATAAAGTGCATTACAAATTAAATGTATTATTATTATTACCCAGCTTGATTCTTCCCTGTATCTGAATTCCTGGATGCCGAACCATCAACAAAATATTCACATTCAGCGTTTGGAATAGGTGTGTCCTTTAAATCCACTCTAGGTGAACAAACTTCATTAACTGTAGCCACTCAGTCATGTTGTTCAACATCCCCCTCAATCGGCAAAAGAGTTTCCGGATTAAGCACATTACAACGTTTAATCGTAATGTTTGGCATATCCAACAAACACGTATTATACCTCAACCACCTTGCAGCTGACAAGTGGCAGGTCTTTTGTTCCAACAACAACATAGCCATGGCATGAGGAACCATCAAAGTCAAATCAGCATATCCAACATACTCGCGTGAAGCGTGCACAGCTTTTTCTGCTGCAGCCACGGCCCTCAGACAGATAGGCAGCCCAGCCACCACAGGATCTAACTTTGCCGAAAAATATGCTACTGGTCTCAATTTATCACCATGGTTTTGCAACAAAACTGAAACCATAAATCCATTCTTCACATCAACCATCTGTGTGAAAGGTTTCTCTTGATCTGGTAGACCCAAAGTAGGGCTTGTTTGTAATGCTAATTTCAACTCCATAAAAGCCTCCTTCCTGTCAGCCTCAGGAGTCCACGTGATTTTGTCATGCGCGCCCAATCCAATACCATGTGCCAACGCACAGTAGAGCCTCAAGCACAGAATAGTTTGCTATAAACGTTCTACAATAAGACGTCATTCCCAGAAAACTTTTCATCTGCTTAACTGTATTAGGTTTAAGAATTGATTGTACAGCAGCAATTCTCTTTTGAGAGAGAGTTTTTCCCTCTGTTGTCAATGTGTGACCCAAGAAGATCACTTTTTTCGTACAAACTGTAATTTGGAAGGCTAGTTTTGTGGCCACATTTTTCTAAATGACACAACAGTTGTACAGTGTCCTTTTCACATTGCTCTTTAGTCGGACTCGTCAACAATATATCATCAACATATTGTAATATTACTGTACCTTCTGTAAGTTTCAACAAATCAAGATCATTTTTCAACGCCTCGTGAAAATACGTATGACTGTCCACAAAGTCTTGTGGCATTCGAGTCCAAGTATACGTTTTACCGTTAAATGAAAAAGCAAACCAAAATTGGCTATCAGTATGAACAGGCACACAAAAGAATGCATTGCTCAAATCTACAACACTAAACCAACCACAATTATCTGGAACTTGATTTAAAATTGTATAAGGGTTTGCAACATTTGATGCTCTTGGAAATCTTGAACAAATCTCCATTCAGTAGGCCGCCCCTCGTCTCAAATTTTCTTTACAGGAAATATTGATGTTTGAACTGGCGAGCCCATAATCACAATAGGTTCCATACTTTTAATTAAACCCACATCATATTTATCCTGAGCCCAGAGCTTATTCGGTATTCCCCGTAATGCAGGCATCGAAGTAACATCACATTCAGGTTCAACATGTGCGAACTGAAGTGTTCTCTCTTCTAACAAAACAGACCTCTCTGTCTGTACAACTGAACACAAAACCTTTTTGTAAACATTTAACATTTGGTTGTAAGTCACGCAAGAATCTTGTATTTGTTGCCAAAATTGCTGTCCCTCACATTGCTTAACCCATAAACCCAAATTTGACCATGTATCATGTCTGTTCTTAATGAGAGCGACATGAGGAAACAAATCAATTTCGCAATATGGGAAACCTGTCTGGACATCTTTTCCAAAACGAGAGTATGGAAACTTACAATTTGTTCTTACATTTGACAAAGAAACAGAAACAGCACATCTGTTTTTAGACCAAAACATATTTTTCTTTCAAATAATCTTGTCTAAACAATTTTTCTTCATAAACGCCATCTCTGCCATCACTGGTATGAGCAACCACGTGCAGATCTTTCACATCATAACAATCCACATCGGACGAACTGACACGCATGCGCGATTCGTCAACAAGTTGGGAATTCATTGAACACACAGCCAACTAATTCAGTTTCCAGTGATAAACATATACCGGTATACCCATGCCATATTTCACAAATGAATGGTTTAACGTATTCAATTCAACCTCATTTTTCCTTAACAAAGTAATCCCTTCCGGTGTAGAAATCAAACAGATACCGAGTTTGCACATTAAATCTCGAATTCGAAATTAATTAGCTTCACAATCCCTTCTACAGAATCTTTACAAGTCAACTCTATTGTATACCATTCTTTAGTTAAAGTACCTGAAGCCGCAATCTACTCAGTACTCCTCCCACTCAACTTAGGAGGACCAGAAAAACTATCTTCTGTTAAAACAGACACACAGTGGCTCTTGAATCAACTAAAAAGTCTACCATTTTTCCTTGTACCAACAATGTATAATAACCGGCAAATATCTAAAAGGTTCTGAAGAGAATTTAACATTAGTTCCCTCTAACGGAACCTCACTCTCTTCAATTTGTCTAATAGTGTTTTGAATCTGTATGTGTAAATCGGGATCAGTTACGTCACCAGTTTGAAGCTTCTCTCCGTCTGCATCTGTTCGCGATTCACTCACAGCTTGGTGGCCCGCACCTCTTAGTCAATTCCCAGATACCCTTCGACCATTGTCAACCTCCGGACAATTTGGACTCCAGTGTCCCATATGACCACAGATGAAGCAGGCATCCCAACCCGCCATTGGCCGTCCATTCCTGGCAAATCGTTGAGGTACTTGACCCCTCTGTCTCGCTCCTCCACGGCCTCCACGTCCACGAACAGCCTCTCTTCCTCTCGTTTGGAAATTTGCAAATGTCCTTAACTTTCTCAGAGATATCTTCGTCCATTCTGTTCAAGAAACAGTTTCTCAAATGGGACTCCCACATGGTGACCTCAGGAACATTAATATTAGCTGGTACCTCTATTCCTCAATGAGCATTGTGCAGCTCTGTTAACCGTACCAGATACTCATGAAAAAGTTCTCCATCTTTCTGTCTGCATCCATTGATTTTCGTCATGTCTAATCTCAACGGAAAAGCATCACAAACTCGATCGCACACGCCAGTTATTGCTAGCCGGTATGCATTATTGTCGTTATGGTCCCAATCTGGATTCGAAAGTCTCAAGTCTCTATCCGGCCATCCAGCACTAATCCAAGAGAACTGTGGCCCAATCTTTGTCATCAATAGACGTCTTAACTCGTGAGTAGTTGGCCTAAAGTCTCTACAGAAAGTTAACAAGTCAGCAACCATTCTATTACCGCCCACTTCTCTGGGCAACGGCAAATGAACCATCGCTTCTTTGATCTCAGACAAAGTCCATGGTCTTGGAACTAGCACAGTATCTCTGTTCGCTCCGGGCGCCTCAACCATGGCCATTTGAAAGTTCGGAGATTCAACACCTTCGGCCAGACCTCGTATGGTAAGGAGACTGTCCACCATCTTCTTCCGGTTCCTCTTCGTAACGTCTCGGAACGGAAAGAAAGATAAAGTCGTTGATATCCTGGTGGGCTACTCGTAGGTGGGCTACCCGTGACCACAGGTCCGGTCTCTGGAATCAGCGCCGGCGTTGCTAGCGGCTGCGGTTGGTGTTGCTGCAGCTGTTGTTGTTGGAGCTGCAGGGCCTGGAGCTGACGTATCTGCTGTTGCAGATCGGGCTGAAGAAGCGGACCCTGGACAACGACAGCAGGACCACCCAATAGATCCTGGTCTGCTGGCAGTTGAGGCGGTGGAGGTGGTGCTGGAGCTGGTGCCGGAGCTGGTCCTGGAGCTAGTGCTGGGACTGCAGGTGGTACACGTAATGGGCTGACCAAGAGATCTGAATCGCGAACCTTGATACATTAAAAAATAGGTGAAAATGTCCCTATCCTACCCTGTTCCCTCAATGAACTTTCCTCTTTCCAATCACCGAAGGCTTTCCAGTCTGGCTGAAATCCATTTAGTTTTAACAGACAATCTTTGGTTTCTTCCTCTTTCTGAATAAGATTTATTTTCAATCTCTTAAGTTGCTTCAGAGAAAAAGACCCCTCTTCTGGAAAACCAGTCATCTACCCAAACATGAATTTGCGATATACTACTGTTGCCATAATTTCGTTTCATGTAATTGATATTTGGACAGTCCCCAGACCATCATTATTCTTGCTTGAACTACAACCCATGTTTTTACCTCGTGAAAAATAAACAAACACAAAAGTAAAATCAAGTAATTATTTCTTTCTCTTTTTTTTTCCACCCAACACTTATATTTACCAATATCACAACGGAAATATACCCCACTGAATACAATCGTAAATTACAAATGATCAAACCGAAATATCAATCTGACACCCTTAATATTTACTCGTACTTCTTTTACCCAAAAAAAACATATTAACGCGCACGCTAATAACTCAAACCTTTATTTTGAAATTCCATAGGCCTAGGCTACTTTCTGATTATTATTTTTTTTTAAACACTCAGCTGGTTTACCAATTTACTCAAGTATACTCTACCAATTCTCTCGGGAATTATATTAGGCCACGTTAATAGATAAGAATATATGACCACGATCTAGAGAAAGCCAATACAATTCCTCAGAATATCGCATAACCCAACATAACCCCTATCCAATCTCTTGGGGTCTCAAGAGACACACAACACTGTATCATGTGTGAACTACCACACTAATATCTATTCGTCAACACTTTTCCCTGCATGCTATTTGTACAGGTTACAGGTTGTCCTGTACACGTACAGGACAACGTTCCTCCGGTTTGCCCGATTACGCAATTAACCGAAAATAATGGCAATAGCCTAAACGACACAAATTTAGACAATTCAAATCACACAGCTACCCCCCCCCCCCCCCCCCCCCCAAAAAAAAAAAATATATCTCACCGGTTCTTTTGAAGATCCCGCGTCTGCCACTGGCATCTTCACAAAGCCAAGGGTTCACACAGACTTTAAACCATTGCCATATATTGCACCCTTGCCATTTTTGCACCCATGTCATATTTACAAGCACCCTATTTGTATTTTTTAATTTTTTAAATATTGTACATTATAGCCATTTTATACTTAATATTTATTTTATTCTACATACCTGTCCCTTTAGTATTAGTTAATTTGACTTTTCACCTTTTGTATAGTATAGTTAGACTTACACCTGACACGAACTTACACCACTTATTTAAGATTTACTCCTATATGTTGAATATAGGACCCTTCTGCCAAAGTAAATTCCTTGTCTGTGCAAACTTTCATGGTGATTAAAACCCTTACTGATTCTGACAATAACTTTCTGATAGCACCATTTGCTCCAGGGATCCAGCATTTCTTACACAATTGAGCCAACATGTGGTTCCTTCCAGCATGAGCTGTAACATCATGAATGTGTCTCAAGACAAGTATTGTAATGTGTGAGTCCTTGGGCAAGACTTGCTGCCTTAGAGTCATCTGGCATTGCCCCTTGGCTCAATCTTCCGCCAACTCTTATGACTCCATCTTGAAGCACTGGATTCAACTTATAAAGTGAGCTACTTTCCTTCACCCTTTGATATTCCTTCAGCATTGCCAAGTCTTCAAATCTTTGTTGTTGACAGTACTTCACAATTTCTGTTTCTGCTTTGGTCAAACCTTCACATGTTAGATGAGCTCCTTTGTAAGCTTTCTTGAACTGATCCTTTCTTGGCTTTCAGTTCACCAAGCATATCTTTCAATTTCAGATACCAGGTCACTGCACGTTTAAGCTTTATCCAGGATGAGTAGTGGGTCATCAACTGATCTATTGCATCTTTGGGCTCTTGCGCCTGAATTACATACACTTGAGTTACTCTTTTGACCTCTGGGTCGTCAGCATCCAGGATCTGGATTCTTGGGCCACTGGTCTGGTGCACAGAGCAAAAAACCTGGTTCTGAAATCCAACTTTAATTTTTCAAGAACTCTTGAGACATGATCAGCAGGATTCCGAGTGGTATTGACATATCTCCACTGTAAAGTCTGAGAGTGCTCTAGGATTGTTGAAATTCTATTAGCAACAAACGTCTTGAACCTTGTGCTTACACTGTTCAAGTACTTTAGCACAGCCGTGCTATCTGTCCAGAAGATTGAGTTGTGAAGTTCCAGTTCAAGCTCTTTTCTCAGAAGCTTGTCTATCTTTACTGCAGCTGTAGCTTCAGCCAGTTCCATTCTGGGTATAGTTGGAGACTTCAAAGGCACCACTCTCGCTTTTGCCATCATCAGAGTGGATTTAGCTTCCCCAACTGCAGATAGCTTCTTGTTCCATAAGCATCTTCACTCGCATCACCAAAGTGATTTAACTGTGCACCAAACTGCTTTGTCTTGATGCATCTGTCGACTCCAAAATTCTCGAGCTGTTGCAGACCCGAGATCCATCTGTCCCAGCTCCTAACAATATTATCTGTCAGGTCTTCGTCCCAGCTATACTTCTGCATAAATCTTGCAGGATTCTTTTGGCAGGCAGTACAACTGGAGCAAGAAAACCCAACGGGTCAAAGATGGAACTCACGAGGAAAAGCAGGCCTCTTCTAGTGAGTGGTCGATCTTTGAGGTTGATCTGGAATTTGAACTGATCTGATTCGGTGCACCACCGAATTCACAATGTTCTCTCCATCGGCAAGTTGTCTTCATCCAAGTCCAGATCTTGAAACCCTTGCTCTCTGTCTTCTTCAGGAATTGAGTTGAGCAACTTCCGGCTGTTACTTGCCCATTTTGTTATTGTCATTGTTTGTCATTTCTGAAGCGCAAATGTAGCAACACTTGGCGATGATGTAGGAGCACAGTAGCCCCTGACTGAAAATGTTAGGAGCGTAAGCAGAACATTTATGGGCACACCTTATATCGACCTACAAAGCAATTATTAATGTAACTAGAGAGGGTACAATTCTGGGGAAATTGTGGGGTGTGTTTGCGTTGGTTGCAGATGGGTCCGTTTTTTTACAGAAATGTTTACAACTGATATACAACGACTCACCACACAAGCTTGAGTTTAAAGGTCACATGACATGAAAACTTCACTTTAGGAGGTTATTTAACATTAATATGAGTTCCCCTAGCCTGCCTTTGGTCCCCCAGTGGCTAGAATTTTCGATAGGTGTAAACCATGCCCTGGGTGTTCTTCTCCGCCTTTGAGAAAATGAAGGCTCAAATGCTCGGTTTGAAAATATCCTCTTATTGACGTCACAAGGAGCCAGGCTACCGCCCTTCTCTCTGCTGTGCCCGCCCAGATAATCCGGCCCGCCCATAAGGAACTGAGCTACGATCGTGCAAGGGCGAGTGCAATATCGTGTTTTCCTGCAGAGACATCATGGCTAGCAAACGAACAAAGCTTAACAGTTGCTCAGTGCTTGGATGTACAAATCAACACAACAAGTCTTTTTGTAGTTCCTTCATCCGAGCCTCTAAACAATCAGTATTTTAATTTAATTTTCGCTGGAAATGCGCTTACACAACTTCTGTTGTAGGCGCATTTGTTTTGTATGTCTGCGCCAAACACAAATGAACATGGCTTCAGTTTACCAAGTAATCAATATGCTAGGTAATGACAGTGTTGGGAAAGTTCACTTTCTACATGAACTAGTTCAGTTCATAGTTTTTTTTTTTTTTTTTTACTAAGTTCACAGCTCCAAAAATGTCTTTCAATATGTGGCAAGCTATAATTGAAATCTCTGTCTTCAATACCGCTCTTGGCCTCTACGCAATTCGGCGCTCTCACACTTGCCAGGCATAGGGCTGAAACGTTAAGACGCAACACTGATGACAAAGACGTTCAAAAACAACAGAACGTTTTAGGTTTATGTTTCTGGCAAACAATGTTCCCAACCAGCTGCATTCAGGGTCCAGCTGAGCTAGGCGTGCATAGTCTTGTTCTCAACTACATTGAAGTTCCCTGTTATATGCTTTTGCAAAAAAACTTTCACGTTTTCTTTTTTTCAAAATTCCCGAGCCAAAATTCCCGTGGAAACTTTCCGGAAACTTTCCGCCCCTTTGCAACCCTACTCTCATCTTCCAAATAAAAGTACCCCCCGGAATAAAAGTACCCCCTGGACAAATACTCAAAATCTAATAAAAGTACCCCCCGGAATAAAAGTACCCCCCGGAAAATTGCCAAATCAGCACGCAAACTGTCCATATGCTATCAAAATGTGTTCCTACCAGTGTAAGTGCGCATCTTTTACCGTCACTTGCAATCAGGAATAGAAATGGACAGCAAATATACCATTGCTAGGAAAAAACGTCAACACTTGTAGTTTGGAAATACATAATCATTGTTAGAAAATTTCAAAAAAGAGGTTGTCTGGTTACAAATATAGGCCTATGGTAGTACTTTTCCTCAAAAACTTAGTCAACATGACTGCAATATAACATGAAAACCACTGGAAATACATAGTTATTACAAAGTAAAAAAAAGAGGCTGTCTAGTTACAAACATACATGTACTAGTACTATCACTTTTCCTAAAACAGCTTACAGTCAACATGACAACCACTACCAAATAAAGCATTGCTAGGAAAATACTTCAATGCCTGTAGCTTGGAAATACATAGTTACAAATCTGTCAAATAACCATGACTACAGGTATACCTTAACAAACTTATAGTAGACACGACTGCCGGTGCACCTCATATTCCGCGTCTTGTGCGGCATGCAATCCTGAAAAACGCACTGGTAACCACGGAAATACCCTGGGATTTTTATTTGACGATGAGAGGCTCGTTGTCTATAGGTTGTGACTGTCATGCTGGTGTGCTGAATGGGAACCGTTATGTGAGTGTACAGTAGCTAGAGCTAACATCAGAGCCATAATGAGGCTCTGGCTAACATTTACTAGCTTGCACTGACAACCTTCAGTTGGTAGCTAACGTCGTTAGCTAATGTAAGCTACTTGCCAGTAGCTAGCTAGCTAAGGTAGCTAACGTTTTCACATCAGAGTTCAAATTTATCTTCCCTTCCGAAAATAAATGCATGGAATTTTCTAAAATTATGTCTCGATTTCCCCCCCCAAAAAATAAACGTACCGTCCAAAATAAGAATGTACCGGGTGGATTTTTCGGGTAAAAAAAATAAACGTACCGGTACGTTTATTCGGAAGATGAGAGTACTACCGCCCATACCTTAATTTAAATAGCTCCTTGGTCATGTGACCTATGATATCAAACTAGTTTCAGAGTATCTACTAATTAGCCTTACACACACACACATTAGATTGCCCTTTTTCATATCAGGTGATTTTACATGAATGTTTCAAACATTTTAATTTCAATAGCTCCTTAGTCATGTGACCTGATCTCAAACTAGTCTCAGAGTATCCACTAATTAGCCTTACACACATAGATTGTCCATTTTCATTGGTGATTTTATTGGCAAATTATTCGTTTGACCCATGTTTGAATACATGCAAAAATGCATTTATTAGTTATGTTTATCTGCCTTACAAAACATGGCTTATTTGCAATCTATTGTTGCCACTGTAAAATAATGGGATACAAGAATTGCGCTTGTATCATTGTCTACACGTAGGTGAAAGAAATGCACTCTATATAATTAAATTATTTTAATTTGGCACATAATTAAATTGTACATATTAGGTATATTTATACACTATATGTGACACGCTCTAGTGAAAACGTGCGGTTGTCGACCAAGGCCATTTCTCAGTTTTTTGACAGATTGTAAAGTGCATATTGTGAGCTTTCAAATGATGTCATATATTGAAATCTGAAAATATTTGAATAAAATGCATGTATCTGTATTTTGGTAAAGCTCTAGCCCAGATATTCGGCTTCAAAGATTTTAGACCTTTTCACGCCATGAGAGGTGTGATTGTTTTGTGTTAAAGAAGCATCGAGCGCCGGTTATTTCATGCAGTGAAGAAAAGAAAAAGAAAACAATATTCATACTCAATCAAATTCCAGGATCCTGATTTCTTGACTTATCAGAGATGTGTGTTTTATCACCCAGTATTTTTGTACTGACTACATTGCAATGTACCTGGCCCGATTATGGTTCAAGTTGTGTTAAGTTGTTGGTGCCAATCGCATCTTCCGAAAACAACCTGAAAGATGAGGAAGAGAAATCATCGTGCTCACAATGCAATGCCCAATATTAGCCTATTCATTCTATTTTGGCCACGGATGTAGGCTAAAATGAATGAACATTAGAGAAGATGTAAAAAGTGAATGTGAATTGTGAATCATTGCTTTGTTTCCTGTCAAGCATTTATAATATGCAGGGAGAATTCCAGTTGGTATTGTGTTGCATCATATCACAGTTTGTATTTCTTGAGGTTAATGATCCCATGGCAGTTATTAACCATGGCTTGTAATGCTCATTTTGCCAGCTGCCCCATGTTAATTAAAATTTCTAGATTTAAGTGACTTGTGTACAAACTACATGCATGCACATTACTACAAAGATTTTCTATTCCTCTTCCCCTCCAAATGTTTGTCATTATAGACAGTGTTACAGTGCAGGTGTCTCTCGAATCCAATGTAATACCTCTAACATGATTGTGGCTTTATAACCACTTTGTTTTGTTTATTGCTGTTTTAAAAAATCGAATTGAATCGAATTTCTGTTACATTAATCAATCTCTCCACTCTCACTACAGATTAATCCAGGTACAGTGGGATTCTATCGTATCCAGTACAGCTCATCCATGCTTGAAAGCCTGCTACCTGGTATCAGAGACCTCACCTTGCTCCCTGTAGACCGGCTGGGTTTGCAGAATGATCTCTTCTCTCTGGTGAGATGACTATATTCTCCAATAAAAATGTGCAGAGCCTACTAAAATCAGTATAGAAAAGTGGACACTTAGCTACTTGGCTAGTTAAATGACTACTGATGAATTACATGGCTTAAGTCAAATCCAACATCAACCAGCAAAGTTGGTTACTTTTACCTGATAATTTACTTTCCATCAGTTAGCTAAATTAGCTAGGTAGTCACCATTTTTTACAGCAAGAAGGATTGGGGCACTGTTCAGTGCTGGGCTATCTCCTGGGTCTTTCTATGTGAAGTTTGCATGTTCTCCATGTGCTCACAAGGATAAAAAAAAAAAAAAGATATGCAACAGATCCTGTGTGTCTTCCTGGCAAGGACATGGGGTGAGCAAAGGGACTTGGTCCCTGTTTGCCTTTATATGGTTGATCACAGCTCCTGGCAGCTCTCAGTGGAAGGACAACAGAGAGATGTGAAACCACTGAGAATTGGGAAGGAAGGGTCGTAGTGCAACAAAGTAACTGGCACCTTTCCTTCAGCGCCGGCAGAGCATGTACTGGTTGGGGTAGCATTTCGACCTAGTCTACTGACTAGGCATGGGCCGGTTACCGGTTTCAAGGTATAGGGCGGTTTGAAAAAGTGGTTCAAGGTATAGGGCGGTTTTGAATTGTATACAGATGCCTGCAGGTGACTATAGGTGGGAATTATTAGCTGGAAAAAATGGGACCACAGCATGAAGCCTTAAGTAGTCCAAGTCCAATGTTGATAACAGTACCACAAAACATTTAGATGTTACACCTGTTTGTCTAAGGGTACATCCAGGATCAACATTTAAGTGTAAATATGTTCTTTTGCAAAAGCATTTAACCTCTTAAAAATCCTGTAAAATTCGTAAAGAAAACGCCTAAACAAGCATACCCAAAGTAAAAATCAGGGCCCATACACTATTGTGTTTAGGGCCCCCAAAACCCTAGGGCCGGCTCTGGAGGTATTAGCTGGAAAACACAATGGGACCATAGCATAAAGTCTTACCTCGTCCAAGTCCAATGTTGATAACAGTTCCACAAAACATTTCTATTTTACACATTTGTCTAAATCCAGGCATTTTCTAAAAGTCCCTTTTCAAGACTCCAAAAGGACCTTTGGTAACCATGGCCAAATAAGTTTTCCATACCTAGAATAAAAGGTTATTACTTTTCATAATTGTGGGCTCTAATGAATGGTGGTACTTGGAGCTATCATATCTCAGATCCACCATTAGTATTGCTGACACAGAGTAATTGAATCATAAACACTAGGGTGCTTTATCTGATTCATCAGTATTTACTAACCCCAGACTATTAACCCCGTTTTTTAAATGTACTTCAGTTGGATGTACTTTTATTCATTTGCATTTATTTTATTATAATTTCTACTTTGCTTTTCCAAAAATACTGCTTAGTTTGTTATTTGAAGATCAATGAGTACCGTATTTTTTGGAAAACAAGCCGCATTTTCTATAACCCGCATGGGAGCTTTGTGTTTGTAAATCGTATTTTAACCCGCACTGAAATATATGCGCACTTGATACGGGAACAATGATACCAAGCAATGCACGAGTAGGCTATAGGCCATCTTACAGCATGCTGTAACACACTTTGGTTGTGGATAGTATGTCCATGCGTGGCAAAATCCATTGTTATGTCTACAAAATTATTTTAGATATAGTATAAGTATAGTATAAGTATAAGTTTAGCTAGCTTGCAAATCCTGAGGATAGCCTACCGAAATTGAATTAGCCAATGTCGTTAGCGATGCTAGCTAATGTTGGTTTGCTAGCTGTAGCCTATATAACCTTTCACTGGGTCTTGCAGCTGTTTGATTTACAGAAATTATTATGAAACGTTATGTTCTACGAGCCATTTGCCTACTTTAGCAAGTTACTGTATTTCCAAGCCCTGATAGTGTAACTGAGACGACACAGTAAATAATTCCTCTTTAAATTCCTCTTTCAATAAGCCCCCCATTCCAGTGTTGAGCATTAAAGCTGCACGGTCTGTAGAGATCTTGGGACAAAGCCACTTTTTTGTTCTAAAACTGGGCTATACGCCGCTTCGAAATATAAGCCGTATAACCACAAGAAAACTGTAAAAACGGGGTACAAGCCGCGGTTTTATTTCCGAAAAATATGGTAATAATTAGGGTTCCTCCGGTAGGAGGGAACCAATTGTTAGTATTCTTATTATATGGCTGAAAGGGGTGTATTTATGTCAATGTCCACATTGCCTCAATATCTTTGTTGTCAATAAATCTAATATAATTTTGACTGATGGTTTTTCAAACCTAACCGGGTTCACCCAACACTGAGAATAGCTCAATGGGCTAGGTCAAGTGCAAGGTCATCGGTTCAAATCCAGCCACAGCTATTGAAATAGCTCAATGGGCTAGGCAAGTGCAAGGTCATTGGTTCAAATCCAGCCACAGCTAGCGAAACCCGTCATGATACTGATTATCTATTTAGTTTAACAAAGATCCAGGTATACCACAGTAGCTGTCTAGCTGCACAATCATAATGGTAACGCTGTTTCATTCTGAGGGGATCACTACGCCAGAAGAGCCAGAACTAGGTCTGGCTCTTTTTTAACTTGTGCTCTGTAGATAAGATCCCTCTTCATCTTGACATTGCATCAGATTTTTGACGTGTAGAAACCCTACATTTGTTGTAGATGTGTAGGATACATGTCTTTCAAAGCAATATTTAGCAAAAATGTATACAAGACAATAGGGCTGTCCCCGACTAAGATTTTCTTGGAATGTCATATGTCGAATATGAAACTAACTTCACCTCCGTCATCTTATGACTGAAGTAAGCCAGGACCATGATTTCCACTTAATATAGTAAGCTTGGCAGAATAACAATACAATGCATTGCGTTACTTATGGTAACTACTCTACAAACCAATTATCATGTGAAACACTTACAGACAAATGGCATGGGTATTTAACATCTTATAAATAAAATGTCTCACATATCGTGAATACTTGCTAGCTAGCATGGTATTTAGCAAAGCAAGCTACAGTCTGTAGAGACTTTACATCAGGCTATTTTTGGAATACGAACTGTATTCCATACACCGAAAGTAAAGGGGCTGCATGGTGTTGAATAACGTCATACAAATTTCTAGCTCATGTTTAGTTTCTGAATGTGTATATCTTTACGAATATCTCCCAGCACACATATGGAAAAATGGACGTTAGTGTCATCAGCGTCTTCTCTCATGCTTCTCCAGTGTAGTTGTTGAACATGCCGCTCAGCCTGAACTCCCGCCCCTCATATTTTAGATTTGTTTTCATTGGCCAGTATTCATGCATATGGACAAGACTGTCAGCAAATAGCCGATCGCATGGTAGGGGTGGCAAATCACTTTCCAGTGCCACCCCTGGACACTCCCTGGACACGCCCCTGTACAGTAGCCCAGCATAAGCAGACATGGCCTAAAACTTTCCGAAACATCCTAGGCCTATATGCTACACTCTGTAAAATAATGATCCGATGGCCAACTTATGGTTTTCAAGTGGTACATCATATTCAACGTCGAACTATGGAATATAAACCGTTGTTGGCAGAGTGCATTCAACATGTTTTGAGTCATCCGGTACTTTGATAAAATGCTTCCATACCACAGATTTCTTTGCCATTTTGAAAGGATTAATAACACCAACTGTAGACAAAGTATGGTAGAGTTTCGGCTACTCTAGTTTAGGCTAACAGCTACAATTGTGCTCATGTGCCCTGTGCAAAAAACAAAACGCAGATTAACAAAAGGGAAAACAGTAACACCTTTTTGTTTTATTATATATTTTTAGAGTTGCTTTATTTGTCGTAAATAAAATAATTTACAATTTCTGTAGAACATTTCTTTAATTCAGCAATGGTGACACAAGCGGGAAACAGATCTCACACATACGGCAGCTTGACTAAAAATAAATTCCACATTGTCTGTCTCAATAACCCAAATGTCCTTTTGACTGATGATTTTTCAAACCTTATAGGTGTAGCGGGGGTTTGCTCGTTTAAAGATAGAAATACTCAATTTATCATAAAGTCTCGGGGCACCATCCTAATATTGATTTAGGACATTAGGGAATCCTATGTTTAATATGTAATAATCAGTCTCATCTTTAGGGATGAATTCGTTCTAAGTGTAGAGCCAATCGTAACATCAGTGAACACGCACGTTAAAATATCTTTACAATGGATTTATTCAAGTAAGGTAAACAGATCTTATGAACTAGTTAGATTATGGGTTTGATATGAGAGATTGGTTTCAATGAACAGAATGAAATGGTCTAACTTAAAGAAAGACAGAAATTGTACAGTCAATGATTACATCCTTACAAATCATAAACAGAGCTCACGCCAATGCCATGTCGAGGAGGAAAGAGCGTTAGCCATAGTTACGTTTGATCAGGGTTGATCACTGAGGTTGAGGGCGGTTTGCGCCAAAGGTCCATTTGAAGAATCTGAAGTCAAAGCACGGCTGCGCTGGGTCATGTGACTGAGTCTGCGGGATCTCAGTGAAGTCGCATTTAGAATTGCGTTTTTGGTTCTTCTGTTGAAACGTCCAGATAGTGACGCGTTCACTATGAAGTTGAATCTCAGGAGAAGCTTGGCGACGTCCTTTGGAACACCGATCCTGATGGCGTTCGTGCCATGGTTGGTTTCGCTGGAGTCAGAGATTGATGGTCATCTTAGGGCTTTATACAGTTCAGAGTTCGAGGGAGGACCTGTCTGGGGTCAGATGTGGATTGGGGGAAGCTGGGTTCTCAACTCCCCCCTCCTTCTTTCACACCTACCAAAGGTGTGATCTGATCTCTGGCTGGTTTATTCGATTGTTCAAATATTGTTCTGGACATATTGGTACAGTTACAAAATATAGTTGAATGATTGTTTTATTATGATAGCTTTGTGTAGATACCAAGAATGACGTGGTTATCTTTCAGGAAGAAGGAGTTGTTACTAGAATCAAGATTTCAGTGAACACAACATTAAAACAAAGTAACAAACATGACACAAATATCCCTCTCATAATTCTCCACCTTGTACTCTTGTGGTAAAGGTGAAGTCTCAAGAACTTTCCTCAAAAGTTCTGATCAAGGTATGTTCTTTGTTTAAATTGCCGCCGAAATGGATAGCAAATGGTTGCTGGAGACGTGTTGTCTCAATCAGGCCCTTTGAAGCTTGCAAGCTAGCAGGAGGGCTGATTAGGTAGATTTGGGAGGTCCTCCCCCAATTCTATAGCTCCTTTGAATTGGCGTTTGGTGGGTAATCAGCATACTGAGGGTGTCACGAGGGCTGATTAGGTTTGTCTGATGTGATTGAATCACTTTTCAGGTGTGGCAAGATGTTGGCTCCGTGTGGTCTTGCTGACTTCGCTACATAGGCTTCCAGATGTCATAATTATGAGATACCATGTGCAATTTCACCTTGATATGTCAAAAGATGACTGAAATACAGCTGCTTAAACTTTGTCCAAAGCTAATACTGTGTCCTTTCTATTCATAGAAGTTCAACAGTTGATGTGTAGCAGAGAGGATAGAGAGGTTGACTTGCAACCTCATGCTCTTGAGTTCGAATCTCCTTCAGCCTGTTATTGTTTGCCGAGCATGAATTAATTTTGCTCTCTTGTTGTCCAACTCTTGACCTTCTACAATGTACGTTTTTATAATATTTTGCCATTTTGAGGAGGAACCCGCATCGCTGCTTGCAGCTATATTTATAATGATTTTTATAAAAAGTAGTCTGTTTTGCCATGTTTAGAGATCCAATAGTGTCAAGAATTACAAAAGGTCCTATTACGCATGTCTTTCGATTAAACGCTGCAGCGTTTATTACACAATGTTCATTTTTGGTGCAGCGTTTATTCGAGGGCGGCGTTTAATCTAAAATACGGGATCTAGGCTAGCTGTGCTAGCATGCTAATGTGTCTTTAGACAAGCTTGCTAGTTTGCTACATTAAATGTTCTTAGCTAGTTTGAACAGTACGGTCTGCCAGAGCGGCTTCGAGGTCATCCGTCATCATCCTGCTGGACCTTTCTGCAGCGTTTGATATGGTTAACCATCAGATCCTGCTCGCTAGACTTTCTGAGATGGGCATCACTGGCACTGCACTTCAGTGGATCTCATCCTACCTGTCGGGAACATCCTACCAGGTCTCCTGGGGAGGCAAAGTGTCAGGCCCTCGCCAACTCTCCACTGGTGTCCCACAGGGCTCTGTCCTTGGACCCCTCCTCTTCTCCCTGTACACCACCTCACTTGGACCAATCATCACCTCCCATGGGTTCTCCTACCACTGCTATGCTGATGACACGCAGCTGTACCTTTCGCTCCCCCCGACTGATCCGGGGATCTCAGCTAGGATCGAGGCCTGCCTCACAGGCATCTCCGTCTGGATGACCAAGCACCACCTCCAGCTGAACCTCGCCAAAACAGAACTTATCATCATCCCGGCCAAACCCTCCATCTCCCACGATCTCTCAATCACCCTGGGATCGGCGACGGTGACCCCTTCATCCTCTGCCAGGAACCTCTGGGTTACCATGGATGACAAACTCTCCCTCTAGTCCAAGCACTTGTCCTCTCCAAGTTGGACTACTGCTGCTCGCCGGTCTCCGAGCATGCACAACCCGCCCTCTCCAGAGGATTCAGAACGCAGCGGCCCGCCTGATCTTCAATCTACCCAGACGCTCCCATGTTACCCCGCTCCTCATATCCCTCCACTGGCTTCCCATCATGGCCTGTATCTGATTCAAGACCCTGGTACTGACCTTCCGAGCGGTGAACGGGACTGCTCCCGACTACATCAAGTCTCTCCTCCAGCCTTACACCCCCACCTCCCACCTACGGTCGTCTTCTGACAACCGTCTGGTGGTCCCACCTCTCAAGAGCTCCCGCTCCCAACCCAAGCTCTTCTCCTGTCTGGCCCCCCAATGGTGGTATCACCTCCCCACCTCCATCAGAGACACTGACTTTCTCCCCACCTTCAAGAAAAGGCTTAAGACGCACTTGTTCCAGGAGTACAACGGTATGATTTGCTGGACCTGATGTTAGCTTCCTTCAGGAACACAATGACTCTTACTGAGGGACTTGTTGCTCTTGTTGGTTAGTTGTAACTGATTTAACTTCTTGTACTCGCTGTGAATTATTATTATTATATTGTTGCTTGCTTTTTACTACAGGTACACTCTTGCACTTTTGAGGTTCACGTTGTTTAATTTGTACCTTGTTTAACTACATGCTCTTATGGTTCTCCCCATTGGCACTTATTTGCTTTTCACAATGTATGCTTCATGTTTGGCTACTCGCAATGTTTTGGGGCTATCTCGTTGTTATAATCAGTGACCTATGCTCTTTTGTAAAGCTCTCTCTTGGAAGTCGCTTTTGATAAAAGCGTCTGCTAAATGAATAAATGTAAATCACCGATTAAGCAACAAGCAAATGTCAATGTTAACTAGACTAGCTAGCTCTATGTCATCTGCTTTTTATTAACGCTGATTTGCAAGGAATGCAAGAACAGCTATATAGCAAAAACACCTACCTACTGTAGCCATGTAAACTAGTTTAGCTTTCTAACGCTAGAGCACCTGCCTCTCCGGTTCTTCCATTAGATTATCTAGACAGGCGTTAGCAATAGGCTAGATTGCATTCGTTTTCTGGCTATTTTTTCGTAAGCTTCCCTTCTAATGCCGACTAACAGCTAGTCTCTAGCTAGCTACCGTATTTTACGGAAAATAAGCCGCGGCTTGTACTCCGACTTTACAGTTTTCTTGTGCTTGTGCGGCTTATATTTCGAAGCGGCTTATAGTCCGGTTTTTGAACAAAAAAAGTGGCTTCTCTCAAGATCTCTACTGACCGTGCAGTTAATTTTATGCTCAACACTTGAACGGGGGCTTATTACTTGAAAGAGGAATTATTTACTGTTTTCTCAGTTACACTATCAGGGCTTGTAAATACAGTGACTTGCTAAAGTAGGCAAATGGCTAGTAGAACATAACATTTCATAATAATTTCAGTTAATCAAACAGCTGCAAACCCAGTGAAATGTTATAGGCTAGGCTACCTAGCAAAATAACGCTAGCATCGCTAACAACATTACTAATTCAACTTTGGTAGTCTAACCGAGCTCTTTGTAAGTTAGTTTTAGATATAATTGTATATGATAGTGTGGACAATAAGACACGGACGCGGTCTCATAACTTGTATTTTACCACTGCTCTTCTTGACATTGCCATTCGAACAGCCCTCACTGATTTCACGTAATGCTTTCAGCATAAAGCCTACGGCAACTCCCGAGGCACAAAACACCCTTGTCCGTTGTCACATAGAAAGGTCTGCTACAGTAGGCTATCCTCAGGATTTGCAAGCTAGCTAAACTTATAACATATCTAAATAATTGTGTAGACATAACAATGGATTCTGCCACTAAATGAGTGACTTGGATTTATTTCTGGACATACTATCCACAACCGAAGTGTGTTACACAATGCTGTAAGATCGCCTATACTCGTGCATTGCTCTTGGTACCCAGAATGCCCTGCGGCAAGCTGAAAAGCTACTAAGTTAAGGGCATTAGCTTAGTTAAATAAGCATTGTTTGGAGTTCTATTGTTGTTTTCGTTCTGTTTTGATATGTGTAATGCTATGGTCTATAGTTTAAATAATTTGAGTGTTCACCCTGATTGGGAATGTTGTCTAGTTAGATTGCTATCCAAGCTGTCCGCAGCCATAGCATGAACTCTGATTTACAAACACAAAGTGCTCATTCTGGGGGGGTGCGGCTTATACACGATGCGGCTTATTTACCGTAAAATACGGTAGTCATTTGCTAAGGGATGTTGATGTGATATTTCAAATGTATATAGCTAGTAGTGGGCTCCTAGTGCAACACAAGAATGTTCATTCAAATGACATGCTGCTACTACCGTATTTCTGGGGTGGCGTTTATTACACAATGTTCATTTTTGGTGGGTCGTTTATTCGAGGGCGGTGCTTAATCAAAGAAATACGGTATTTACATTTTGCGCACGGACGCAGAAAAAGCCCTGCTTCTCTGAGCCGTTTTGTGCAAGAACTTTTAAGTTGAAAAGTTCCAAAGTTACCAATAAATCTTTCATTGGCTATACGGTCTGCAAGTTTATTTGTGAACCAATTAAAGTGTAAACAAAGAAAGAGGAGGGGGGGAACAAAAAGCATGAATCTTGATAAGGCACCTGGTTAGCTTTAGAAGGCTATGGACAGGACATGGAAGCTCCTATTGGGTCAAATGAGATCAGTCGAAAGGTCAGTGTGTAGTGGCCATTTTGAGACTGAGATGTTAGGAATACTTTAACCGAAGTTACGACCAAGTTTACGTGAACCACCGGTTGCTTCAGTCGGCAAATTTAAAAGTCTAGTAGTTAGACTTTTTAGATTTTAGTTAGAATTCCATGGCTATTCATGGATGTGATACATTGTTTTGGATGTAATATTTTACTTGATTGGATTGGATTCCGGTGGCCTGTTGTACTTTTCGCTTGAGGCAATCGTTCGCAGAGTCCTCTTGTCTTTAAAGAGTTTGTCATAAGGTGTGCATTTTATATGCCTTTTAAAAAAAGTATTTGATGTCGCCAACTTGAACCGCTCATTTGAGCAATCCACCTATCCATTTCGACTTCATACAGTGTGGCGTGTAAATATGTATAGCCAAATACAAACAGGCTTTTCCACTTTCTATTCTGACTCCACATTAATAATTGAATACTGGGATGAATTCACCTCAAGCAAATGGGTATGGAGACAAACAGTACACAGTGTTAACTAACACAGTCTGTACTTGCTTGTCCCTTGGTCTACATATTCAAAACTAATAACCTATGTTCTCCTCCTCTCCTAGTCACGTGCTGGCATGATAAGCACAGTGGAGGTCCTAAAGCTAATGGAGGCCTTTGTGAATGAGCCCAACTACACCGTGTGGAGTGACCTGAGCTGCAACCTGGGGGTGCTCTCCTCCCTCCTCTCTCACACAGACTTCCATGAGGAGATCCAAGAGTTCATCCGTGATCTCTTTACTCCCATCGGTCTTAAACTAGGCTGGGACAGCAACCAAGGTGAAGGTGAGTTTCAGCTGCTGTTCTTATTTTATTGTTTGTAACTACACAGTAACAATATGTGTTTTGTAAAATTGCAATAAATAAAGGTTGGGCTAAAGTCCCCTATAAAATAGATTTTTATTGTTTGAAATTAGAGGATATAAAATCCAACGATTTATGGGGCTAAAGTTTGGCCATCTGCTGCTGTCATGTGTAGGTGTGAGTTACGGGTGGGTAAGTTAATTGGTTAAAGCAATTTGTTAGTATATACTAGTACATTGCCCGTGATAAACACGGCAGTGATGTAGCCAGTGAATAAGATATCAATTAGTTGATTTTACCTAATTGGAGTTTGTGCGCACGGGTAAAACCTTTCCATGGTTCGGTTAGAGATATTTCTGCACATGCACATGGATTATCAGTAAATGCTTTAATTCACTAACTTAACAAATGTTTTATTTATAGGGTGTGCTCAAGCCTTCAGCGAGCAAAACCATTGTTCTCTCATATATATTTATTATAATTTATTTTTCCACCCCTAAGGATCCCTCAATATTTGGACTACATAGACAACGTCTGTGTCAAAAGGTTCGTCTTGGTAGCGATTGCGTTGCTTGTATTTTTATTTACGTTCCGTTGCACGGTTTAGGAGTTTACAACGTTTTGGTGGCAAAAAGTGCCTTGTATGGCACAAGAGAATTCAGTGCTAGCCTAATGTCACAACGTCATCACACGTTAGCAACGATGCATAGATTCGACGTTCTAGTAAGACAGACAGCGATATCAGTGAGCCCTCAGCATTAGTACCGTAGCTAAAAGTCTAGGAAAGTTGAGGCTACTTGGTTCCCCTTCGTTCTTTTGGTGAGCAGTCTCACTAGCCCTACTTACCCTGCGTCATGGAGCCGACCAGCTAAATACTTATTTAGCACTAGCGTTGCGACCTGCATATACCTACAGCTGGCAGCTGTAGGTAGGCTGCTCCTTTGTGCTTTTGATTCAGACCTAGCCCTGGTAAATTGTAGAGCTAGCTAACTACTACACTTCTGCTGTGTGGTAATCGCAGGAGCTAACCAGTCTACTAGACTTCTGCTGTGTGGGAATCGCAGGAGCTAATCATTTGAAGGGCAAACAAAAATACAGGAATTTCCCCAGAAATTGTACCCTCTAGTTTGTCTTGCTGTGACTTAGCTAGCCAGCATTTCATCCATAATTCAAACTGTTGTGCCAGCATGATCAGTCAATACTGGTCATCTGGCTGTATCTGCAATGTAATAGCAGTGAAAGTGTGCCCTAAAAATGTGCTTTTGAATTCCATCCATGCATCATCCATTTATCTGGGGTTGGGTCGCAGTGGCAGCAGATTAAGCAGGGTATTCCAGACGTCTATCTCTCCAGCAACGCTTTCCAGCTCCTTCTGGGGTATCCCGAGGCATTCCTAGGCCAGATATATATAATATAGATATAATCCCTCCAGTGAGTTCTGGGTCTACCATGGGGTCTTCTCGCAGTTGGTCATACCTGGAAAAAACCTCACAAGGAAGTTACCCAGGAGGCATCCCAGGAGGCATGCCACAACCACCTCAACTGGCTTCAGATAGGCAGTTAAATAGTATCACAATATGGGAGGTTTTACTCTCACAAGAAACTTAAGGCGGTGAGAATCAACATAGCCTTCACCAGCACAGACAGAAGACGCCGCATTCACGATGATAGCTTTTGTTTAGTCTTTTACATAGTGCTCCTAGAAATGCCGTTGACGTTCCATGTTCTCATGAGCTAATATAGCAGGGTATAGATCAAACATTGTTTATTATATTCAGAACATTCAAAATGTGTAAAAGTAATATAGAAATCATTATTTGTAATCTTTATTATTGTTAATTGATCAATGGTTAATGACAGACCTCTTCACTACCCAAAGCTAATGACCATAGGTGAGGGTGGGAATGTAGACTGGTAAAAACTCTCCATGGTAACGAGACGCGGGGCGCTCCTCTGTTTGAGCAACTCGTGATTGAAGGCTATAGATAATACATTTAATTATATTATACATCATTTACCGACACTACCAACAATGGCAATGGGTGTAGGAGATATGGACAATTGCAAATCTGCGTTTGCAGACGCTAAAACCCAATCTGCATCAAGTTATGAGAGTTTTGATGGGACCATCTAAATCGGAAAATCACGAGACGCATCTATCTTCTGAAGCTTACAAGCTCACCAGTCAATAACAACAGGATCTTATACCGAAAATCCTGTTGTGGAAAAGGATACAGAGGAAACGAGGGTCGAGAGGAGGAATTAGGAAAAGATTAAGAAGACGAGGAAGTAAACTACCATTACCTGCTTTCACTCTGTCAAATGTGCGATCCCTACGCAATAAGATGGATGAACTTTCCGCACTGGTTAAGCTTGATTCAGACTATTGAAACACAAGTTTATTTTGTTTCACTGAAACGTGGTTGTCTGTGGACATTGCATTAAGCCTTAATGGGTTCACATTAATTCGCTATGATCGGGACATGGAGAGAATAGAGAAATCAGTCGGGGGCGGTCTTTGCATGGCTGTTAATGACAGGTGGGCAACAAACTACACTGTTCGTGAGAGGCACTGCTCTCTTCACTATGAAATTATGGTGGTGTCGTTTCGTCCCCACTATCTATCCCGTGAATTCCACGGGATAGATAGTGTCTTTGGTCTGTCAGATCATAATGTGATATTACTACTGCCTAAATACAGACAGAAATTCAAAACACAGAAGATTCAGACAAAAACCATCCAAGTCTGGAATACTGAGGGGAAAGGCTAGGGGATGCTTTGAGCTCACAGACTGGGAAATGTCCTTTGAGGCCTGCAATGATGACTTGAACACACTTAATGAGTCCATCTGCTCTTATGTATCATTCTGTGCAGACAGTGTCATTCCATCTAAACAAGTCAAGCTCTTTGGTAATAACAAGCCTTGGATTACAAAATAACTCAAACACTGTCTAAATTTGAAGAAATTAGCATGTATTCAAGGAGACAAACAACGTGTCAAAGATCTCAGAAAAGAGCTAAAGCATAAGATCAAGCTTGCCAAGTTTGAACAAAATGGAGGAGAGGTTCACCAGGGGAGATGTGAGGGATGGTAGAGGTACCTGGAAGTGTCTTAACACCATGATGGGCAGGACCCAGAATGCTGGTACGATCCAATGCCCAGATCCTGCTGCCTTTGCAGAGGAACTGAATACTTTCTATGCCAGGTTCAACAATGCAGATCCTGCTGAGGGTTGGATCCCATACAACATGAGCCTTTGCTCTGAATCCATCTGTGTGGAGGAGAAGAGGGTTGCCTCCATCTTTACCCATCTCCATTCTATCAAAGCTCCTGGCCCGGATGGACTGAAGGGACGCATCTTAAAGCGTGTGTGCACTTCAGCTAGCTGGTGTGATGACACAACTTTCCAGCTGTTCCTTGATGCCAGCTTTGTACCCAGGGCGTGGAAGGAAACTACCATCATAGCTGTTCCCAAACGACCCAATGTCAAAGCGATGAACGACTTCAGACCTGTGGCGCTTACTTCCATCCTCTGCAAATGCATGGAGAGAGTTGTTGCAGATGAACTCATCACCATGGTCAGAGAGAGCTTGGACCCACTACAGTTTGCTTATAAATCAAAGCAATGTGTAGTGGACGCCAGCCTGAGTCTTCTGGACACTGTAACAAGACACCTTGACTCCCAACTCCTTTGTCAGGATCGTATTTATGGATTTCTCATCTGCATCAATACAGTGAACATCAACAATCTTCTGCACCGCCTCCAAGAGCTGCAAGTTAACCCAACTCTGACACTCTGGATTAAGGAGTTTCTAAAGGACAGACCACAGCATGTGAGGGTAAATGGGTTTAAGTCCACCAACACTATTTTAAACACCGGAGTGCCTCAGGGCTGTGTGTTGTCACCTGTCCTATTCTCCATCTATACAAATGAGATCACCTGCAGCAGCAATGGACTCAAGCTATTTAAGTATGCGGATGACATGGCCTTGGTGGCCAACCTCACTGATGACGACTCCCTATCCACTTACAAGCAGTATGTCAACACAATGGCACTTCGGTTCAAGAGAAGCTCACTGGAGCTCAACATCACCAAGACCAAGGAACTGTGTTGCCACAGGGGCCGACTGCTTGATACTCCTCATCCACTATCCACACCACTCAGACTGGAAGGGCAAGTAGTGGAACAGGTTGAAAGTTTCAAGTACCTTGGTACTTTGATTGACTGCCGTCACACGTTAACCCTGCATGTTGACACAATTTACAAAAAGGCCCAACAGCGCCTGTGTCTCCTCAGAAGGCTTAAAGGATTTGAAGTGAGACGGGTCATTCTATCCAGAGTATACCAGTCACTGATAGTCTGTCATCGCTTTCAACATCACATCTTGGTATAGCTTCTGATGAAGAAAGTGTTTTGTCCGTCTCTTCATAAACGGAGTGACTAAGTTCAGTTGAGTTCTGGATTTTAATAAGTATGATCAATCTGCAGATTGGGAGAGAAAATCAGACCTCTGACAATAAATGACAACACAACACCAGGCTTAGGTCTCAATCATGTCTCTCTCAGCTCTGAAAGCCGGAGGACCATCTTTTATAGGGCACAAGAATGTAAACATAGATTGTGACAGTCAGGCAGTAAGTTCTAGTTCTATTGATTAGTAAATAATGTAAGCACACAGGAAATCCCAATTTCTTCCACACTTCCTACCAAACAAATGCAAGAGAAAGCTGGATAGGATAGCCAGGCAAGCCGTTAAGATCATAGGTATTCCACAAAAACAGCCATCTGATCTTTATACACAAGCAGTGGAAAGAAAATCCAACTTCATAATCCAGGATGCCTCCCACCCCCTCTACCAAAGCTTTGAGCTATTACCATCAGGAAGAAGGTTCAGAGTGCCTCTGGCTAAAAAGTCATTATACAACAAATCCTTCATCCAAATGCAATACATATACAAAACTCATGCTACTGATACATCACACACACTCTGCCTTCAATCAAAAGAAAATGTTCTAACATGGCAACATATTAGACAATAAAGCTTTTTTAAATTGAATTTGAAATCAAAAGCTTTACATCCCAGCTCATCTCCCTCTTCACCTCGTCCAGTACAATGCCCGTGTCACTATTGATGCCACACCAATCCGCCTATCGATCTCACGTTCCTTTTTCCTGTCATTCGTGAGCAAGATCCCAAGATACTTAAACTCCGCTTGGGGCAGCAACTCACTCCCAACTCGGACGGAACAGTCCACCGTTTTACGGTAGAGAACCATTGCCTCAGACTTGGAGGTGCTGAGCCTCATCCCAGCCGCTTTCCACTCGACTGCAAACCGCCCCAGTGTGCTGAAGGTCACGGTCTGATGAAGCCAACAGAACCATGTAATCTGCAAATGAATGCCATTCTGAGGTTCCCAAACCAGACGCTCTCCTCACCTCCGTCTCCGTAGCATGTCAGTGAGGAACTCTGTATATGTGACACGCTCTGGTAAAAAGGGTCCATTGTTGGCATTCCCTATTTTCCGCCAGGAGACGAAAAAGTTTACATTTTCTTGCATATTACAAAAGTTAGTGTTGAAGTCACTCAATATAATAAACAATATTTTGGATCACTAAATACTCATAATTTCGTCTTGTTTACCTAAGCTTCCAGTTGAGTTGTGGGCGCGTCATGCGTGCGGTGATTTGATTTGCGTCATGGTTAATGGTCCCCTAATGATCGTTAGATGGAACTTCTTGTACGCAGCGAAGGCAAGGTCGGAAAAAGTGGCCTTCGTCCATCTGTTATTCATATGCGTGTTGATAGTCTGTGACTATTTAATAAGAACAATTGTTGTCTAGCCCTTATCATTAAACTAAATTACATTTATTATAAGGGATGTCACACCCGTTGAGGGTTAGACTGCAGTTGGTCTATAAATGCGTAGCCCGACATAATCCTCATTCTATTGTCGGCTGACAATGATCACGTTGTCCCAATTCAAAAGTATAAACACAGGGACATCATAAACATTCAATGGTCTGATAGATTCAGTTATACTAGGAAAGCATTCATTGTTCATCATTTATTGTTGGGGCACGGTCCAAGTGGGCCTGTTGCAGATATGAGAGGGGCAAGTGTTACTTGTTTGGAAATTCTCAAATTTCTTCTGAAATTTGTCCTTTTATTTAGTACTGTAACATTGGGATTATCTACAACAACTAGAAGGACAGATAATCGACAGTGAACATTGTCATAACAGAAGCAAACTCTACACCTATTTCCCAACTCAATTCAGTAGGCTATATTTGTAGCGCAGTTTCCAAGTCAATTAGCCACCAATAGCTGTAATGTTTTGAATGTAAGCTGTGTTTCTGTACAAGTGTGAGGAGTCCCCCCTCTTAATCACTAGGGAGTGAATAGGCAAGTTTGTTACGTGCATTAGCTTCACATGGGCGTTTGTGTGTTGACTGGTAAGCGCAATTCTTATGTCATGACATGCAACAGCGGGAACAATAATTGTAATAGTAAAATGTGGATAAACAACCAATAAATGCATTTAGCATATCAACACCTGAGCAAAATGAATCATATTATATGACTTTGATAGTTTGCAACTATTTTGCAAATGGTAGGCTAAACCATTTATGAATATAATAAGGTAGGCCTAGTAAAAGGAGATGACGGCATGGGCGGGGACTGTTATGATGATTGGATTCACAATAGTGTAACTGATTGTTCTTGAAGGCTTATAAATTATACAAATTTGAGACACAGAAAGACTTCAGGGCTCAGTGACTCCTTGATTCGGCCGGCCGCACTTTATGGCCAGTTATTCTTCTTTATTTATTGACAGGGCACGGTCCAAGTATTGCAAAAATGAGAGACGTGTATTTTCTTGGAACTTCTAAGCTAGAAGCTACGATCTCTGCTTGCTTGCTTGCTCATTTATCCTGCTCTAAAATGTTTGCTCCCTGAACAATAAATTGGACTGTTCCTGTATTTACATCAACACGAAATGGTGCAAAAACTCTATGCTAGTTTCTAATTAGGCTTCTGCTCAATGTTGGTGGAGCTTATGACTTCTTTTTCACACTTGTAGTTCGGTTCTCTTGGATATCTTGGTACAGTCCAAAACATTTAATTATCACAATTATGACCCTTGAATGTTTATGATGTCCCTGTGTGTAAATATGCTACTGAAAGGCTGACCCACTAAACCATAACTCTCTTTGCAGGGTTGCTACACTACTTTTGACTGGAGACGACAAAGTGATAATTGTCAGCAGACAATATAGAATGTTGATAATGTTGGGCAACTAATTTATAGAACAACTGCAGTCTAACCCGCAACTTGTGTAACATCCTTTATAATACATTTTGAATGATTGAAGGGCTAGACAACAAACGTTCTAATTAAATAATCACCGACTAAGAACACAGAAATTAATGACAAATTGAAGGCAAGTTCATTTTCCGACCTTGCCTTGAGCGCCATCTAGCGACCATTACTTGTCAGTAACAACGTCCCTGTCCGTAAACTCACTGGCCAATTTGACCCTTAACGGCACTATAAGTAGGGTTAAATGGCTCGGCACTTCCAGTGTTAAAGGCACTGTATAGAATTCACTTACATTTTTACATATTTTGCGAGACATGTGACACGTGACACATCCTTTGGGTCCACCAACCATGGGAGAGAAACCGTGGGAGTCGGGTGCGCTGCTACCGGGGTGGCAGTGAAGGCCAGAGGCCTCGACGGACCAGACCCGGGCGGCAAAGGCTGGCTCTGGGGATGTGGAACGTCACCTCATTGGGGGGGGAAGGAACTGGAACTGGTGCGGGAGGTGGAGCGCTACCGGTTAGATCTGGATCTAACCCTAACGCACACGTGGGAAATGACAGGGACACTGGAGAGGCGTGATTGATCTGAACCCGAGTGGATGTTTGTTGTTGGATTTCTGTGCTAGTCACGGATTATCTATGACAAACACCATGATCGAACAAAAGGATTCTCATAAGTGTACGTGGTACCAAAGTACCACGTACACTTTTTTGTAATCGTGTCGTCGGATCTGAGGCCGTATGTTTTAGACAATCGGGTGAAGAGTGGGGCTGAGCTGTCAACCAATCACCATCTGGTGGGGAGTTGGGTCAGGGGGTGGGGGAAGACTGGACAGACCTGGTAAGCCCAAGCAAGTAGGGCGGGTAAACTGGGAACGTTTGGAGGAGGCCCCTGTCCGTGAGGTCTTCAACTTACACCTCCAGGGGAGTTTCTCAGGCATCCCTGCGGAGGTTGGGGGCACTGAACCGGAGTGGTGTAATGGAAGAATTCTGAAGACGCTATGCTCAAATAGTCATGATGTCTTTTTTAAAAGGGCGACCAGAGAGTGTGTGCCAACTACAGAGGTATCACACTTCTCAGCCTCCCTGGTAAAGTTTACTCTAAGGTGCTGGAGAGGAGGGTTCGGCCGATTGTCAAACCTTGTATTGAAGAGGAACAATGCAGGTTCCATTCTGGTTGTGGAACGACGGATAAGATCTTCACTCTTGCAAGGATCCTGGAGGGGGCCTGGGAGTATACCCATCCGGTCTACATGTCTTTTGTAGATCTGGAGAAGGCGTACGACCGGATCCCACTTGAGATACTGTGGGAGGTGCTGCGGGAGTAGCTGCTCCCCCCGAGACCCGACTACGGATAAACGGTTGACGATGGATGGATGGATGTGACACGCTTTGGTGAAAAGGGGTGGTTGTCTGCCAACAACATTTCTAGCTTTTTATTGTGTAAATGCAGATTGTAAGCTTTCAAATTGTCATGCATTGAAATCTGAAAATAATTGAAGAAGATATGCTTATCTGAATGTTTATAAACCTGGATAGCTCTAGCCCAGATATTCAACTTCAAAGATTTTAGACCTTTTCACGCCTTAAAAGAGGTGTTTGTTTTGCGTTAATCATTGGAACGTCGAGCGCCAGTTATTTCACCGCAGTAAAGAAAAGAACCATATTCGCACTCGATCAAATTCCAGGATCCTGGAGGATGCAAATCAAATCACTCATGACGCGCCTAAAAGTGTTGTTTATTATATTAAACAAGTCTAACTATAATAAAGGTACAAAAATATGCAAGAAAATGAAAAAAAAATGAAAAAAACGGACACAGCGGAATGCCGACAAGCCCCTTTTGACTGGACCGTGTCACGTGTTATTTAGGCCATTGTTTCCCAAAGACTGGGTCGCGACCCTCAGGTGGGTCGCAAGAGATTTTTTTGGGGTCGCCTTGTCACGATCTGCATCTCTGACAGTGGCGATTTTGTAAACAAATTAATGGTCAAATATTTACTATAGAGGGTTTTCACCGACGTCACGTTCTTGGCGGTAACCCGGATGCGCGGCCATTGTGGAGGCACTCGGTGTAAAAAACTGAACGGAGTGCAATGGAGTATTGTGCGCTTTGGATTCTTTAAGTGAATGTAGCCATGTCTGAACAACCTAAAAGCTCATCAAAACGCGTCCAAGATGTAAAGGCATATAGGGAAGGACTTGGACCACAAGAAAAGGCGCGATGTTTTGAGAAATTACGATTTATTGGCAGTGCAGATCCCTACGAGTTACAGTACCTCCCTCTTCTTGGATCCGTGACGACCCGGTGATTCTTCCTTCAGTTGCATATCCCGATATAACGTCAGTCAACTACCTGGTTTTCTCGCCGAGCCCATACACAGCGGAAGACCTTAAATCCTAAAGGTTTGGAGGCCTATAACCAGATGGTGTGTGGATGGGTGAGGGAGACGCAGTACCAAGTTATCAACGACAGTTGTGTTGTGAAGGCCAAAGTAAGTAATGCAATAACGTCTTTAATCAACCTAACCTTAACTGTGTATGATATCATTGCGATACTCAAGGTGTAGCCAAGCGCCTCCTTTCCTCTGATAATCTCTGGCATTCCTCTCCCTGGTTTTTAATAACTTTTGGAAGTCGATAATATTCCAAATGTTTTTCTCGATCTGTCCTATTGGTACAACCTGAAACACGGCAATAATTAACCATTTTCCTTGACGACGTTCGGGATATACTTCAGTGCCTGTGCTTTGTTGTGATGCGGAGTGCCTCCAATATGGCGACTTCCGGTCTGATGACGCGTCGTGAAAACCCTCTATTGTGTTAACATTTTAAATGCGTTAGAACACGTTCATATCGAAGACAAATTCATTAAGAATCAGATACATATATTAGCAGGTCGTCTGACTGATTTCTTTCTCATACATTCCCGTAGCGCCTAAGTGCATTTCCCTGTTGAAGCTCAGCTTCCATGGACTTCAATGGGGCAGCTTTGAACAGTTTTTTTCAGTGCTTCGAAACTATACGGTCATTGGATAAATGCTGCGATTGTCCCGCCCATGGACGCTCAGCATCTTTGGGGGTGAATGGAGGAGTGGGCTGGCCTGGACGCTGGGCTTCCGCGTGATGATTGGAGGGTCTGTCGAAAGACTGCATCTCCTTTTGATTGACAGTAATGTTGTACTATAAAAAGTCACCGAAGCTATTGAAGCTCAGTCCCATCGCGGATTCTGTAATTGTAGTCGAAAGACAAACTGCAGCCTGCAAACCTATTGCTTGGTATTTGCTTGGCGAAGTTGCTAGCAAATTTTCATCATACATTTCATACAATTATAGCTACACCACATGCCTTGTTTCAGTTTAACCTAATTCCCACATTTTCTTTGAGTTTAATATTGTTTTGTTGATCGTTCCTTCATTCATTCATTCATATAGGCCTACAGTAGGCTAGGCTAGTGTCGTAGGGGTGAACTAGTCAGTGAACTAGAAAATCAATGTAAAATATATATGATTTAGGCCAAAAATGAGCTTCCCCTATTTGAAAGACCAGCAGCCGTCTGCGCTTATTCAAACTAATTTTGTTGCGCTTATTGAGAACTTAGATCGCTATTTTCCAACAGAGAGGTATGCCATTCTGAATGATAAAAGGTGGATGCACAATCCCTTTGAATTTGAGAGTCCTGAGGCTTTGCTTGAGTTGACGCTTAGACCTGCAGAAGAAACCGAGTTGTTGCAGCTCAGCTGCGATTGCACTGACGCTATGGATCTATGACCTTATCATTCTGGATAAGCATTTCGTCAGAATATCCTGTTCTCAGTAGGGCCAGTATTTCTATGCTTTTTACTTTCACTACCACGTACATTTGCGAATTGGGATTTTCTGTGCTCACAAAAATGAAGACAAAGCACAGAAACAGACTGAATGCTGCGCCTGATATGCGTGTTGCGCTCTCCTCCTGCACCACGGACTGAAACGCACTACAAAAACGACAGGCCCACCTATCCCATTAGCAATGTTGAAATGGTACAACATGTTTTGTATAATTTGTAATCTTTTTGTAATTATTACATATTTTGTTCCAATATTTCTGGTTCAATTGAATGTTGAAAATAAGAAGTTTTTTTTATAGCCTACATTTAATGTCCAATTAGGCACTAGGATACCTTTTTTAAATATTGCTGGTTCAATTGTTCAGCGAGAAGTGATCACTCAGTCTGAGATAGTTTATTAACAATGGCAGTAGGCCTACAAGTTCTGAAATAACAATGAAATAACAATAAAATATCCTCATTATTGTTCAATAATGGTCAAATCCACCTTAATTTTGTGATTTACGAATAATGTCTATTGGCTTGGGTCGCGAAGGCTTGTGACTTTTAAAATATGGGTCCCCAGAAAAAAAGTTTAGGAAACACTGATTTAGGCTATATAGCCTAACTTTTATCGAAATGAGACTTGTGCAAGGGAACCCTTGTGACATCTGCTGATGGAAAAGAGAATCGCAGCCCTGGAATGTAGGAAAGAAAATGGTTGAACGTCCACCTGGCAGCAATTTAACAGTAAACAGGAGTAAAATAGCCTTAAATTAGCTATTTACGATGTGAGTTTGAAAATGCAAAAATACTGGGTGATAAAACACACCTTTAGGAAAATACAAGACAGCAGGGTCCTGGAATTTGATCAACAGCGAAGATATTTTAATTTATCTTCACTGGGATTCTAGTGTTAATCCTTTTTCCTCATCCAGCCTACAGGTGGGGCAGGAGAAACAGACATTCCTTTAATAAACATATAAATGCACTTTAGCTCTTACATCATCTTTTCAACTTTCATTTTGGTATTCAATACAGATTACACATTTAGGCTGTCCAAAATGTTTTTTTATGGGAGGAAATCTTGAAATCCATCAGTGATTCAAACCAAACTACCACAGGAATATTTTTTTGTATTTTTCATATTGGTTTTAGGTCCCTAAACGGTTTAATCCATGACGTGAATAGGCCATTAACAAGTCAACTAGCCAACACATGGATGGGCTGTTTGAAATACTAACACATACCCCATCATGGTGTGGACTGTATTCAGAATCAGAAAGGGTTTTAATCGCCATGAAAGTTTGCACAGACAAGGAATTTACTTTGGCAGGAAGGTGCATACATTAAACATATAGGAATCTTAAAACTTAAATATGTGATCTAACTATACAAAAGGAACAAAGTCTCACTGATACTAAGGGGAGTCTAGCTAATACTAAGGGGTTTAGAATAAAAAATAAAATATAAAGTAGCCATAATTTACAATATAAAAATACAGATACAAATAGTACAAAAGATACAAATAGTGCAAATTGCAAGGTGTCATTGTGCAGGTTGTGATTAAAGTCAGTGTGAGCTCTTGGCCTTGTTGAAGAGGCCAACAGCGGATGGAAAGAAACTGTTCTTATGGCGTGAGGTTTTGGTCATGATGGACCGCAGCCTTCTGCCGGAGGGAAGTAGCTGGAACAGGGAGTGTCCAGGGTGGGAGGGGTCGGCCACAATCTTCCTCGCTCGCCTAGCGAGCGAGGGTAAGCAGATTGCAGCCAATCACCTTCTCAGCAGTGCGGATGATACGCTGCAGTCTGCTCTTGTCCTTGGAAGTGGCAGCAGCGTACCAGATGGTGATGGAGGAGGTGAGGATGGACTCAATGATGGCTGTGTAGAAGTGCACCATCATTGTCTTTGGCAGGTTGAATTTCTTCAGCTGCCGTAGGAAGTACATCCTCTGTTGTGCTTTTTTGGTGAGGGAGCTGATGTTTAGTTCCCACTTGAGGTCCTGGGAGAGGATGGTGCCCAGGAAGCGGAAGGACTCCACAGTGTTGACTGGGGAGTCACAAGGGTGATGGGGGTGAGTGGGGCTGTATTTTTCCTGAAGTCCACAACCATCTCCACTGTCTTAAGAGCATTGATCTCCAAGTTGTTCTGGCTACACCAGGTTGTCAGCTTTCCACCTGTAATCAGACTCGTCCCCGTCAGAGATGAGCCCAATGAGGGTGGTGTTGTCCGCAAACTTCAGAAGTTTGACAGACGGATGACTGGAGGTGCAGCTGTTGGTGTACAGGGAGAAGAGCAGAGGGGAAAGGACGCAGCCCTGAGGAGATCCGGTGCTGATGGACCGGTAGTCAGAGACTTGTGTTCCCAGCTTAACACACTGCTTCCTGTCAGACAGGAAGTCTGTGATCCACCTGCAGGTGGAATCAGGCACGTTCAGCTGGGAGAGCTTGTGCTGAAGCAGGGCGGGGATGATGGTATTGAAGGCAGAGCTGAAGTCCACAAACAGGATCTTGGCGTAGGATGCTGGGGAGTCCCCAGGTGCTGTAGGGTGAAGTGGAGGGCCATGGTAACTGTGTCGTCCACAGACCTGTTGGCTCTGTAGGCAAACTGCAAGGGGGTCCAGTAGAGGGTCTGTGTTGGATTTAAGTTGTGCCAGCACCAGGCGCTCGAAATACTTCATTACCACAGAGGTCAGGGCGACGGGTCTGTAGTCATTAAGTCCTGTTGGCTTGGCATTTTTGGGCACAGGGATGATGGTGGAGGACTTGAGACAGGCTGACACATGGCATGTCTCCAGGGAGGTGTTAAAGATGTAGGTGAACACCGGAGACAGCTGGTCAGCACAGTGCTTGAGGGTGGCAGGAGAGACAGCGTCTGGCCCTGCTACTTTGCTTGGGTTCTGCCTCTTGAAAAGTCTGTTAACTTCACCCTCGTGTTGAAAGGGGGGAGGAGGGGAGGGAAGGGATAGTTCAGGACAGTCCAATTGTCTTTCAAATCGACAGTAGAACTCATTCAGGTCGTTGGCCAGGCAAGAGTCGTTAGTGGAGTGGGGGGCTCTGGGCTTGAAGTTGGTAATCTGCCTGAGCGCTCTCCAGACAAAAGCAGAGTCGTTAGCAGAGAACTGGCGCTTCACTCTGAGTACAGTCGTTTAGCCTCCCTCACTGCCTTGCCAAACCTGTTCTTCGACTCCTTGAATCTGTCCTTGTCCCCACTCCTGAATGCGGCCTCTTTGTCCAACCTCAGCCTTCTGAGGTTAGCTGTAAAATTCAACAAATTAAATGGACAAATCTGAATGTGTAAACACTAGTGCTGTCAGTTGAATGCGTTATTAACGGCGTTAACGCAAACCCATTTTAACGGCGTCAATTTTTTTATTGTGAGATTAACGTTCTTTTTGGCCTAGCAAACTTTGTAGTTTTTTTCACATGCTGTTGCAACAACTACTGACGTTAGAAAAAGTACAACACCACACCGGATCTAGCTATCTAACAAAACAACAGGCACGCCGCACACACTTGTTTGGGCTTGCGAGCCGGCTAAAGAGTAGTAGGCTAAAGTTACGTTTTGAGTGGATGGCGAACGCGAGACGCCGAAATGGATGCCAATAAGATTCTTAAAGGGGTCATTGACTGTTTGTTTTTTTTGGCATTTCACACTGTTCCTTAAAGGTCACATGACATGAAAACTTCACTTTAGGAGGTTATTTAACATTAATATGAGTTCCCCTAGCCTGCCTTTGGTCCCCCAGTGGCTAGAATTTTCGATAAGTGTAAACCAAGCCCTGGGTGTTCTTCTCCGCCTTTGAGAAAATGAAGGCTCAAACGCTCGGTTTGAAAAATCCGCTCTTATTGACGTAACAAGGAGCCAGGCTACCGCCCTTCTCTCTGCTGTGCCCGCCCAGATAATCTGGCCCGCCAATGAGGAATTGAGCTACGATTGTGCAAGGGCGAGTGCAATATCGTGTTTTCCTGCAGAGACATCATGCCATGGCTAGCAAACGAACGAAGCATAACAGTTGCTCAGTGCTTGGATGTACAAATCAACACACAAGTCTTTTTGTAGTTCCGTCATCCGAGCCTCTAAACAATCAGTATCTTAATTTTATTTTCGCTGAAAATGCGCCTACACAACTTCTGTTGTAGGCGCATTTGTTTTGTATGTCTGCGCCTAACACTTCAGCCACGACTGTTTCCTCAACTTGAGCTAATACAAAACTGGCCTTGCTGAAATTAAATTCTGGATCAGTACTAACTCTCCTTCGTCCAGCTACTAACCTCGGACAAGTAAGTTAACTAACGCTATATCATTTTGTAGCTTTACTGTATATGGTTACCTAGCTTGCTACCCTTAGAATGTGGCTGTAACATTAGCTCTGCAGCTAACAGCTGAGTTACTGTCGCTATGGAAAGGTAGATAGCATCAAGTATAAGTGTGAATACATATGCTGTACGTGAGTGTTGTACACTTCTTTGTTATTTGGATAAACGTTCTGCTGTTGGTGTTATGGCGCACGCGATATCCGCCTTTCCCCTCATTGAAATGACTGAGTGTGTACCTCTGCAAACCAGGGTTATCAGATGAGAATGGGCAAATTCGAGGTATTTTACAGCAACGGGGTTACAGCCATTGCGATACATCCGTTGTAAACATTAGCGCATGGGGCCGCCCCTCCGCTCCTCATTAGCATTTAAAGCTACAGACACCAAAACAGCGCATTCTGAGGAAAGCTCCTTGTGGGACTGCTAGTAGTGGCTGTAATTCTGCACCAAGGCTGAATTTCGGGAAAGAGACTTCTGATACAGTATTAGGGGACCACTAAGGCCTATATAAAAGCATCCAAAAACAGCATGTCATGTGACCTTTAAGGTCTCCAAATAGGGTATGTGTAACATTGGTTGGGCTGAATTTCCCTGGTGCTGTTCTATGCCCCCTGGTGCTTCCTGTGAAATTGTCCCGGGGAAAAACGCTTTCTCCTTTTATGGTATGCTCATGAATATATAGATGAGCTGCGCACTGATTGGTTGGTTTTCAACGAGTGAAGCTGCGGAGCAAAAACGCAACACAGCCAACAGCACTCACTGAAACATGAAGGTGGAGACTTGAAATAAAAACGTGCAAATAAATCTATTGTGTCTACACAACACTATTTTCAACAGACTGACTAGATATCATTTGAAATGATAACGTTAGTTGTTCCCACTTGTTGTTGAAGCAAACGGGATCGACTTAGGTGGGTAACGTTACAGTTTAGCAACCAAACTATATCGTGCTCAGCTTCAGTTAGCTAGATATCTTGCTGAAAAATAAAATGTAAAATAACCTAAAAAAGATCTAGACAAACATGCATTGTAAATTTACATGACAATGCCAATAAACTAGGCTAAATCATCACACATTCTACCTATGCTATGCTCTTGCGTTACATGCCTACAGTCTAGGTGTTTTCGCTATCTAGCTGTTCTTGCATTCCTTGCAAATCAGCGTTAATAAAAAGCAGATGAGCTAGTCTAGCTAACATTGACTCGATGGGCATGGCTGATGTTTGTCTATACCATAGCATAGAAGATCCCTGTGCAGTTCGACCCTCAATTACACATTTGCTCGAACCATTTCACCAAGGACGGGTTTGAAAACCTGGGACAATGTAAAGCAGGATTTGCTATGAAGCTGTTGCTGAAGAGGTGCGTTCCGACCTTATGTTCATCACAACCGCAAGCTGTAGTATGATTTGGTAACAGTTATTAGCAATGCTAACGTATCCTGTGTCTAGCACCTGCCTTTCTCCAGTTCTTTCAAATAGATCTTGACAGGCGTTAGCAATAGGCTAGACTGCTATTCGTTTTCTGGCTATTTTTTCGGAAGCTTCCCTTCTAATGCCTACTACAGCTAGTCTAGCTAGAGTCATTTTCTAAGTAAGGTATGTTGATGTGTTCATGTTTGAAATGTATTTAGCATTCTACCTATGCTAGATACAGGAGACGTTAGCATTGCTAATAGGCTAACTGTTAGCGACAAAATCATACTTACAGCTTGCGTTTGTGATGAGCATATGGTTGGAACAGCACCTCTTTTCAGCAACAGCGGTTTAGCAATCCTTCTTTGGTTCGAGCAGATTAATAAATGAGTAGAACTTCACAGGGATCTTCTCATAGAAAAACATCAGCCATGCCCGTCGAGTGTCTGGTTCCTTGGAAAGATTATGAAAAGTGTCAGCATTCCCAGTACAGCCTGGAACACTGCATTTACGATGGTCCATTTTCAATATACTTTAAAAACTTTCAAACTTTGTCCTTTGTTGTTCGCGTGGAAGTACACAGAGCAGAGCGCAGGTAAACTAGTGTCTGATAGTGATGGGTCGTTCGCTCTTGTAGGTGAACGTCGGGAGCTGGCTCGCATATCTGAAGAGCCGACTCTATTTTTAATAGATTAATATAGCCTATAAACATTTAATGATTATGAAATAATGCATTTTAATTGTATTTACAATATTACTTACTAATTCAAGGAACAACAAAAAAATACTTGTAGGCCTAAAGGCGCACATGATCATCCTCACATTCTGTTCCTGTCAATCATACACGCGGTGTCAACCAGTTATACTGCATGAGGGAGGGCCGAGCCAACTCAACTCACACACACTCAGTTAGACGAGTAGTCGAAACTCGGTGGAGAGCCATAACAAATCAATGCATTTTTAAAGACATTGTGGTTAAGGTAGAGTATGATTCCATTTAATAATTTAATTCAAATTGTTTTCACACCTATCATAGTCAAATTCATATTTACAACATTTATTTTAAATATGAATAAGAGCCGTTCGGGAGCCAAAAGAGCCGGCTCACGAAAAAGAGCCGGAATGCCCATCACTAGTGTCTGAGATCCTGGGCCAAAACACCAGAGAGCTGGTCTGTATGTAAATGTTGGGGCGTGACAAACGTTTGTTTTACAGCTGCAGTTTCAAGTTGTGAGATTTAGATAGGAAAGAGGTGTGTAGTGAGGTCAGCAAGACTACACGGAGCCAACATCTTGCCACACCTGGAAAGTGATTCAATCACATCAGACAAACCTAATCAGCCCTCGTGACACCCTCAGTATGCTGATTACCCACCAAACGCCAATGCAAAGGAACTATAGAATTGGGGGAGGACCTCCACAATCTACATAATCAGCCCTCCTGCTAGCTTGCAAGCTTCAAAGGGCCGGATTGAGACAACAGTCTCCAGCAACCATTTGCTATCCATTTCGGCGGCGATTTGAACAAAGAACATACCTTGATCAGAACTTTTGAGGAAAGTTCTTGAGACTTCACCTTTACCACAAGAGTACACGGTGGAGAATTATAAGAGGGATATTTGTGTCATGTTTGTTACTTTGTTTTAATGTTGTGTTCACTGAAATCTTGATTCTAGTAACAACTCCTTCTTCCTGAAAGATAACCACGTCATTCTTGGTATCTACACAAAGCTATCATAATAAAACAATCATTCAACTATATTTTGTAACTGTACCAATATGTCCAGAACAATATTTGAACAATCGAATGAACCAGCCAGAGATCAGATCACACCTTTGGTAGGTGTGAAAGAAGGAGGGGGGAGTTGAGAACCCAGCTTCCCCCAATCCACATCTGACCCCAGACAAGGCCCTCCCTCGAACTCTGAACTGTATAAAGCCCTAAAATGACCATCAATCTCTGACTCCAGCGAAACCGACCATGCCATGAACGCCTTCAGGATTGGCGTTCCAAAGGACGTCGCCAAGCTTCTCCTGAGATTCAACTTCATAGTGAACGCGTCACTATCTGGACGTTTCAACAGAAGAACCAAAAACGCAATTCTAATTGCGACTTCACTGAGATCCCGCAGACTCAGTCACATGACCCAGCGCAGCCGTGCTTTGACTTCAGATTCTTCAAATGGACCTTTGGCGCAAACCGCCCTCAACCTCAGTGATCAACCCTGATCAGACGTAACTATGGCTAACACTCTTTCCTCCTCGACATGGCATTGGCGTGAGCTCTGTTTATGATTTACTTTAAAAAAGTTGCCAAATGGTTCCATTGACAAGACCAAAGTGATCTGTGTGTTTTGTCGTTGTGAACTGCGCTATCATCGCAGCACGTCCAGTCTGAAATACCACTTGATGGCCAAGCACACAGCTGATGCGAATTATCCGCCCCCTCGTCAAAGCCAGGCGATTGCAATGTTGTTTTCAATTAAAAAAAAACATTTGCACGAAGCAATCCGATCCACTTTTCCATGTTGATAAGCGCATTCAAATGAGAACAAATTATGGGACAAAAATAAATCAAGGGACATTTAGAAGGGGAGGGGGGGGTCAGATGGCTGAGCGGTGAGGGAATCGGGCTACCAATCAGAAGGTTGCCGGTTCAATTCCTGGCCGTGCAAATTATGTTGTGTCCTTGGGCAAGGCACTTCACCCTACTTGCCTCAGGGGAATGTCTCTGTACTTACTGTAAGTCACTCTGGATAAGAGTGTCTGCTAAATGACTAAATGTAAATGTAGATAAAATTGTGCTGAGTGACTAAAGTGACATCTGTATTTAAATACATCAGTAAATAGAAAAAAATGTGTAACTTTTTTCAACATTACACATTCAATGACATTCATTCATTTAGCACACCATTTTATACAGAAACGCAAACAATGTGTATAGTAGTGCAGAAGATATTCAATGACTAGAAGTACACCGTTCTAAAAGTATTTGTGGTCTGTACCTTAGACACTATCATCAAAGCTCATCAAACATCAAAGCTAAACTCAGCAAAAAACTGCTTTCAATAGATTTTATTTGACGCAAACTTAATGTGTAAATATGTGTATGAACATTAATATATATATATATACTGTATATATATATATTAAAAATACAAATAAAATAAACAAATAACAGATTCATTCGAAAACATTAACACTTCAATAACTTTTTGTATTTATGCAACTTTGTTAACCCGTTAAAGAGTAGCGTCACAAATATGTGATTTTGAACATTCCAATTGAGTATTTTCCGATAGAATAAACTATGCAACAAACGTTTTAGTATGGCATCAGAATGTACTAATGAGAAGGCTAACAAGTAACACTAGCATGGTAGTAGCATTGTTACGAGTATTATGCTAGGTAACTTAGCCTGGAAGCTAACTAAAGCTAGCTAGCTACCGTTTTGGAAAAATGACTTGCGCTGTGGGGACCATCGGAATTATTTGGAACTCACTAATTTAAAGGTTAATTCAGTTAAAGCAATTTCTGTGAATGCACGCAGTTGCAGACTAGGTTGCGTTTTGGTAGCTCATCCAATAGGATACATCATATCATAAAAAATATCATAACTCTACAATACATATTGTCAAGTTTTTGCATTGCGATACCACGAAATGTCATTACACCCCAAGTCAAAATCGGTAGTCGGTATCTGGTATGGCCCCCAGCTACATTAAATACTGCAGTTCATCTCCTTCTCATAGACTGCACCAGATTTACAAGTTCTTGTTGTGAATTGTTACCACACTTTTCCATCAAGGCACTTGCAAGTTCCCTGACATTTCTGGGGCGACTGGCCCTGGCCCTCACCCTTCGATCCAACAGGTTTCAGAAGTGCCTCATGGGATGGAGAGCCGTTCTTTTCGCCGGCCATGGCAGAACACTGACATTCCTATCTTGCAGGAAATCACACACAGAACGAGCAGTATGGCTGGTGGCATTGTAATTCTGGAAGGTCATGTCAGGTGAGCCTGCAGGAAGGGGGAGGATGTCTTCCCTATGATGCACAATGATGTGATTGCCGGAAATGACAACAAGCTCAGTCCGATGCTGCTGTGCCCAGTATGGGCCTTGGTGTAATTCTCATTCCTTCAATGCTAAATATCGGCCAGCTATCTTCTTTGCCAGTCCTGTCTGGTCTAGTGAAGGTGGGTTTGCGCCCATAGGCGACATTGGTGCTGGTGATGTCTGATAAGGACCCACCTTACAACAGGGCGACAAGCCTTCAGTCCAACCTCTCTCAGCCTATCGCAGACAGTCTGAGCACTGATGGAGGTCTTGTGCGTTCCTGGTGAAACTCTGGCAGTTGTTTTGCCATCCTGGATCTGTCTGGCAGGTGTGATATTTGAATGTACTGATCCTTGGCAGGTGTTGTTACACGGTCTGCCACTACAAGGACAGTCATCCTTCCTGTCTCCCTGTAGCGCTGCCTTAGGCATCTCACAGTATGGACATTGCAATTTATTGCCCTGACCACATCTGCAGTCCTCACCCCACCTTGCAGCATGCCTAAGGCATGTTCATGCAGATGAACAGGGACCTTGGGCATCTTCCTTTTGGTGTTTGTGAGTCAGTATTTTGTGTCATAAAGTAAATTATTTTTTGTGTCATAAGTTTTTGTAACTGTGACCTTAATTGCCTACCATCTGTCAACTGTCAGTGTTTAAGCGACCTATCTGCAGGTACACGTTCATTAATTGTTTGATTCATTGGACAAGCATGGAAAACATGCTTGTTTTCAACCCTTCACAATAAAGGTCTGTAAGTTATTTATTTTTACAAAACTATCTTTAAAATATTCAAAAGACCATTCTGTTTCTCCCCAATTACTGGCAAGTCCAGTGTCCAATTAAGTGCCTTAATTTGCTCAATATTAGCCGATGGAGGCTGGCTATAGAGATTCTTATAATAGTTCAAGTCCAAGTCTTTTATTTGTCAGGTACACAGAACAACACAAGGTTAGACTGGGCACTGAAATTCTTAAGACAAGACAACGCAAGCACCTGGCATGACATAACATATAAGTACACGGAACATAATTTACATCTATGCTGAGCTTAAATAAGTGAAACTTCCTAAATATACAGATAGCAATAAATAATCGACTATACTAACCCTAATACTAAAACTTCCTAAATTACAGATAACAATAAATAGTGTACTAATAAAACCTGTTTCAACCCTATAACCTATTCTAACCTAAGTGGAGTACAGTACAATAGTGCAAATTTGCAGATCAGTGACTAAGTCAATGACCATACAGGAGCCTAGTGGCGAGGTACAGTGAGGTACAGTAGTGCAATGTTACTGATAGTGCAACCAGTAGCTGAAAGTGACAGTGTATAAGTGACTAGTGTGCAGTAAATCAATGTCCATATCAGTGTCCATTCAGAAGCCTGATGGCCCTTGGGTAGAAACTGTTGTCCAGTCTGCGTGTGCGCGACCGGATGCTGCGGTAACGCAGCATCCGTTCATAAATAATAGTTCATAAAATGAGTTTCAATCTCCTTAGGCTCATAGGTAATTTGATTTGTGGTTACATCCCTTATCTTATGGATCGTCCTATCAGCCTGTTGTTTTTTTAAATATTTTTGCTAGTAATCTAGTGGCCTTAGGCCCCACTTCATAATAAGATTGTTTGAAGAATCTTGTCTTCTTTTCAATTTCTATATGTAGTAGTTTATCTATACTATCCCTAGCCTGTTCTCTTGTGTAGATGTTCAATCTCAGTTTCTCCTTTTCTCTCCTGTAGGTTACCTCTTTAGCTTTTTTAATAGATGCTGTCTTAGATATTAGCCTCCCTCTTAAGACTGCTTTAAGAGCATCCCACAAAATAACAGGGCTAACCTCTCCATTGTCATTTTCAGTTGGATATGTTTTATTTCTTTGACAAGTGCTTTATCATTTAAAATGCCAACATTTAGTCTCCACAATTTTCTTTTCTCTTGTGGTTTTAGTTGGATATTCAGATACACTGGTCAGAGACATCAGGTCCTTCAATTTCACACTCCTTTACTCTGTACAAGTCCTTTTTGTTAGTCAATTCTGGCATAGCTATCATGCGGGGCAGAGTAGTGTGTATAGTCCCTCTTAGAGGGGTGGAATTCCCTCCAGAGATCAGCTATACCAAATTCTTTGAATGTAGTTTTGACCATTGAAATGGAAGAATTCTAGTGGCACTGTGTAGATTTGAAGAGTCATGATGGCGGTTTCAATCAAATGTATTTAGTTTGTACAAATCAATAATTAACAGAGTACTCTGGATCAGTCTTTACCAACGGGGTGCTAGCCACAAGTCGTTCGTAAGAGTGATGCCGGAACAAACCTAAAACTCTGCCTTATATAAACTTAGAACAAATGGCATTCTATAAAATCAATCGATCAATGTTGCAAACTCTGTGATTGGTCAGCACTGCTCAGTGACAGTTTGACTCCATCCCACAGTTCTTTGATGTCCCAGCTCCCTCTCTAGATGAGGATAATAAAATACCCTTTTAATGAAACCCAAACAGACACAGGATACAATCTCCTTTAGCCAAAGGTCAGAGCTGCTACATCAATTGAGCTATCTTATCACAATAACAATACAGTTGAATCCACATTGTCTCTAGAACAACTGTCCTATCTACACTTCTCCATTCAGGCTACGGGAACTCAACTTCCCCCAACCTCCAGACCCTCTGGCTCTTAGTTAGGTGTCATAAGACAACACCATAAATACCTTAGACCAACCATGTATCCATTCTACAGAGTAAACCACAACAGAGCCTCAGTTTCTTACATTACTTTATATAACTAAGGAACTTACTTTTTACCGCTCAAAGAAACATAGATATTGTAACTATGTCAAAAACTGCCATAACACCATTGAAATGACTTGGTGGTTTATTTTTTTATTTTTTTGTATCTAGTTTATTATTCATCACAATATTGAAGTCGCCCCCACAAACTAATATTCCTTCTGCTTCCAGTATTATGTTGTTGAGCAAAGATTTAAAGAAATGCTTTCCACTGCCAGGTGGGCCATAAACATTAACCAGTGTCACAATTTCATTCTTTAATTTTCCCTTTACAGAAATAAATCTTCCCTTTTTGTCACTAATTATTTTGATACATTCAAATTTGACAGAATTTGATATTAGTATGATTACTCCTCTTCTACCACCCTGGCGGAAGGAACTATGACATGTATTGGTATAGCTAAACTTCTTAAGTGTTTCCTGTAGGTATACAATTTGAATTATTAAGGCCATTAACATTCAATGACAGTATCTTAATGTTATTCTCTATCATTTCTCTGGATGTAATACTGCAATCCAGGGCCCCGTTCGTCATAAGGGTTGAAGCTAAGTTAATCAATTGTCCCTTTAGGCCATTAACATAACATTAGCGAGCTGATTGAGAACAGCAAATATCGGTTCGTCAACGGCTGATCCGCATCCAAATCATGTGGTTAATTTCAACCAGGCTAAACTTATCAGGGAAATTGCACGTGCACGTCCTACTTCAAAAGGCAGGAAATGTCGATCACCAAAACCGTGATTTTCGAACGGTATGATGGCGGAAAAGACGAAAGAGAGAGCGGTGATATTCTCGCCATCCGAGCAAACTATTATAATGAGTCTCTACGAAGACAATAAGCATATTATCATGGCTAAGTCAAACACCGCCACCGCTGCCAAAGCAAGACAGGCAGCTTGGCAAAAAATTGCAGATAAGTTAAATGCATAAGTTTTGGGAAAATGTATAGGCTCATCTTAAGTGCCATTACCCCAATCAATCAGATCACATTTCTTTAAATGTGCCTGCTGGCAGTAGGCTTAATGGAAATTTATCATCGAATGAGATCTTGCTAGCGAAAATAATGATCTCAACTCTTTCAGAATAAGTAGATAAAAACAAGGCCAAAGAGTAGCACTATCTAATTGATACGAATTCATAGACACTTATGAGGATATATGTAGCCTTCTGAAAGCGCTTATATCCTATCATGTACTATATATGTGTATATGCATGTATGTGTAAATCCCTCTTTGATTTCATTGACTGGGACATGGCCAGGGAATGATGACTTGATTCATCAGCTGGTTAAGCGCCAAGTACACTTTTCTTACAGCAATGCATGCTGCGGCTTTGCCAATGTTTTCTGCATCGCCTACACTGTATAAAAATGTACCTGACGCAAAAAACCTCAAGGCTATGCAGAGAGTCTGAAGCACAGTTAAAGTTTCAAGTAGCTTTATTGTCAATTTCTTCACATGTCAAGACATAAAAAGGAATCGATATGACGTTTCCCACTCTCCCACAGTGAAACATAAAAAGCACAGGCACAACAGATAAGACAAGACATTTCCTAAAACATAGCGTTACATATTCACATACAGCAGCATAAGTTAATAATAAAGCATAAAGCTTGCTGCGGCGTGTGATATTTGAAATGTACGGCCAAGAAGGTCTTGCAAATAAATGAGTCCTTGTCGGCTGAATCGATATCGCTCAAACAAGAACTCATCCGTGTGAAATAAAGGATCTTGGCGATCGCAAAGAACTCTATTGGTATGGAAAGCTAATCGAACTAGAATAGCTTCTTGGTCAACTGGGTCTCTCAAAAAGGGAGCTGCCATGTTTTTTTCCGGGGGTGTGGCAAGCTTATCCAGCTACACTTACGTTAGCCTGCGCTGGAGCAGGTTAGTGCTAATTGATATGTTACTATGGTGATTTATCGAAAGTTGCTTCCACGAACCAAAAAGAGAGGCGTTTTTTATCTTAGCCTGAAAATTAGCTCGCTAAACCGCTTAGCGAGCTACGACGAATACTCCCCAGACCTTAACATAACAACAATAACATTAAGTGAACTCTGAAACATCAATTGAACATAAAACTTTGTGACTTCCAAAGAAAAGAATGAGTTTAGCCATCCTCTATGTTCCTTGTTGGTGAGAGGAGGGAAAGGTGCCTCATGCTCGTAGGGGCCCTCCCTAGTGGTGAGAAAATACTCGTACCTACTAGAAATGTCCAACATTCGGCACTAAGGCCATTTCCTCAATTACGAAAGATAGACTTGCTAGAGTCTTTAGTCTTTATATTTGTAACCCTGAATCAATTGTAGTTTGCATCAAAAAAATTAATAAAAGAGTAGGCTAGCAATAGGTGGAAACCTTTCCTTCGAAAATATATGTACTCTAAATAGATTATAACAGAGACTTAGTTCGAATGCGAACCTAATTCAATGTAGATTTATGTGTAATCTAATAACCAAAATAATACCTCTACTTTTATGTCTCTTCAAAAATGAGCTTCTGCTTTCTTCTTTCTTTGAGCGTTTATCTCCCTGGTCCGTCAGTCATGGTCCTTTCTAAACTCTGTGAGTCTCTCCCTTGCACATTGAGCTGCTCTGTCTGAAGTGGTGTTTTTCCATGGAAGTAGCTCATTCAGCCGTTCCTCCACGACCGTTGCCGTGTTTGTCTTCTCCACAGTCACCTGGTATCCGCGACTATTCAGGTCCTCGGCCGCCTCTTCTGCACTCCCGTAGATCTGTAGCCCAGTTCCCCAGTGGACGCGCATCCTCGTGTAGGGTGATCCCCTTCTCCTTCAAGATGGTTATGATCAGCCTGTATGCCTTGAGTTTCTTCATGATGTCAGTTGCATAGTCATTATCAAAGTAAATTTGCTGTCTATCAATCTCAAACTTCATCTGCCAGGCTTTTTGAAGAGTCAACTCTTTGACTTGGAATTGAAGAAAGCTGTCTTAGGGATAAGTGCTCGGTGCGCCCGTTGGATCTGAAGTTCAACTCCAGGCGGCAGACCGAGATGTTTTTTGAGCAGTTCACTTACAAATTGAGCGACTGAGTTTCCTCCTTTGCCTTCTGTTATTCCATAGATTTACACATTTTCCACAGGTTATTTCATCTAGAGTGGCTCTCCAGATAAATTATCATCTCCATGCTTTGTTTCACCACAGTTATCAACGTGTCTTTCAATTCCAGGCTGACTGACTCCAGGTCTGCTATGTGTGTTTGCACCTCCGTAATGCTAGCATTCTGACTTGCAACTCATGCAGAACTTCTTCTTTGAATTCAGCAAGGTCATCCTTCATAGATTTTGTGACATCGCTTTTAAATTCACTTAGGTCCTTTCTCATGTCTTGTTTGAAATCTTTGAGCTCTTTAGATAGTTGTGACCAGTGTTGGGTAGTCAGACTACTTTGTTAGGTAACGAGTAACTTAACGAGTTACTTATGTAATTGAATGAATCCATTACTTGTTCAGACAAGGAATTATTGTAAATTGTTACTTAATTTAGTCTTTTGGTCGCGAGCCCTCAGCATGTAGCTAAAAGTCTAGGAAAGTTGAGGCTACTTTTCGCTAAGTATAGGCCTACCTACGAAAATGTCTTAATCTGCTAGTAACGGACAAAATGTCTCCTTCAGATCACGAGCAATGTCGTCTGGTAGCATGTATGTGAAATATTGGTTGTTAATCTTATTAAACCGACAAGTGGGTTCCCCTTTGTTTTTTTGGTGAGCAGTCTCACAAGCCCAACTTACCCGGCGTCATGGAGCCGACCAGCTAAATAGTTATTTAAGACTTGCATGTACAGTAGGCCTACGTAATCTGCTAGACAAGTAGGTTCCCCTTCGTTCTTTTGGTGAGCAGTCTCACAAGCCCAATTTACCCGGCGTCATGGAGCCGACCAGCTAAATAGTTATTTAAGACTTGCATGTACAGTAGGCCTACGTAATCTGCTAGACAAGTGGGTTCCCCTTCGTTCTTTTGGTGAGCAGTCTCACAAGCCCAATTTACCCGGCGTCATGGAGCCGACCAGCTAAATAGTTATTTAAGACTTGCATGTACAGTAGGCCTACGTAATCTGCTAGACAAGTGGGTTCCCCTTCGTTCTTTTGGTGAGCAGTCTCACAAGCCCAATTTACCCGGCGTCATGGAGCCGACCAGCTAAATAGTTATTTAAGATTTGCATGTACAGTAGGTCTACATAATGTCATATTAAATAATGTATTTGAACTCAAGCTTGTGTGATGCGTCGCCGTCGCCGTCCCCCCCCGGGAGCGCAAATCATAGTGCCGCTGTCCCCGGGGCGCCCCCCCAAACGCAACACGGAGATATGACGTGGCGCTGTTGGCGCCTTCGGCTGGTTGTGCGGGAGCGTTAATTAATGGATGCACTTGGGAAAATGCCGCCCCCCTCTTCATGCCGCCCTAGGCGGCTGCCTATGTCGCCTATAGGAAGGACCGGCCCTGGATCCTGCCATTCTCAACAATATTCAATCACGTATGATAATCGGTTTAATAAGATTAACAACCAATATTTCACCTACATGCTACCAGACGACATTGCTCGTGATCTGAAGGAGACATTTTGTCCGTTATTATGGCAGGTTGTTGAAGTCCACATAGACACGTTAATGTGATTGGCTAAAATTTGAAGAGACGATCTGATAGGCTGCAGAGAATATCTTTTTGAAAAAAATGCATTTGTGAATCTAAGCGTGTCAGGAAAGTTCCAAAAATCCACACACAAATGCAGGGATTTGTAACTCGTGTTCTCCGATTTGTAACTCGTGTTCTCCGATTTGTAACTCGTGTTCGTCAGGTTTCAAACAAATGTAATGGGGTCATTTATTTGTGAATCGCGTTACATTTGTGAATCACGAAATACATTTGTGAATCGCGTTACATTTATTTGTGAATCATGAAATACATTTGTGAATCGTGTTACGTTTGTTTGTTTGAATTATGAAACTAATCTAACTCCATACACTAAGTGTTTGTCAGCACTCTAGCCTCTCCACATCCACACCCATGTAAATCTCAGAAACGTTTTGAAAAACTCATGAAACATAAGTGATATTGAAAAAAGTTGAATAGATATAAAAAGCAGATAAAAAAAGAAAAAAGTTTAGGGTTTTGTCAACATTTTAAAGTTTAAATGGTGGCTGTAGCTGAAAGATTGAGGAAGAAGAAGGATTTGAAAGTTTAAGAAGTTTAAGAGGATTGAGAGGATTTGGGAAAAAAACTCAATTGGAAAACCATGTTAAAAATATTATGAATATTGATTTATATTAATTCAAACATAAGAGGTAGAAAGCTGAAAAGTCATATCAGTCATAGCCTGAAACTGCAGAATTTTTTGATAGCTGAACGGTTTTAATAGCTGAAGATTTGAAGGCGCTGAAAGGTGTCACAGAAAAAATAGAAGAATAAGAATAATATGAAGAAGTTGAATAAAGATTTGAAGAACAATACTTGGAATGCTGAAGCAGCATTCCAACAATGAGAGCGGAATACACAATGGTAGGTTGAGAGCGCTTGGGGAGGGGGAAAGGAGAGAGAGGTTTCTTTAGAACAATGGTAGGCTATATGGTAACTAATCCTAACGAAAGTTAGGTTAAATCATTTGTAACTAAATCAAACAGACAAATTAAATCACATGCCAATGTCACAAGTAAGAAATGTAGCAATATAGCAGTTACTGTTGTCAGTTTGAAGAAGAAGAGTCATAGTTCAGTTTGTCGTCAACGGTTAGAACAAAGGAATCTCTCGTCAAAGTTCCTGGTGGTACAGTGAGTTGCTGATTGAGAAGGATAGGTCAGATGTGTCGCGAACACTTCCGGTGAATCCTTGCGAAAAAGCAAGGTTTGCTTGTGCGTTGGGGTTTTATAATCCTTGCGAAAGGGGGGTATCCTTTTGGAGGTGAACTCTTTTACCAAAGTTAGTGACTGATCACTCTGATTTCAGTTATTTAAAATGTCCATGTATTGCTTATACTTCAAAATATAACAATACAACATTAATAAATGGTTTGGTTCGTAGATTTAAATAATTTTGATATCAAGATTGACTGATTTATCATAACTGGAAAGGAAGTTACATTAAAACATCGAAAAGGGAAAGCATACATTGACACACACACATTCCAATAATCCTTCCAGTGGTGTCCACAAACAGTATTGTCTTTGAGAGATGTTTGTAAATCCATTAAATGTCTGTTTTGGATAAATCCCTTGTTTAATCCAAAATTCTCTGGAGTAGGGAGAGGTTGAGAAAGGTGGGCCATTTGGCTGGGCCAAGGGGGGGGGGGGAGAAGATTTAGAGCCCATTCAGTATTATTTAGTGACTTTATTTGGTAAGAGTAAAGTGCCTTTATTTTGAAGTCTCCGCGCAAGGTGTTTTGGGACACTCGTGAGTGAGTGGACAAGCTAACAGCATGCTCCGATAAAAGTTTAAGGTTGTTATAGCGGATGTTCGCGATCTAAGGAAACCTCTATTCCCTTGTGTACAGCATGCAGCCAACAAGGTGTGTTGTTTTGTGTCTGGATTTTACTTTGGTGAACGTTATTTACATGCTGCGCATGTCATTGTATGTTCATATTAAGCTAAAGTGGTCTTTATTTTCTCGTTATACTGTGGGTTTAGTTTTCACGGTGGATTTGGAGAAGAAGCTTCAAATAAACCTGTAGCAAGAAAGCCACTTGTGTCTGCCAGTGCTTCAAGGGAATTATAGTACACTTGTGATTTACTTGTGTAATAAATACTGTGTTTTAATTTAACCAATTAAATAACCACTTTCTGATTTTTTTGGTGCAGCGTTTAATCGAGGGCGGCGTTTATTACACAATGTTCATTTTTGGTGCGGTGTTTATTCGAGGGTGGCGTTTATTTGAGGGCGGCATTTAATCAAAGAAATCCGGTAATTAGTATTTTCTCAAATTCATATCCACCATATTACCCACCATATTACAGTGGGTAATAGTAATTTCTCTACAGATGAAAATGTACTTAATACTTAATATATGAATTGTCTTAAGACCTGAATTGTCAACCTACATTTTGTTTCTAATAAAATAATCAACTCGTCAAGAGAATGAACGTCACAGTGGTGCTCATGGTGGTGGTCTCTGCCTGTGCTTCTTCCTCAGGCCATCTCGACGCCTTGTTAAGGGGTCTGGTGCTGGGGAAGCTGGGCAAAGCAGGCCACAAACCTACCTTGGACGAGGCCCGGCGGAGGTTCAAGGATCATGTGGAAGGCAAGCAGATCCTCTCAGCGGACCTCAGGAGCCCAGTAAGCTCTGCCTCTGTATGCACACACACAAATAGTAATATGTGCTTAAGTTTGGGAGAGAAAAAAAAGAATACTGGAAATGCACACACCTTTATACACAGTAGACCAAAGTACATAATAAGGTTTTAGAATTCTATTGGTAAAACATATACTGGAAACATAATGGAAAACCCACACCAATGTTCTTTTGTCTCCAGGTGTATTTAACAGTGCTAAAGCATGGAGACAGTGCCACATTGGACACAATGTTAAAGGTAAAGTAAATCAGTGCTTTCGGAAACATCTGCTAATTTTTATATATATATATATATATATATATATATATATATACATTTTACAGGAATACCAGATTTACATTATTAATACCCTTTCCGTCAACACTCAACAAGAAGGGTCTGGTTGAATGCTGGCCTCCATCATTATTACAGATAGACTTTTGACACCTGAAGAAGTCTCTAGTCTACCTAGGGTTGCAAAGGGGCGGAAAGTTTCCGGTAAATTTCCACAGGAATTTTGGCTCTGTAATTTTGGAAATTTGGAGAGAAAAAAATGTGCCAAAGTATTTTTGCAAAAGCATATAACAGGGAACTTCAATGTAGTTGAGAACAAGACTATGCACACCTAGCTCAGCTGGACCCTGAATGCAGCTGGTTGGGAACATTGTCTGCCAGAAACATAAACCTAAACGTAAAACGTTCTGTTGTTTTTGAACTTCTTTGTCATCAGTGTTGGGTCTGAACGTTTCAGCCCTATGCCTGGCAAGTGTGAGAGCGCCGAATTGCGTAGAGGCCAAGAGCGGTATTGCAGACAGATAGAGATTTCAATTATAGCTGGCAACATACTTAAATTAATTTTTTGAGCTGTGAACTATGAACTGAACTAGTTCATTTAAAAATGTGTGAACTATGAACTGAACTAGTTCATGTAGAGAGTGAACTTTCCCAACACTGTTTGTCATTACCTAGCATATTGATTACTTGGTAAACTGAAGCCATGTTCATTTTAATACCAAGTTTATTTGTATACAGTAGACTAACTTTTTACAGCAGTGAGAGTAGGATGTATGTATGTCCACACAAAAGTTGTATTATAAATGTTTGCATGCATGTCTGCTTATGACAAGGTAAATACAGTTAAATTACCCCAAAATGTCCAGTTTATTCCCGTTAATTCCCGTATATTCCCGTATATTCCCGTTAATTCCTGTGGAAAGTTTCCAACTTTGAATGTTCCCGGAATTTTGCAACCCTAAGTCTACCCTATCAAAATAAATGTTACCAAACTAAAACAGACGCAGACCTAGGTATGGTGGCAATCCAAAACACACAAGCCGCACTCTATGCCGTAACCAATCACTTTTTGTCCTCAGCACAGATTCTTAATATCACACTTCTGCTCAACAAGCAGTTAAGTGTTTTAACAGTTCAATTTAACTGACTTGGCACAATCAGGACCAGAAAAACGAGTTTGAAGTGCTTCGAAATCAACAGGTTCTGCCCACAAGCTCAAAAAAGCTCTTGCCTTTTTTTCTATGGTGCGTATATACAACTAGGCGGGCTTCAAGGAATTTGATGGGAAATCACAAACTGCGGATGTTGCACTCCTGACTGGCTCGCCAAGTGAAGATGTTTAAGTCTACCCTGTTGCTGTGAAAGTACCAAGTCAGTGAGGTCAATTGCCAAATACAAGTTCAAGACAAAATCAAAGTACAACATCAATTCCCCAAAAGTTGGGACACTGTGTAAAATTGTCAAATTTGCTCATCTCATAAACTCATATGTCATTCTCAATAGATCAACTATTAACATTTTATGGCCGCAAAACATCTCAAAAAGGTTGCGACAGGGGCAATAAAAAGCTGGAATAAGTAAGTGTTACAAAAAATTTGAGCCCGACCGATAAAGGATTTTTAAGGCCGATACCGATACAAATATTTGGTGATTTAAAAATCCGATATTCCGATATCGGCCGATATAAAAACATATTCTAAAAATCCAGAAACGCGTAACAAAACAAACTGATTTCCCTAACAGTAGTTATTTGTAGTTTACATTTAGTCACTTTTAGCAGAAGTTCTTATCCAGAGCGATTAAGTACAGGGACATTCCCCGAGGCAAGTAGGGTTAAGTGCCTTCCCAAGGACACAACGTCATTTGACATGGTCGGGAATCGAACCAGCAACCTTCTGATTAATAGCCCGATTCCCTAACTGCTCAGCCATCTGACTCCTGTTACTGTTTCCTCACTAAAATAATATGTTAATGCAGTTTCTGATAAATACAATTTATAAAAATAAGATATGAAACTTAAAGTCCTTTGAACAAAAACACAATAAAATAAAAACATACAAAATAAAAAACGAAACATTAATATTCATTTATCGGCCATTATAAATGCCGATACCGATAGTTTGGAAAATGCCCAATATCGGACGATAATATCGAACAGTTGGAGGAACATTTTTCAACTAACTAGGTTAATTGCAAACAGATCACTGACATGATTGGGTATAAAAAGAGTACCTTGGAGAAGCAGAGTCTCAGAAGTAAAGATGGGCAGAGTTTCACCTATCTACATATTGTGGAACCATTTCAGAAATGTTTTCCTCATTGCAAAATTGTCTTTGAATATCTCATCATCTACAGTACATAATATAATACAATAAGTAGTAGTTTATTTCCGTCATTTTAAAGCAGATTTAACCATTTTGTAATGAACGCTATTATGCTCATGGCATGACAAACGTAACTAGAGAGGGTACAATTTCTGGGGAAATTGTAGGGTGTGCTTGCTTGCGTCGGTTGCACAGGGGTCCGTTTTTTAATGACATTTTTACAACTGATATTTCTGTATATTTTATATAAAAATGCATAGGGCCTACTTATTATTTATAAAGATTACATAGATTTAAAAGCATCTTTTTTTTCCTGCTCATTTACAACTCAAAATACGAGTGAAGTTTAGAATGAAATATGATGTCTTCTCATTTCCCCTGCAAGAGGGCGCCTCATAGCTGAATCAAAACAAATACATTTGGCAGACCAGTGTAAAAATTGACCTAATCTCTATGACTTAAACGTCCTTTTAAATTTGCAAGGCAGCTGCAGAAACGTCACAAGCAAAAAGGCCAGGGTGATAACTATTTACTCATTTTACTTTGTGATGTGAAACACAATTGTGAAATGTAATGTACAATATTAGCTGATATTATTAAGGAAGTAGGCCCACATCTACTTTCGGAAACGGTAGTCTACTATTTCACTGAAGCATTAGCATGACATTAGCCTCTGTTGTTTTCAATGGTTAAAATAAACATTCCTCACAAATACATTTTCGTTGTAGGATTTATTATGACATTACATTACAAGTAAACGATTTGTGGGTGAAATTATCATTACCTGTGGTTTCAAACCAGTGTTGCTCACTGCAACGCTGTAGCCTACGCGAGACACTACAAAAACATCTAACTTTACACAGCTGTTTAGGAAGTCAAACGGCGACAGAACATGTTCGGCACTCCCCTTACTTAAATCAAAAGTCTTTGAATAGGTGAAACTATCTGACTATTAACCTGAACTTCATTGCCACAGCCTAAACTTTGTCAATCTGTTCATGAAAATAATTAATTTCAGCCTAAACCGTACAACGGAACGTTAGATCGAATTCAACCAACGCAATCGCTACCATGACGAACACAGCAGTAGTCTAGTACTGTAGTAGTAGAATTTACCGGGGCAGCTTCTCCACACAGGGCTATATCGCATTTTGCGTTGTTACTGACAATGATCTAGCCTGGCTGCCAGCCCAGCTTATCCCCACCCACAAAATAATTTGGTCGGGAAGATGGGTCTGGGGAGTCTCGGTTGGGGAACAACTATTGTCCGAACAGAAGCTGTTCGGACCAATGAAATTGTCAGGGCGGGCTTTATACGATGATGGACAGATGATCAACAGTAACGTAATCAACCACGTCACCAAAGAGCGCTTTGGTTGAATTTGTTTTCAACAAACATGGCTACCGCTGGAGAGCTGGGATGTTATGATTCTGCCATCGAGTCTGTTTTAGAAGACATCGACAGCGCATTAGTTTTGAAAGAGGAACAGAGAAACGCAATCAAGGCATTTGTCGATGGAAAATATGTTTTTGCCGTCCTTCCTACGGGGTTTGGTAAAAGTTAACATACTACGTTGCTCTGATTGGTTGTAGGTCTATCCAATTGAGCGAAGAGGCATTTGTTTTCCGGGTTCGGTTGAAACACGCCCCATAGTCACAGCCCAATGGAGAGTTCTCAGACTCATATTCTGACAATAATTATGAGTATGACATCGTCAGGCTAACAATCATCGCTACCAGTGAGCTTTTTATGAATGAGCGATTTTCCACTAAATAAATGTCAAGCTTATTTATGTTTTTGGGGGCATATTTTCAGTTAGCAGATGGTACTGTTTGAATCGCGATTCCATCTTCTACTGCCGGTAACGTCGTAGAATAATCTTCAAAGGGGGTTCTTTATTAATTAATGAATGAATGCAATATGAGTAGGCTAAATGCCTGAAAATATCACAAGGGAAAACTTAAAAGGACGTTTAAGTCATAGAGATTAGGTCAATTTTTACACCGGTCTGCCAAATGTATTCGTTTTGATTCAGCTATGAGGTTGCCTCTTGCAGGGGAAATGAGAAGACATCATATTTCATTCTACACTTCACTCGTATTTTGAGTTTTAAATGAGCATAAAAAAAAAGATGCTTTTAAATCTATGTATTCTTTATAAATAATAAGTAGGCCCTATGCATTTTTATATAAAATATACAGAAATATCAGTTGTAAAAATGTCATTAAAAAATGGACCCCTGTGCAACCGACGCAAGCAAGCACACCCTACAATTTCCCCAGAAATTGTACCCTCTCTAGTTTAGCTTGCTTTGCCGAGCTAGAACAACGACGGAGCCAGATATTCAAGTTTACAGTTTCTTTAATCCGACACAATACTTAAGCAGTCAAACTAAAAACACGAAGCAAAAAGAACAACGTATAGGCCCTGCACGTATAATACTACAATACTAATAGTATTGATTTTCGTAAAGTTCACATGTATCTGCTTCTTGATCGGACTTGTACCACATTCTGACAGTTTTCTGCAATGCCTTAGCTCCAGCTCACAAGCTCGCGACTGGTTGTCGCAAAGTATGACGTGTACAGCTAGTTGCAAGCATTTACATGGGTGACATGGGTGATATGACGAGATGCTAGTGACGCGCTAAGGTCTCGGAGTCTCCTGCATTAACAAGTTCTGCTCGATTAGCAAACTATTTTTAGTAATGTTTTGTTAACGATTGAATGGTAATGCAAGCTAGCTAAAAACAATATTAGTTAGCTTGGCCAAACTGGCAACAGTTCATAGCAACAGAAATCAACAAATGGGACCAGTCGAACTTTATTCAGAAAGGGGGGGGATGGCGGGAACATTAAAAGTATAGGGTACAGTAAAAGTGAAATGGAACGCGTCTTTCTGTCTTGAAGCTGCGTGCGCATCGTGTAAACACAAGACCCCATCTACATGTATATATATATTATACATAAATACTATTAATAAAGAAGCAGTACTTCTCTTGAGTGGTTTTTATTCAGATGAATTATCATTGGATTCAGGTCAAAGGTCTATCACTTGAACTGGGTTCATCACTTAAGACACTCAAAGTCAGCAGCTTGGCATACTGGGACATGGAAAGGATTAAACATTTAGACTTTCATCAAAGTAAAAAATGCTGGTTTGTCCTTTTTCATCAATGTCCTCAAAAAAGCAGTCTGCAGAGCTACTGTGTCTGTGGGGTGACTGTCTGTCTCTGGAGGGCTGGCAGGCAGGGCCTGCAGGCAGGCAGGGCAGGCCAGCTGGATGAAGCTGTCCTGGGGTCAGGGCTGAAGAGAAGCTGTCCAGCTAGAGAGGGGTCTGTGTTGCTCTCAGCATCCTCTGTTGTTGCTCTCAGCATCCTCTATTGAACTCTGTTGAGCAGGCCTCTGCATGACCCTCCAGACCTGTAAAAGTGAAGAAAGGGTCCATGTCAGTTGTGAAAAATTAAGCTTTTTCCATCTACACTTGATATAAACTACAGTTTTGACTGTGAAATGCAGTGGCATTACTTGAACTTGAATCCAAATGTGTTGACCTGATGGAGACCAGTGACATGCACTCTGGGTAGGAAAGGTAGGCACTGCCTACCCTGCCAAAATTCAAACGTAAAAATGTTTATTAAATCATTTTATTTAATAAACTTGTATTTATATTTTTACTGTTTATTCTTGTGATTTATATATATGCAATATGTGTGTTATTCCAATTGTTTAGACTTTACGATGACAAATGTAGCAGTTACGCATAATCAAATACAACAAAAATTGTAGAATAAGCAGTGCTTTTACTGTCCATTCACTGCGGAGAAGCGAAAAACTCATGTTGCGCATGCGCACTTTGATCCTGTATTCTTCAACATGTACATAGAAAAGCACAACCAGAGAATGTCTAATATGGGGATAACTGCCACTCTCAGGAAACTTCCGGGTTCTGAACCGGTTGCAGTTCCACTCTAGTTCCATATGAGGGCACTAACGGTCGAGTGCAGAATGAATGGAGGTCTATGGAGCTATACCCCTCAAAATCCACTTTTCTCAGGATATAATATTTTGTCCAGTTATTTGAATTCTGAATTCGAAAGGGGAGGCAAAAAAAATACACACTGCTGGGTGTTAGATTTTTTTTTAAGTCGCCTTTCTGTTCTAAAAAGCCTTTTAAAATGTCATTGACGTCATACACATTGTACGGCCAGAGATACTGCTTCACTGCAAGCTCTGGGGTCTCATTTATAAAGCTTGCATACGCACAAAACGGGGCTGAAAATGTGCGTACGCCACTTTCCACGCAAAGGTTGTGATTTATCAAAAACAAACTTGACGGGAGAATGTGCAGTCCTCCACGCAAACTCTGACCCTCCCGTAGGCCTACGCACATTTTGGAAACAGTTGGAATTGGCGACGCAGATGACCGTATTGTAGTCAGACTGCAGAAAGTGAATGTGGGAAGAACATTACTCGTAATATTTATATATTTTGTTTTCCTCACACACGTTTTTTTCACTCGATTTCATCATTATCATGAAGATTAAATCCAGCAGTGTTATTTGCGCTTGTACTGAGTGATAATTGTTCCATAAACACCTTGTACAATCCAACTCAAATTTTAAATAAAAATTCAGCGCTGTATGTCTCACCATCAGATTGTCCACTACGGGATGTAGGAGGGGAAGATGCCCGAGCCCGACTGCATGGAATACAAGATAACATCACATATCCTACCTTTAGATAACTGCAGAACACATTGTATAACTAAATATATTTCTTTAATACTGTGCATATATCATCATATGTCAAAAACTGGAAATACAGTCGCTAAGCTCCCGCGCAATCGCTACACTCGACGTCCTCGTTATCAGTCCAGACTTCAATAGACTACTGTTCAATAACAAAACGCTTTTGTTTTCAAAATTGTATCTCGACTCGCGGTATCACTGGCACAGTTGACGCCACTCGCACTGTTTTTTTTATTGGTGATCCACCGGCCACCAAATAATGTGGTTTTCGGGCCTCCGCCAATAGGCTAACAGTGTCTGAGAAGTTGTCATGCGCCATGATTCACCGTAAAGAAGAATCCAATGCCAGGGTCATTCATGAGGTGCTTTGCATTGACCATTTATGGTCAAAAATGGGCGTGTTTAGGGCGGGGTAAAATGCAGATTCACGTACGCACACTTGTGGGTACTTGTCTGTGATTTATAAAGGGAACATTGCTTACAGGTGTGCGTACGCACGGTTTTGTAAATCAGATTATTTTTTTTGAGTATGCCATTATAGGCTTTTGGGCGCACGTACACTTTTAGTAAGAATCCTACGCACAGTTTTATAAATGAGACCCCTGGTCACTTCCATTTTTCTCTTGAGGCATCGACAACACAGCTGACAGGGGAGGCTCTCCCTTTCAATACACATGCTAGAAAGAGTTTTGGTTTGCTAATGTTGCTAATGCTCTGACATTCTGGTTCTGCTTCGGATGCCATCAAGCGGGATCTCTGGTCGTAGTCAGTCCTTCACTAACTAATCAGCATTCGTTAGCAGAATGCTAGCGTGTTATGGCAACAACGACTTATCCTGTAAGAAATCGAAAGGACATAAGTACTCGTTCATTCAACTTTCGACCTGTAATCCATGTTGAACATGCAAAAACTACAATCAAATCAGAGATTTCTCAACGACAATCAGGTGAAAGAGACCAATTTAGCAGTATTGCTCCATAGACTCCCATTCATTTGGCACTCGACCGCGATCACTCCCAGTGGAACTCTAGTGGAACTGCAACAAAATTCGGTACAATGGGGCTTAATAGGGAGTTACCAGGCTCTCCTTAAACAGGCTCTGGCACAACTCTGCTGTGCCTTTGCACGTAAATATGTTATGCCAGTAATCACCTACGTTACGTATCAAACATGGACCAATTAAAATCGAGATATTACTGGACATTTGCGCAGCTAACGTCATTACACCAGCTACATTGTAAGTGTAATCCCCGCAAAATTCAAGTCAAAATGACAGTAGCGGTGTCTGCCGATATCACAGAGTTGAGGAATTTCTCCAAGATCGATTTTATTCAAAAAAGGAATTAACAGCAAGAGGGAGGTCTACGCCAGACTTAGATGGACTATTGCAGCAAAAGGGACAAAACATTTTCGATGATTTCAAACGGACTGGCATGGAATAAAAGATGGGCTATGTGGCTGTGCTAATAGTCAGCGGCTGTAGGCTACTGCTCGTACTGTTTACTGCGTTTACTGTTTTGACATATTAGCCTAACAGTAAATTAGGTAATCTGGCTTTCATAACTCAGTGCCTAGCCTCTTACTGACATCACCGCACGTCACTGATGGAGACCCATGCAAAGTCACAAGGCTCTGGCAAGAGTATTTAGCTCTAAAACTGGTCAATATATACACATCTGACCAAAGACCAGCTCGACCTTTGCCTGTAAACAGTGATTCTGACTGTCAGAGACCTTTAAATAGCCTGACTTACTGAAATTGGCAAAGCTAGCCTGGCTAACGTAGGTTGCTTTCTCAGGACATATGACAAATGAAACAGGCTTGCCTTGAAAAATCAGATTTACTGGCTATCTTTAGCAGGCTCTTGACTACAAAAAGTAGTCCTCCCTGACGTTTTTGGAGTAGAATTGAGTGAAATACAAAATTGTTTACACACTGCCAGTGGGCGAGCCGAGTCTGACTCTGAGGCTAACGTCAAAACAATGTACCCCCGGGACGCAGTCTCACTCCAATTGCAAGTCCACAAATCACAAAAATAATCGGAGCATCTGGCTAAAAGCACAATTCCCACATCTCTTGAAAGCTGCCCTGCCCGATTTTTTGGGTGTAGACAGAACTGTAAAATGGTGAACTTATGAAAATGACGCGACCAAAACATGGCTGCCGCCTAAGTCTATGGCAGGGGTGTCAAACTCCGGTCCTCGAGGGCCGCTGTCCTGCATGTTTTCGATGTTTTCCTGATCCAGCTCACCTGATTCGCTTTTTCTCCTAAAGGCTGCCCTCCACTAGCCTTACGTTGTCATACTCATAATTCTAGTCGGAATATGAGTCTGATACTGCTCCGTTGGGCTGAGAGTATGGGGCATGTTTCAACCAACCCGGACAAAAAATGCCTCTTCGCTCAATTGGATAGACCTACAACCAATCAGAGCAACGTAGTAAGTGACGAATCCCGTAGGACAAATGACAATCGACAAATGCCTTGATCGCGTTTCTCTGTTCCTCTTTCAAAATTAATGCGCTGTCGATGTCTTCTAAAACAGACTCGATGGCAGAATCTACACATCTCAGCTCTCCAGCGGCATCCATGTTTGTTGAAAACAAATTCAACCCAAGCGCTCTTTGGTGACGTGGTTGATTACGTTACTGTTGATCATCTGTCCATCATCGTATAAAGCCCGCCCTAACAATTTGATTGGTCCGAACAGCTCTTGTTCGGCATAGTTTTTCCCCAACCGAGCGACTCCAGACCGTACTTCCCGACCAAAAGATTTTGTGGGTGGGGCTAAGTTCGGCTGGCACCCAGGCTAGCCCTCCACGACCTTTTTGAAGAATTCGCCGAGATGCAAAATGATTCACTAATTATAAACACAGAGGGAAAAAGCTAGCTACTTTTCGAGTTCGGTTTTTAGTCACTTCAGACTCACGATCTAAAGGTCTAAAAGTGCTCAAACCTTCACCATAATTCAAGAGTAGTGTACTTTCACAAAGCCAATCATTGATTCTCGCTTAAAATGTGTAAAAATAGGTGACATGACTTACCGAACGTGCTGCCTCCAACACCGCTATCATGCGATTCCAGTTCAAAACAACAATGGCCGCTGAAAAAGAATTTATATTCATAACGGCGAGCTGCAATTGTAAGCGAAATAAAACAGGAGCTAAAAACCGAGGGTGGGGGCTTTGTCAGCACACAAAAGCATCCCAGAAAGGATGTGTGTGCGTCTTGCCAAGCTCGCGCGTGTCAAGTAGGGTGACCACCTTTGCGCTGTATCGCACAGCATTTTCAATGTGCGACGTGCGGGACAAGGGGTGAAATGCTGTGCGACACAACGCAAAGCGGGACAGGTGGTCACCCTAGTGTCAAGGGGCAGGATGAGTCTGTGAGAATTGAGCGCGCGCGCTGTTGAATATTCAATTGAATTTAATCATATATTGACATACCAAGGCAGGGCCGGAGTGGGGCCTCTTTTCAGCCCGGGAGTTTCAGGCCCAAGACCGGCCCACCTTTTTTTGTATACCAAACATGGCCAGATGCAGCCTGCTTTGACTGGGGGTGCAGTGAACTTTTCTGGGGGGGTATCATGATTACAGAAAGGGAGTGTATTTTTTATATTGATACCAATTTTGAGACTGCTTAATGATCCGAGTGTTAATCAGGCACGGAGCCAGACGTTGTAAACATTCGGGGCTTAGCCCAAACCAACAACGTATTCTGGGTTCGATCTGATGCTAGAAAGGGAATTCCACACTTTTGGCCATTATTTGAGCGCAAAATAGTTTTTTGAGCTTTATGTAAAATAAACATAGACTTTTTTCAATTGGTAAAACCTTGTCTAGTGATGCCATCACTCCAGCCCTGCTCCCATCCACCCTCCCTGACGCGTATCGTTACGGTAGGGCCGCCCGGCCCAGCTATCGGTGGGCTATCTGAGAAAACTTTTTGGAAAAGACGGGCTATGGACCCAACCAACTCTATTTTAGAAGGGAGAACTCCCTCACATGGTACAACCCATGCAGAGGCTGCAATGTCAGAATGCAGAACGTGTGTAGCCTATTTTAAGAGAAGATAGACTAACGTGACAAATGTCAACAACAACAAAAATCCTCGACCGGCCCAAAAATGAAGCGGCCCACCGGCCCAAAAGTGAAGCGGCCCACCGGGAACTCTCCCGATGCTACCAATTACCCACCCCGGGCCTGTACCAAGGTGAAATTGTTTACTTCAGAGTGATGTCATCTTGAACCCTATTAGGTTTGAAAAACCATCAGTAAAAATTATATTAGATTTATTGACACAAAGATATTGAGGCAATGTGCACATTTACATAAATACACCCCTTTCAGCCATTTTGTATTGCATTTCTTATTCCATGTCACCCTATATAAAGACATGTATTCTACACATACAAATTTCAAGTCGATTGGATCTATGGTTCATGAGGAGAAGGGTTTTGAAAGTTGTACTAAATTTTGACAGTACAGCAAAATCTATCATGGGGGACCTTATGGGTTATTGAGGCTTTTTTGTTCCCCATGAGAAATAAGGCATGTATACCAATTTTCAGGCATTTTGCTTATAGCGCCACCTATGGGCGTACATGGGCCATTAGCGGTCTGGGAGTAGTGAGTGACCTGTTGTATCATTGGGCCAAATTTGAAAAAATTGCGTCCTACCGGAGGAAACCTAATAAGAATACTAACACAAACAATAGGTTTCCTCCTACTGGAGGAACCCTAATTAGTTGTAATCTTTAATTATTGTTGATTAATCAGTGGTTAATGAAAGATCTCTTCACACCACTAGACTTGTCTGGATGTCTGGCCAAACAATTTTGGGGAAGGGTTTTGGTCTGAGAAGTAACCAAGAACCTGATGGTCACTTTGGCAAAAAGGACCTCTGTGGAGATTGGGTTACTTTCCAGAAGAACAGCCATCAGTCATCAACACCAATCAGTCTTTAAGGCCATCCATCCATCATCTGCCGCTTTTCCGGGGGTCGGGTCGCGGGGGCAGCAACCTAAGCAGGAAGGCCCAGACTTCCCTCTCCCCGGCCACTTCCACCAGCTCTTCCTGGGGGACCCCGAGGCGTTCCCAGGCCAGCCGAGAGACATAGTCCCTCCAGCGTGTTCTGGGTCTTCCCCGGGGCCTCTTCCCAATGGGACGTGCCCAGAACACCTCACCAGGGAGGCGTCCAGGAGGCATCCTTATCAGATGCCCGAGCCACCTCAACTGGCCCCTCTCGACGCGGAGGAGCAACGGTTCTACTCTGAGCCCCTCCCGGATGAGGGGCTAAGAGGGGCTCTTTAAGGCCATCCAACTAAAATGTTCTTGTCTTATCAAACCTTTTCCTGGAAAACAGGCAATACATGCCTAAACAGAAGCAGGGTGGTGGCAGGTTTATGCTGTGGGTGATTTTCTGTAGCTGGGACAGTTGTCAGGAATGTTAGAAAATGTAGTTATTCTGGCGGGTTTTTTACAAATAGGATGTGTTACTTTCCAAGGGCACTGTAAATGAATGAGCTGAATTGCATTGTATACGCTTAAGTGATTATAAGAAAGCCTTGACTTAAGTCTGATCGCTATTATTCAATATTAGCATTTGATTTCAAATCAGAATTGTTTACATCAGTATTGTCAACCTTATGCTGAAATACTTTTCTGTCTTTTCCCTTATTCCCCCCCTCCACCCCTTTCCTTATATCCTTAGCTTCACAAGCAGGCAGACATGCAGGAGGAGAAAAACCGCATAGAGAGAGTGCTGGGGGCCATTTCAGCTCCTGACCTCATCCAGAAGGTCCTCACCTTTGCTCTCTCGGTAAGCACAACTTCATTTGCCATTTATTGGGTGTGCTTGCCCTCAACAAGCACAACTGCCCTCTCATATATATTTATTATTAGGGTTCCTCCGGTAGGAGGGAACCCTATTGTTATTGGTGGTATTATTATGGTAGTCCTATGTGAGTCAATGGCAGCCCCTAGACCAGAACTATAAAAAGTTGTGAAATTTGGCATGTTGAAACTGCAGCACATTAGTAACTACCATACCAAACATGGGTCACTTTAGACAGAAGGTGGCGCTACAGGCCACACCCCAATTTGACAATTTTCAAAGTGATGCCATTTGCTTCCCATTTGTCCCAAAATTCTGAAATTTTGTATATATATATCTCCTTCAATTCTGGTCAATTCTGGTTCAGCCAATCAAAATCCGCAACAAAGCAACCAAACAGGAAGTTTGGTCAAATCTCAGCAAATCTTTGAGATATCAACACCAAAATTGGTATATTGGTGGAAGACACTACAACATGTTATCATGTGCAAAGGCACTTCATACCTCCAAAAATGATTGATATAAAGCAAATTGAATTTATCGCTAACGCTAAAATAATGCTTTACACATCCGCCGGTCAAAAAGTGATAGTCTGATTCAATCACAAGTTCATATGAAGACTCTTGAGAATGTTTTGTACACAAATCTGAAAAAAAAGTTGAATGTAAGATGAAAAGTAGATTTATTGTGAATATTTCAAATATGCATGCTTGGCTAATTGCTAGAGCTTTTTCCCCAAATCCTCTCTCCCTCTGCTCCTCAGCGTGCGTGCTCCAAATTCTCACACACTTAAGGGGCCAGAGCCCTTGACACACGCGCGAGCTTGGGGAGACGCACACACATGTCAGGACATTGTGGGCTGACCAAGCCCCCACCTTCACTCCTTGGTCTAGTAGCCATTCTAGACTAGTAGCCATTCTGTGGCTAGTTTTGCCACATCTAATTCTACTGTTAAAAGAAACTATAAAGTTGAATCAACCAAACACAGGTTGGTCATTTTATTGTCTTCTTTGGTACAATTAAACTAAGGACTAGACATTTAAGAAACCATGACCAAAGCAATTTGGTGAGGGACGGTTCCTCCATAGACAGTTGCTGACAGAGAATTTCAGACAATAACTTAAACATAGTCTTGCATTAAGAGTAGAGTCAAAAAATAGAATAACTGTGCTAATGGTTGTTGAAACTCATTGCTCTGAGTTGGTGCATGTCAATTTAGGCAGAAGTCCATGAGTGGTGATATTTGACAACCTCAAACAGCATGAGTCTGCCACTGGGCCTAATGAAAAGGCTCTTGTCTTGATTTGCAATGCAACTATGGGAGGTTCTAGACCAAGCTGGGGCCAGTTGTACTATTAGAAAGGCCAGTTACATTAAACATTATTGTTGTCATATAGTTTTCTTCCCAGCATTACAGGCACTAACAGGCAAAAGCAGTGGTTCAAATGTTTCGTAGGAGTGGCGAAAAAGAGAAGCAGAATAGTGCAATTACCATGATCTATTTTTCACTCTGAGCAGTGTTGTATATCTGTAACTGCTATAGTATGGGCCTACATGAAAGTTTCAAAGTCAAAGTGTAGTAGTGCACAGGGGCGGACTGGCCATCGGGGATACTGGGGGAATCCCCGGTGGGCCGACGGGGTTGGGATGGTCCAAAACACCGGCCCACTTCCATCACCAACCGGCCCTCCCTCTGACATCGCCGGCACCTCCAACTATTTTCCATATTAACACGTATAATGTATAATATATAAAGTTGCCTTGCCTTGCCTACTCAACATTTGCGTCACTCGCTAGCAGACAAAGTTGTTTTTGAGAGTGAGAGCATGTCATCGGCACCAAAACGTAAAGGTGGAGCTTAAAAGCTCAGGGAGAAAAAGAAAAGATGTCTGGAGGAAGGTGCATCAAATTATAAAAAAATCTCAGATTTATTTGGGAAACCACTGACTGGTGACAGTGATACGACGGTAAGTTGTGGCGTTGACTTGGCCAAGAGCCAGTATAATTTTATTCCATGTGTCCATCCAGGCAAATTGGTGGATCCAAATGTAATTTAAAAAAACACATGATGTAATTTCTTTGTAATCATCCAAAATAATGTTAAGTTTCTGGGTATTTTTCCAAGTAGGCCACTGACTGTTCGATACGTGCAATGCATTGAGTGGGCAACGCGTTCTCAAGCCGTGTATTGAGAGTGGGCCGCGCGCCATGTACTAGGTAGGCCGGTCTGACAGTAACTCCCGGGCCACTTTTTTCCCCCAGTCCGCCCCTGGTAGTGCAGAATAGAGGAACTGGGAAATGGGTGCTGATGTGGAAACTCCCCAAAAACTGTGCAGAATGTAAAAAATATATATATATTTTAGATTAAATTGTCTCAAGGACCAATTGGAGAAGAGGCCAAAGGACATTTACAATTGTAGTAGGCCATTGATATCTTTTAAAAGTTCAGGGGTGTAATTTGTTGGATAAGAAGCCCCCACCCCCCACTTCAGAGACAATTGATGACAGAGAGGTGCTGACATTAAGTTAAACATAGTCATGCGTTAAGAGTAGAGTAAAAAATAGAGACTAAATGTGTAAATGGATGTTAAAACTCAGTGCTCTGAGTTGGTGCATGTCAGTTTAGGAAAAGGTAGCCTTTTAAACCTCTAGGTTTAATTCTCTCGTTTATACATTTATAGTTGGATTTGACATTTAACAACCTTTTAATCATTTAGCAAGTTGGTTGACTCAACAACCATAAGAGTACATATGGTGTAAAAAAGCTGCAGTCAAATTTGGCGAAATTGCTAGCTTGGATGTTATCTTTACATATAGATGGGTTCTTGTGATTACAAACAATGAGGATGCGCACACAATGCGTACCATTTCACCTTTACTGTATATGTTCCCACCACTCCCCCTTTCTGAATAAAGTTCGATTGATCTGATTTGTTGATATGTTGCTATGAAAACCATTTTAGCCAAGCTAACTAACATTGGTTTTAGCTAGCTGACATTACCATTCAATCACTAACAAAACATGAATAGAAATACCTTGCTAACAGGCTCGTCACGTTTAATCAAAAGTTTGTAGTGACCCCCCGAGACAACCTTTCATGTTTATAATACTGTTGGTCACCCTTATTGTGCATGTTGTGTAGTTTAATGGGATCAGAGAGTCTGACCATGATCAAGTATTGTCAAGCTGCTGTACCATCACAAGGTACACTTGCAAACAGCTGGACATTAGCTCTACCTTGGTCCAGTTCCCTGCATGACTCTTGTCAGTTGTGTTTGACTGAGATTCTAGAGAGAAGTCAATTCAGGGAGAGTTCCTATAGCCATGGTTTTCTAACCAGTTTCGGGGAATTTTGAAAACAGTGTCACTGTGTGTGGTATGTTTTTTGAGCTACTTCTAATCCTCATGCGGCCGCCGCATTTATGCCTTGGCGTGACCTGCGCTGGGAAAGAGGGTAACAGCATGGATGTGGAAAGTGTGTGGGCAGAGCAAGCAGTAGTAGTACATAACCTACATACACTTCCTTTAGTAAAGTGTATCCTCACTTTCATAAAGTTATTGTTGTAATCAAATCTTTTAAAGAATGGATCTCTGCATGATGGGCCTGACCAGAGCACAGGTGGCCTGACAGAACAAAGTTGCTTCAAAGTTGTCATTTTCAAAAGGGTGGCATTTTGACCCATCAGGCCAAAATGTCTGAAAGTTGGTACGCATGCCTTATTGCCAATGGGGAACAAAAAAGTCTCTAGAACCCATGATGTCGGCAGCATGGATATTTCTCTACAGTGACAATTTGTGAAGAATTTCAAAAAATGACTTAAAATCAGCCATTGATCCAATTGTCTTGAAATGTGGTGTACATGTATAAAATACATGTCTGTGTCATGTCAAATTTGTAATGGTTTGCAATGTTGAGGAGGAACCCGCCATTGCTGCCAGCTATATTTATTGGGTGTGCTTTGTCTTCGGCAAGGGCACAACCTTTGTTCTCTCACATATATATTTATTATTGTGAGAATGCTGTTAAGCATTCTCACTATTGTTTTCCTGTTTCTCTTTATTATTGTGAGAATGCTGTTCAGCATTCTCACTCTTGTTTTTCAACTTCTTAGTTCTTCCGCCGTTTTTTGGCCTTTAACTCGTCCTGCATACTTTCACCGATTCCTACAATTGTTGTATCAAAACGTTCAGCTCCTTCAGGAGATGATGGCTATGACTTTTGGTATTTCTCACTTTTATACTTTTTAAGACATTAAGGTTTTCTGTGCAAATTATTCTCCCATTAAAAGTAATGGTAAATCCTTTCAAATCATTAAAAAGCTTCCTCCTCTTTCAAACGTAACTACTTCAGCATACTTTCAGCTAGAGACACCATTCAACCTTTAAAATGTTCACAAGACATTCAGCTATTCCCAAATGATTCAGCTTCCTCAAATATTCAGCCAATTTTGAATTATGACAGTTTGAAATACATTAAAATGTTTGCTCCTTCTTGATTTTTTGAATGAGCAGCAAGCAGAGTGGCACACTCTGCTTGCTGTTCTTTTTCTGATATTCAACTAAATCGTCAAACAAATTCCTCTAACGTTCATATAGTTTAACTTACAGAAACAAGTTATACCTTAAAATGTAGGAAAAATTGTCCTCTTTCAGCCAATGTAACTACTAAAGAGCTCACATTTACAGATTTTCAGCTATGAGCCTTGAAGCGAGAGCAGCCTTTCAAATGCTCTCACTAACTTCAATGGAGAGGTGGGTAAAATCCGTCAGAGAAAGCAAGAAGGGAGACGATTTCGAAACTGCCGGTAGAGACATATTTCTGACCGCACAGACATATAAATGACATATCTAGTTTCGGCAGAGTCTTGGGTCTCGGAAAATATCCTTATTTTTTGGATTGGACCTGTAGTTTTGCGTCTAGGTCAACTTGTTTGAGGTGTGGATTCTAGGTAAATGTTCGTTTTTCTCTCTGCCTAGCTCGTTAGCTATCACAGCTGCGCCATCACCGTGGCAACCAAACAAACAAGCACCATGAAAGCAGAATTGGGTACACGTTTTCGAAACTGCCAAGAGTTGTATTTCTGACCGCACAGACATATAAATGATATCTCTGGTTTCGGCAGAGTCTCGGGTCTCGGAAAATATCCTTATTTTTTGGATTGGACGTATAGTTTTGCGTCTAGGTTAACTTGTTTGAGGTGTGGATTCTAGCTGTCTGTTATTCTCTCCTATAGTCGAGCTAGCGCGATGGCTCTCCATAACTAAAAACGGTTCGACTTCTTTTCCACAATCGACCAAATTGGCCAAACAAGGTATGTACATTGAGCTTAAAGTGTACATAATCTAGCCAGATCGTTTTTATTTTAGCAAGTTTCAAGTGTTTGCTGCAGCTGGCGTTAATCCTACGAACAAACACTTCGTAACTGGAAAGTTTTACTTTTAATTGACGATATTGAACACATGTTAAGTAACTTGTCGTTACTCAAATATCTTCACCGTTTTCAGTATCTAGCTTACTGTAGGAAATCTCCCAATGCATCCTCTCTCTAGCTTTGCTTCGGCTAAAGTCAGATGGATGAGATGCATGCATTGTTCACGCCTACAGTGTTAATACAGTCTGTACAAATACCACTTTGACACACTTGCAAGAAATGATCCGCTGGTTAAATGTAGCATGATCTTATTTAATACCCACAATACTGTAGTTCATCTTTTTTTGCAGCAGCATTTTAATCTGAGTTCAAGTAGCTTTTGCAGTTGCACAACCAACAAGGTCACGTAATGTGACGTGATTGAATTTAAAAGTTTTTATTTTTATGTCATCTTTGAATTCAGTGTCTGAACAGGACTGGGTGTGCAGGCACACATGATTAGTTTCTCCTCCACCTTGAACCTGAAACCTAGATTCTAGGTTAGAAATGTTGCCAGTCTGTTGCCAATGACCAACGGTTGCTACGTTTTTCCAGCAAGTTCAAGTCATTCCAGTGTTGTCCTTTTACCTTCAAATTCGTTCAACCCAGACTTCAGCAACTGGTTTTCTGCTTTCAAAAATACATTTCACAGCAGTACCTTCCAACTGCCAGTACTTTTACATTTTTCTTCTCTTTTCTGTACTTTTCTGCCTTCATCTTGCTGCAGGTCCTTTCTAACATACATTTCAGGCCTTTTGAAACTCCAGCAAATAATGTTCTGCTAAATTTTCAAATTCTTCAGAATTCTTTCTCTTTTTGCATTTTTCTTCTCTTTTCTGTAGTTTTATACCTTCGTCCAGCTCCAGCCCCTTTCAAAAATACCTTTCAGGCGCTTCAGCTTATAACTTTCTACAAAACTTTCACAATTTTCCGCTTTTTTAGCATGGTCAGCTATCCCCATTCAGGTTTTCAGCATTCTCACTGCTGTTTCGCAGGAACAGCCGTTTCTAGTTATTTATTTATTTTCCCACCCCTAAGCCTTCGGCAATATTTGGACTACATAGACAACATCGATGTCAAAAGTTTCGTCTTGGTAGCGATTGAGTTGCTTGTATTTTTATTTACGTTCCGTTGTACGGTTTAAGTAGAAATTAAGTTTTTTTGTGGCGAAAAGTGAAGCTAACGGTGGCTAACTTGCTAGCCACAGTCAATGACGCTACTTACGTCACTAACGTCACGAAAACTCGTGTGACTACCTCTAGCAGAACATTAGTTTGGCAGCTCGTTAACTTCTGGGAGATAGCTAGGCTAACTGCTTTACTGCAAGGCAGCTGCAGAAACGCCACAAGCAAAGAGGCCAGGGTGATAACTATTTACTAATTTTACTTTGTGATATGACACACAATTGTGATGTGTAATGTACAATATAAGCTGATATTATTAAGGAAGTACATCTATTTTCTGGAAACAGTAGTCTACTATTTCACTGAAGTATTAGCATCATGACATTAGCCTCTGTTGCCCGGGCAACACATACTACAGTGGTCTATGATGCATCTGTTTTCAATCGTTAAAATAAACGTTCCTCACAAATACATTTTCGTTGTAGGATTTCTTATGACATTACATTACAAGTAAACGATTTGTTTTTTGTATTTAGAAGGATCCCCATTAGCTCTACCCTAAGACAGAGCTACTTTTAGTGGGGTCCACATATAAGACTTACATACTAACAACAAACATTTGAAACATACATTACAATACCAATATCTAACATTTAAAACATACATTACATTACAAGTATCAAAAGTTAAAATACATGAAAATAATGATCATACAATTTTACATTACAAATATTTTAAAAAATTACCTAGTGGTTATGCAATTTCCCTTTGTCATGATATAAAACACTGACATATCCAATTCCATAGAAGCGTAAGCTGCGAACCATGTAAGAGAGTACAACACATTTCTGTACAGTATATCACCATCTGGTGTCACAAGTACGCTGTACCCAAGTGTTTCATTATTTGCTTTTTGAACATACATTTACGTGTCAACCTACTACCGATGTTCTGTCGGTAGTAGGTTGTAATTTTAAGAATTTTAATTTTAAGAAAATTGGTATTAGCTCTGGGGAGTGAAAACCTACCTTCTATTGCTCGTCTAGTGGCATAGCTGTGTGAGGCTACATTTTTATTTAGTTGCCTATACTGATCAGCTGGTGTTTTAGACTGCAAGAGGCGCCATGTTGACAAAAGAAGTGCAGCTATCATCCTGTCTTCAACTTTTAGCCAGTGGAGACTGGCATGCATACTTTGTATGCTGGTTCTGTAAGGACACTGTAGAGCAAAGCATGCAGCCTTGTTTTGTACAAGCTGTAATCTATTCAGGTCTTTCTTGGTGGCATTTGCCCATACTATCTGGCAATAATCCAGCTGTGACAGAACAAGAGAGCTAACTACCAGTATTCTTAGATCAGGTGTAAGATGATTTCTGCATCGTCTAACTGCAGCTAGTGCTTTGCCCATTTTATTGACAATAGAGTCAATATGCTTTGACCAGGACAGTTTATCATCTAGGGTGACTCCCAATAGCTTAGTTACCTTTACTTGTTTGATGGAAGTTCCATCTATGCACAGTCTAAGCTCTGGCTCTGCTCTAAGAGAATGATTAGACCCAAAGATGATGCTTTTTGTTTTAGCTAAGTTGAGAACCATCTTGTTATCACGGACCCACTTTCCAATGGAACTTAGCTCCCTGTTTAGGACAACTGTCAGTTCTTCTACTGTTTTTGCTGCTGCATATACAGTAGTGTCATTTGCATACATACTTAGATTTGCACTACTTAATACTTGAGGTAGATCATTAGTCAAGATCGAGTACATTAGTGGGCCTAGACAGCTTCCCTGTGGAATTCCACTGTCCACCAACACACTGTCTGAGTGACTTCCATTAAAGAAGACTCTTTGTGATCTATTTAATAGGTAACTTCCCATCCAGGTAGCTGCAGATGGTTTAAAGCCATAGCACACCAGTTTTTCCAGAAGAAGCTTACGTTCAAGGAGATCAAATGCTGCTGTAAAGTCCAAGAGGACTGCTCCACATAACATATTGTTGTCTAGTTCTCTGTACCAGTCATCTGCCATTTGCGTCAGTGCTGTGCATGTGGAATGTCCCTTTCTGTAAGCATGTTGGTACTTTGTTAACAGATTATTTACTGAGAAGTATTCCTGTATTTGCTCAAATACAGCCTTCTCAAGAATCTTACTCAGTGCTGGTAACAGGCTAATTGGACGACAATTCGGGCCACTAAATGATGATTTCTTATCTTTAGGCAGGGGAATAATTTTAGCTTCTTTCCAGGCTTGAGGGAAGATTGACAGTATCAGACTGGTGTTTAATATATGACAGATTGGCTGTGCAACTTGATTTGTTGGTAAAATTATCATTACCTGTGGTTTCAAACCAGTGTTGCTCACTGCAACGCTGTAGCCTACGCGAGACACTACAAAAACATCTACACAGCTGTTTAGGAAGTCAAACGGCGACAGAACATGTTCGGCACTCCCCTTACTTAAATCAAAAGTCTATCTGACAACTAACCCTGAACTTAATTGCCACAGCCTAAACTTTGTCAATCTGTTCATGAAAATAATTAATTTCATCCTAAACCGTACAACGGAACGTTAAATCCAATTCAACCAACGCAATCGCTACCAAGATGAACGCAGCAGTAGTCTAGTACTGTACTGTAGTAGTACAATTTACCGGGGCAGCTTCTCCACACATGGCTTTTTGCGTTGTTACTGACAATGATCGCTACCAGTGAGCTTTTTATGAATGAGCGAGAAAACTTAAAAGGACGTTTAAGTCATAGAGATTAGGTCAATTCTAACACCGGTCTGCCAAATTAATTCGTTTTGATTCAACTATGAGGCTGCCTCTTGCAGGGGAAATGAGAAGACATCTATTTCATTCTACACTTCACTCGTATTTTGAGATGTAAATGAGCAGTAAAAAAAAAATGCTTTTAAATCTATGTAATCTTTATTAATAATAAGTATGCATTTTTATATAAAATATACAGAAATATCAGTTGTAAAAATGTCATTAAAAAACTGACCCGTGCAACCGACGCAAGCAAGCACACCCTACAACTTCCCCAGAAATTGTACCCTCTCTAGTTATTATTATTTTTCCATTTAAGGATTCCTCAATATTTGAACTACATAGACAACGTAGGTGTCAAAATGTTGTCGTCTTGGTCCCAATTGTGTTGCTTGTATTTTTATTTACATTCCGTTGCACGGTTTAGGAGTTTACATCGTTTTTGTGCCAAAAAGTGCTTTGTGTGCACCAAGGGACCTCAGTGTCAGCACATGTTAGCAGAGACGCATAGATACAACGTTCTAGTAAGACAGACAGCAATATCAGCGAGCCCTCAGCATTAGTACCGTAGCTAAAAGTCTAGGAAAGTTAATGCTATTTTTGGCCATGTACCTACGGACATGTCTTAATCTGCTAGACAAGTGGGTTCCCCTTCGTTCTTTTGGTGAGCTGTCTCACGAGCCCAACTTACCCGGCGTCATGGAGCCGACCAGCTAAATAGTTATTTAGCACTAGCGTTGTTAGCTACTGTAATCCTGCCTGTGTTTGCGCTGTTGCTCAGCAAGTACCGTGCCGTGGTACAGGACTTAACAACAAGTGCATCATACATTTAAGCAATTTAAGACTTGAATGTACAGTACCGTATTTTACGGTAAATAAGCCGCATCGTGTACAAGCCGCACCCCATGTTTGTAAATCAGAGTACAAGCCGCACTGGAGTACAAGCCGCACTTTATAAGCAAACACTGTTACCGTTGCGTGGCCCAATGCTGACGAATGATCATTTGCACGTTCATGGAATGCCTGCGGACAGCTTGGATAGCAATCTAACTAAACAACATTCCCAATCAGGGTGAACACTCAAATTATCTAAACTATAGACCATAGCATTACACATATCAAAACAGAAAGAACACAACAATAGAACTCCAAACAATGCTTATTTAACTAAGCTAATGCCCTTAACTTAGTAGCTTTTCAGCTTGCCGCAGGGCATTCTGGGTACCAAGAGCAATGCACGAGTATAGGCGATCTTACAGCATTGTGTAACACACTTCGGTTGTGGATAGTATGTCCAGAAATAAATCCAAGTCACTCATTTAGTGGCAGAATCCATTATGTCTACAAAATTATTTAGATATATTATAAGTTTAGCTAGCTTGCAAATCCTGAGGATAGCCTACTGTAGCAGACCTTTCTATGTGACAACAAGGGTGTTTTGTCCCTCGGTAGTTGCCGTAGGCTTGATGCTGAAAGCATTACGTGAAATCAGTGAGGGCTATTCGAATGGCGATGTCAAGAAGAGCAGTGGTAAAATACAAGTTATGAAAAGAGACTGCGTCCGTGTCTTATTGTCCACACTATCATATACAATTATATCTAAAACAAACTTACAAAGAGCTCGGTTAGACTACCAAAGTTGAATTAGTAATGTTGTTAGCGATGCTAGCGTTATTTTGCTAGCTAGCCTATAACATTTCACTGGGTTTGCAGCTGTTTGATTAACTGAAATTATTATGAAATGTTATGTTCTACTAGCCATTTGCCTACTTTAGCAAGTCACTGTATTTCCAAGCCCTGATAGTGTAACTGAGAAAACAGTAAATAATTCCTCTTTCAAGTAATAAGCCCCCGTTCAAGTGTTGAGCATAAAATTAGCTGCACGGTCAGTAGAGATCTTGAGAGAAGCCACTTTTTTGTTCTAAAACCGGACTATAAGCCGCTTCGAAATATAAGCCGCACAAGCACAAAACTGTAAAATCGGAGTACAAGCCGCAGCTTATTTTACGTAAAATACGGTACTTAATGTCACATTAAATAATGTATTTGAACTCAAGCTTGTGTGATGCGTTGCTGTATCGTTGCATCGTTTATATTACAGTAAGTAAAATAGTCCGGTTCAATACCTAATTGAAGTGAACACCATTTTGCTACTTGCATATACCTACAGTTACAGTAGAGCTAGCTAACTACTACACTTCTGCTGTGTGGGAATCGCAGGAGCTATCCAGTCATAGGGCGTACTAAAATACAGGGTGTTGATATTCACAGCCTGGAAACATCTGCAACGACGCAAGCACACCCCACAATTTCCCCAGAAATTGTACCCTGTCTAGTTTAGTTTTTTTTTTTACATACCATGCCGATATCTAAAGGGGGAGTTAGCTTTTGGTGGTGGTGTTCTTAGGGTGAATGATTTATCATATCGCTATGTGAAGTTGATGAAGAAAGTGTTTTGTCCGTCTCTTCATAAACGGAGTGACTAAGTTCAGTTGAGTTCTGGATTTAATAAGTATTTATCAATCTGCAGATTGGGAGAGAAAACCAGACCTCTGACAATAAATGACAACACAACACCAGGCTTAGGTCTCAATCATGTCTCTCTCAGCTCTGAAGGCTGGAGGACCATCTTTTATAGGGCACAGGAATGTAAACATAGATAGTGACAGTCAGGCAGTAATGACGTTACAACAGTCTCAGAGGAAGAGATTCACAGCTCCCAACACATGACCACTCAGACTAGAGAGGTCATAGTTGGCGCTCTCCTTGTAGTCATGACAAAGGACGTTTACCCAGTACTTTCTCCTGATCCCAAACATCTATTAACCCTGACACATGGACACAATCTACTCTTATTAATAGCAAGCTTGCATGAGAACATACTAACTAGTATCCAATGACTAGTTCTATTGATTAGTGAATAATGTAAGCACACCTGAAATCGCAATTTCTTCCACAAAGTGCAGACTGCCAACGTTTGTTTGACTAGAGGTGAAAGATTGGAATGCTTGATATATTTTTCAATTATTTAAACTTTTCCTGCCAGCCCATTTAAATATTCGAACAATATTCCCATGGTTCCTGCCTTAATATCTTTGCCGTACAATCACTGATTTTATTTCTAAAAACTGCCAGACAACTTAAGCTCAAAGTAAACCTAATTGGTTATGGGGTTACTGTGCGTGAATAATAAATATATCGTCATCATCGTTAACCATCTTTTGCCTAAGCGGAGCCAGAGAGGATACCATGGGAGATGTCCTACAGTCTTAAATGTACCGCTTCAAATAGAAAACGGAGATGATATTTTGACTAAAGACAAGTAACAACCGACAACCGTGTAGCAACCGATAATGTAATAACGGCCGATAATGTAATAACGGCCAATAACGTCATAATTTAAATGTAATAACGGCCAATAACGTAATACATTTCCAATAATGTAATAAAGTTCCTGAGCCTATAATGTAATAACTTTTTGCCAATAATGTAATAACTTATTACGTTATTGGCTGGTTGAAAATGTAATAACTGAGCCAATAATGTAATAACTGAGGTATCACTTTATTTATCTTCAATTTCTGCAGAGAAAGTGTCACTCTTAGCCTTAATATTGCATCTTGCAACAGCTGCTTAAATATCCAACCTTACAGATACCCCTCCACCCTCAAACCCCCCTCCACAGGAGGCCTTAAGAGCAAATTAAAGCAATTAAGAGTCAATTTGGATTTATATCTCACTCTTAGGGTTCCGTTATAGTACTCCGAGTATCCAACTCTGTGTATGGCTAAGACCACTGAAAGGTAAACACAGTGAAGACATTGCTAGACACCTTGAAGACATTTACAATGAGCATGGTCCACCAAAAATCATACAGCATGACCAATTAAGGAGTTAAAGGCGCTGTAAAAAAAAACTTATGGAGTCCTTACAAGTTAAAATAATTCAGAGCTCTCCTTACCATCCCCAGAGCCAGGGTAAAGTGGAGAGAAGCCACAGAGTCCTAAGGAAAAAGATAATGTATGACCTAGTCCAATATCAACGAGGAGGAGTCAATTGGGTTAAGCATTTGTCAATTTATGCAAAAGTAATGAATGAAGACCCAAAGGAGGTTTTGAGTTGGATGTCACCTTTTGAGGTTTATTACGGAAGAAAAAGTCATGCATTATCAAACCGGTTAACTTCTTCTCAGGAAGTTCCTATAGAACACTGTCCACCAAGCGACGAAACACTGCCCTCCCAAAGGCACCAACTCTTGTTTCAGACTGAATGAATTAAGATCAGAAAAAGGGCACAAAAGGCTACACAACGCTGTGCACGCAGACAGACTCTATCTGGAAGTTTGAAACCCTCTATTTATGGAGTATACGATAAAGTGTTGGTCAGGGTGAGGAGAAGCCACCACAGAGTCTCACAAAAACATCTTGTGATACCAGGTGTTGTTGTGAAAAGAAACTTAAAGTTGCACAAATACAAGATTGAGTTTCAAATGCCAAATAGCCCCACTCCAACACAAAAATGGTTCTCCGTTTCTGATTTTCTGCAATTTCTGATCAATTGGCCACTATTGGAATGTTCGGCTCTGCAGAAACATTGCGTGGAGAAGTAGTTGCTGACCTAACATTTCATCCAAATGGAATGGATGGGACACCCCTTTCGGAGTATGTTGAGGAAGCAAGGGAGGATTATATACAGAGGATGGCACAACATAGCACATACGGTGACATAGGACATACACCTAACTCTCTATAGAGCATCACAAATGTTCAATGTTCAGTTCCTTATTGTGTCGACTCTTGGTTTGGATGTCACCTCTGTCATATCACCGTCTGGTTATTACTGTGAAGGCTTGCCTCTTTTGGTTCGTGGACGTGTGCCTCCAAAAAATGTTACCAGTCGAGGCGACTGAGACAAATGGAGACCGCGGGGCTGTCATTGGTCATATAACGACTCATTCCCGCAGCCCCTAGCGTTCAGGCGGTGAATTGCAAAACCATACTGAAAACTGCAACGCAGAACTTAGAAAGACTCACAACTCCGTCAAAGCGCCTGCATGGTCACAGAGTTGGATACACGGAGTACTATAATGGAACCCTAAGAGTGAGATATAAATTCAAATTGACTCTTAATTGCTCCTTTAGGGCAAGGGTTCCCAATCCTGGTCCTCGGGCCTCCCTGCCCTGCATGTTTTAGATGTTTCCCTGCTCCAACACACCTGATTCAAATGAAAGGTCGACCATTCATTTGAATCAGGTGTGTTGTTTCTACCTTTGGCAAGGCACAAAGCACGCTAGAAGGATTATTGGAATTTGTGTGACATTGTATGCTTTCCCTTGATACTGTGTTGATTTAATTTGATGTTTTATAGGCCGCAAGGTGAACCATGAAAAGTATTTTTCGTGGTTTTAAAAGGAATACTTTCACGAAATAACCTTTTTATCGGATGACAAAGATTTGTTTACTACAGCCACGACTTAAACGGACTCCGCTTTTAAACCACAACTTCAACACACCGGCGAATGTAAATGTGACTAGCTATATTTCTTACTTATAACATTGGCATTAAGTAATTGATAGTGTGTGTTTTGACTAGCGTCACTGTGTCCAATCCCGACCGGATTTTAGCTAACATTCTGATAAAATGCCACTTCAAATATTGATAAAAATGATCGTATCACGTTTTCAGCTGATTTACTGACTTCACGTTAAGCTTTAACTTCTTACCTTTCGAGCTAAATATTGTTAAAAAAATTAGAGTTAGCTTAGACTTTACTAGAGCCGGTAAAATGACGCTGGCGCCGGTAAATTAGCCGTGCGCTACCCTTGTCCAAACCCGACCGCACTTCTAAACACTGGCCGCTGCTGTTTTTCCGGGGATATTAACTTGATCCAGGGTCACCAAACTGACCATCAATGCTGTCAACATATCCGGGGACGTAGTTATGTCCTCCACAATAAGATATCACGCTTCAACATCTCCAAACTATGCGATAAAATCTCAATTTGACTGAATACCACCACCTGCTGGATGTTTTGTTGAACTCTTCTCAAAGTTTGCTAGCCCCCATCCCTTCCTCCCCTCGACTACAGATCACATCACACATGATCGTGTATTTTCATTGGCTAGACAAAGTAGTGTTAAGCTAGCGTTGAAATACACTCATATGCTAACCCATAGTAGCAGTACGATGACAACACAGACACACTTGTCAGAGTAAAGACCGTCGCCCAAGCGTCGCCCGAGTGTCGCCGAGTGGTCTTTCGGCCAAAGTAACTTTCCTATATTATTTAGACATGTAAACGTCCATATATGTTCATGAAATTTGACATGTAGATTGTTTGGTATGCCTAAAATAATACTACTTACACTTTGCTGGCGATAGCAAAAGAAAATGCTGGCAAAAAGACCGGAAACTGAGTGTCCGAACCCCGTTCGGGTTTGGACAATAGTAGCTTACAGCGGTCGGGATTGGACACAGTGACGTTATACGTAAAACTAACTCCCGTTAGTTTACCACTAAACATTCCCGTTATTAGACAAAGGCCTTGATTCTTTCTCCTCCCTCCTTCCCGCTCTTTCCATATGACCCATTGTATGTTGTATTTAATGTGTTAGCCCATCAAACCAATTACAAATAGCCTATATCCAGTACTTTTCATTATATTTCCATTGATTTCAATAAATCATTGTGTATCATTTGAATTTGTATATTTTAATCCCTCTCGTTATTTGACCCGCTCTACACTTAGAACAAATTAATTCCTTCAGAAGACTTATTACATATTAAACCTAGGTTTCCTTGATGTCCTAATTCAATATCTAACTAAATAACTGATTATAGATCAAGTGTATTTATTCCAAAAAAGCAAACCCTGCTACAGTTCAGGCTGCGCCTTACTGTGAACAAGGATCCTGATATAGATCTTTTCACATCCCAATCACGATACATATCACAATGCGGCAGATTTTCTTTACATTCAATGAATAAATGTTTTATATAAAATGACCACATGAAGAGGTAAATTTCTTCAATTTTTTTAAATTATATACTCTACTACTTATATAAAAATGCGGCCATTTTCGAGTGTAGCAGACTACTTGTACATAATTCACTGGACAGATTCAAGTGGACACTGCACCTTTAAGGGCGCAGTGAGGTCTGGGCTACGTTGTGAGTAGCATGCTACGTTTTCTGTTAAAGTATTGTCCTTGTAGGCCTACTAGAATAAACACCGCACAAAGCTGTTTGCCAAAAGGGACAAGTTTGCCGACCTCCCATCTTTTCCAACTCCTTATAGGAGCATTTGTGCAAGTGCAAATAACTGATGTGGCCGCGACATGTTTTAATTTCTCTACAAAATGCTCGCTAATTGCACAGTAGTATGTGCCTGCTGTGAGCTGATACAGTGACCGGTCCACCGTTCTATTCAACGTTACATAACCTGTTAAACTACTTCTTTAGATTCTTAACTTTAATGCAGATTTCAGATTGGTTGATATTAGCCGTCAATCACCCCTTTTGCGAGACACCTGAATGAGACACAGAAGTGTAGATTCCGTTACCCACGCAGTTGAATAATCACTCATGGAACCTCCCCCCTCACACGTTTTCCAACTCAGGCAGACTCGCTCCATCCTCGGTTTTCAACATAATTTTTTTTAAATCAAATTCTAATTTGCAGGTCGCACATGTGCGAGTAGTTGTAAAAAATATCGCACAGCCTCAAAACATTTTCACAAAATGCAGTCAAGAGCCCTGCCTCCTGAAAGACTAGTAAGTAATTTGGTATATTTTATTAAAGCCCTTTTCAAAACCAGGGTTACAAGGTGCTGTGCAATAAGATCATTGAAAATAAAGATAGGAGAATTAAAACTGAAAAACCTCAAATACAATATACGTCATTGAATCATAAAATCTTAAAATACAATATAACAGTAAAACTACACAGAAGGCAAAAAACGCATTACAGAACAGTGATTACTGAAGTGGGTTTTCAATAGTTTATTAAAACTATTCACAGACTGCGTTTTTGATGAGTATCAGAATCAGAATGGGTTTTATTCGCCATGAAAGTTTGCACAGACAAGGAATTTGCTTTGACAGGAAGGTGCAAACATTAAACATATAGGAATCAAAAATGTATCAAATAAAAAAATAGCCTCACTGGTCACAGTTTCTGAGTTAGAAATAACCCAAATAACTGAAATAACCAGCGCTCAACGTTTTAATGATTAACACTAAACAATCACACCTCTCTTAAGGTGTGAAAAGGTCAGAATAAGCCGAATATCTGGGCTAGAGCTATCGAGGTTTATCAACATTCATACACGTATCTTCTTCAACTATTGCTATTAATGACATGAAAGCTTACAATCTGCACTTTCACAATATGTAAAAAACTGAGAAATTACGTTGGCTGAATGTATTTTCATCGACTACAGCTACAAAACTAAAGCTACATGACTGAACTTTTAGGTGTAGCCTATCAACTGTGTCAGTATAGCTACAGCACAACAAAGTAGGACAAAACAAAAATTATTCAGCCAGTTTAGCAGTTCCACCAACTTGTACTTAAAAGGAAGTCAACGTCGGACAGGCAAAGTAGTTTACAATTGTTTGTCGTTCTCACAAACTCGCCAATTCTGAAATGCTGTGGAGGAAAGAACAAAATATGTCTAGAACATAATATATCCACTTTTTATTTATATCCATTGTTTAATTTAACATTAAGAACAAAAACATAAAGACAAAATGTATTCTCAAAAATGATCACCAGATGGTGCTGCATAATAAATTCCTAAAGTTACCATTTCAAAATTACCATGGAAACCTTTCTGTAATTTATTGGAAACTTTCCACCCCTTTGCAACCCTAGCTTACTGTGCAGGGCACTTAAACTTGGAATATAAGGAAGATGAGGCTTTTGTTGTTTGGATTGATCCAAGATTCCTAAATATGTTTTCTTTGTTACATTAAGGATTTTAATTGGACAGGCATTTTAGCAGGGGTTTTCCTGGCTCAAAATACATGATCAAATATAGGTTTCATGTTGACAGTTTTATAATTAAGGAAACATATTGTAAGGACAGTACCTAGGCCGATCTTGGGTCTGATTTACCCTCCCGACAATTGTGGGGGCGTTCCCAGTTTGAGGCTGATTATAACAGATTATCTGCCCAAGTGATCCTGTAGTGTGAAGGGTTACACACTAATGTTACCAACTGGATAGGAGTCTCCACAATATTTTTTTGTAAATATCAAAACATTTTGATAAGCCCGCAATGACGGCGAGTTGAACAGAAAACGTCACCAAATAACATTGAAATTCTTCTTGAGCCACTCCTTTTTTGCCTTGGCTATGTGTTTTGGCTGTTATATGTGTTATCCCATCCACAACCCATTTTCAATGCCCTGGCTGAGGGAAGGAGGTTCTCACCCAAGATTTGACGGTACGTGGCCCCGTCCATCATCCCTTTGATGAGGTGAAGCAGAAAAACACCCCCAAAGTATAATGTTTCCACCTCCGTGTTTGACGGTGGGGATGGTGTTCTTGGGGGTATAGGGGGTCGCTCTGGATAAGAGCGTCTGCTAAAATGACTAAATGTCATAGGCAGCATTCCTCCTCCAAACATGGCAAGTTGAGTTGATGCCAAAGAGCTACATTTTGGTCTCATCTGACCACAATAGTTTCACCCAGTTCTCCTCTGAATCATTCAGATGTTCATTGGCAAACTTCAGACGGGTCTGTATATGTGCTTTCTTGAGCAGGGGAACCTTGCGGGCACTGCAGTCCTTCATGGCGTAGTGTGTTACCAATTGTTTTCTTGGTGACAATGGTCCCAGCTGACTTGAGGTCATTGACAAGATCCTCCCGTGTAGTTCTAGGCTGATTCCTCACTGTTCTCATGATCATTGCAACTCCACAAGGTGAGATCTGCATGGAGCCCCAGACCGAGGGAGATTGACAGTTATTTTGTTATCAGGTGTTTCTTCCATTTGCGAATAATTGCACCAAATGTCGTCACCTTCTCACCAAGCTGCTTGGCGATGGTCTTGTCCTGACATCCTAGGACAGCTCTTGGGTCTTGGCCATGGTGGAGAGTTTGGAATCCTATTGATTGATTGCTTCTGTGGATAGGTGTCTTTTATACAGGTAATAAGATGAAATTAGGAGCACTCCATTTAAGAGTGTGCTCCTAATATCAGCTTGTTACCTGTATAGAAGACACCTGGGAGCCAGAAATATTCCTGATTGAGAGGGGGTCAAATACTTATTTCACTCATTAAAATGAAAATCAATTTATAACAATTTTGACATGCATTTTTTGGGATATGTTGTTGTTATTCTGTGTCTCACTGTTCAAATAAACCTACCATTAAAATGATAGACTTATCATTTCTTTGTCAGTGGGCAAACATACAAAATCAGCAGGGGATCAAATATTTTTTTCCCTCACTGTACATGAAACACCAACATAAACAAGACTGCGCATGGGAACAACACATCAGCCCAGACACAGGCTAAAAGTCAGCCATATCAGGTTACAAATGCAGTGAATAAAAATAAGCCTGGACTTAAGAGTCTATGGAGGGGGTAGATCTGACAGCGAGGGGAATGCTGTTCCATAGTCTAGGAGCAGCAACCCCCAAGTCACGGTCACCCCTGAGCTTAAGCTTTGATTTTGGTACAGCCAGGAGCCCCAAGTCAGCCAACCTGAGGGACCTGGAGGTTGAGTTAGGCGTTAGAAGGTCTGCGGTATAGAGAGGGAGGAGCCCATTTAGGGCTTAATAAACAAACAGAACCATAATTCTTAACTGTACAGGCAGCCAGTGGAGAGGGGCCAGGGATAGGGCTAATATGGTTCCTTTTCCCAGGTACTTGTCAGGAGCCTGGCTGTAGCACTCTGGACTAGTTGCAGGCGGGACAGGTACAACTGACTAATCCCAGTATACAGGGAGTTGCAATAGTACAAGTGGGATGATATAAAATGTTCTGTAATTTTCTCAAGAGCTTTAAAAGAGAGAAATGGCTTGATGTTGGCATTAGTACGACGCTGAGGAAAAACTGGCATTCAATACTGCATTTACTTGCTTGTCAAACTTAACTCACTAACTGCCATGGGCACATATTTCCCCCCTCCAACAGTCAATGTTCTATAGTGCCATGGGCAAATATGTGCGTTTAAAATGCATAAGAATATAAGCTTTCTTTTCCAGCCAATACAATTGTAAACGTTTTATAGAATTGGCCAAAGGTTATGTGATTTGTTTATTTACATGATATGCTAATGAGGAAATATGAACAAGAAAAACTTATAACACTAACTAGCTAGCAACATTTACAAATCAGTAAGTAACATAAAGACTCATGGACACTTTTTATGGAACTAGAATAGTGACAGTGATGGGGATTTTTTGGTTTAGGCGAGGATGATTTGGAGGGGGTGGAAGAAATGTTGAACGCCAACAGACATTCAGACAGGATTGGACAAGTCGATGAAAAAAAAGTAGTGGCGGGAGCTGAATTGTAATTGTGTGATTTTGTACTACCAATGTCAGAAATATTAATCTTTACCAAGCATTGCACAGTCAGTCGGTGAAGAAGTTAAGAAAGCTTTATTACTTGCGGCCGGCCCACAAGGAGACAAAACATCACACGCCATGGTGATACAAAGTTTGTCTGCTAGCATGTTTTGCTAGCTAACTATTTAAATGAAACCGCTCTCCACAGTCATTGGTTCATACACAGGCATGCAATTGTGACATGGCTCTTATTTCATTGACTCCCCAGCATAGACCTTGCGCGCATGTGTGTGTGCGTGTTTGAGTGTGTGCCCTCTCTGACCCCTCTAAGCTTGACCATATGATTCACTTAATACAGATAAGGTTAAACATATTTTACGTCCTCTCCAGTAAGAGAGTGGTCAGCCCAAGTCACCTTGTTTACATAAGCCTAATGTTTCCCAGAGTTCACATTTGGGGGTTGGCCTCTCTGCACACAAATAATGCTGAACAAAGTATCATTCTTATAGAGGATAAAAGGTTAAATCTTCAACTTTTCTGACAACCAATATATTCCATGTATTTCATTACTTTATATTTTTATGATCTTGGCAAATCGATTCTGTTTTTGTGATTTGTTTATATTATAAATGTTTACGAATATGTAGTTTGAGTCTAAGTATGACATCCATGCTGTTTATATAATTGTCATAATAGTACATTTTATTTATAGAACACAATCTTTAGTTTATCTTGGTTTTTCATGGGAAATAGCTAATAATTTATTTTTACCATCAAATCTGTGGTGATATTGCTTAGAATAGGCACATACCGTGCAGTACCTAACTCAATCTGGTGTTTGAATAAGATGTCAAAACCTACAGAAGATACCAAATACAGTGTTGTAAACATTTGCAGAGTGAGTTTTTTACACTTCTACAAGGGTAGACAGGTTGCCCAGACTGTTGGTTATCACTTTGACGGAATCTGGAGGGCTAAATATTATAATTTCAGAATTGCCTTCATTCAACTGTAAAAAGTGTTTTGCCATCGAGAGACAAGTTAGGGAAGAGGAAAAAGTGCCTATGTTGATGGAGACATTTCTATTTTTGTGGTAGGATGTGAACCAGTCAAGGTGTGAACCTTCGACAACAACCCCATGGTGTATACTGTCTATTAAAATGTCATGATCCACAGTATCCAAGGCTGCACTGAGGTCAAGAACAATTAGGATGGCACAGTTACCGGAGTCAACAAAGAGGAGCAGGTCATTATACACTTTCAGAAAGACAGACTCTGTGCTATAAGGCTTAAAACCTTTCCAATATGTTGTTTCGGTGTAGGTTGGGCAGTAATTGACTGAGAATAACCTTTTTGAGAATCTTTGACAGGAATGGAAGTTTAGATATAGGTCTCTAGATACTAGTCAAAGTAGGATCCAGGTTGGGGGTTTTTTCAGTAGGGGCTTGGACCACTGTGTGCTTAAAACAGATTGGAACGGTACCAGTGGCCAGGAAGCCATTGATAATAGAGAGGATGCTTGGACCGGCTATGTCAAAGACCTCCTTCAGGAGGCCAGTGGGGGACAATGTCAAGAGGTTGCAGGTTTTATGATGGAAACAATCTTTGTAAGGGAGGGTAGTGTGATGCTTTGGAAGCAGTCTAATTTTGATGAACAAACCAGCGAGACAGCTAGGTCACAGTGGGGATGTTCATTCTAATGGCCTCAAATTTGCTGTTGAAAAATGTAAAAGATTCTTCGCACTTACCAGCAAATACATCTAAACTAGTTCTGGGGAAGGGGCAGATGACAGAGTTTATGGTAGTGAATAAGACCTTGGATTTCAGGGTTTCCCACAGAAAATGTGTTAGTTAAGGTGGTAGGGTGGGGTTTGCCGTCAGACCCGTTGGGGGGGGGGGTAGTTAAGTAGTTAAGGCGGCAGGCGTGTGTTGCTTCTGCAATAGCATACTACAATTCCAGGAATCTCTGTGTGCCACCAAATTAACTAACCAACTTCTTAACCATTGGCTGCATCACAGGCAGGCACTGCACTAGTTGTATAAAAGGGTGCGAAGGAGAGAAATATTTGTCTGTGTGGCAGTGGAATGTGATCAATTACAACTGTAATCATGACCGTTACACAAGCTCACTCAGACAGGAAATCTTGAGACAAGGTCATGTGGAAGGGAACTTGTGTATCTTTGTAGTTTTATAGCATTGTTGCAGTATTGGACTGGAAATTGTGGCTCACTAGTGGGTTGGGAGACACTGGGTTCTTTGCTCACAGCAACAAGGTTGCCACACAGTCCACAAAAATTCTGGAGACGTGTTTGTCATAATTTGATTGGAAAACAATGCAGTTTGGGATGGCTTACCCTTACGCTTACAAACATGACCAGGATATGCTGTAATCAATCACACCTGCTTCAGACCAGGCCAAAATGTTCACAAATGTTCATATTCCATTTAGCCACTTTTGCCATCTTCATGGTACACTGTGGAAATCAACCCAGTAGAGCAAGGTTCAACGAACTTTAGCTTTGAAGAGTTCACTTGGGAGGATGGCAGCAGAGCTATTAGAGTTCCAAACTGTAATTTGACATGCATGTTGGCAGTGTTGAAAATTCTATTTTTCCATCCGTCACTTAGGAGGAAGTGCGTCCCCAGGACACAGTTTCTGTAATTGGGGGTGTCGCTGGGAGCAGTAAACATGGACGGAAAGCTGCTTGGAAGTTTGTCAAGGATAACTGGCAGGAGCTTCACAACCGTTACCAGGGTGGCTTTCTCATATCACGGCTTATCAAGGTAAACTACTACATTTGTCATTGAATTGTTACAACTGTTCATTGTGAGATGTTTTTGCTGCTTAATATAGTGCTGTTAGAACTAATTTGTGTTTTATTGACCTACAGCTCTCTGTGGATGGATTTGCCATTGACAAGATAGCTGCTGAAGTGAAGGTGAGCTTCTTGCAGCAACTATACCGTTTGATTTTGTTTTATATTTACTCATGAAGGGCTTTTTATGCTTCTGACAATTTTGTCATACAAAATCTACATTAAAGGCACTTTGTAGTATACTGATGCTGACTTCTATATTCCAGAGTTTCTTTGAGAGTCACCATGCTCCAGCAGCAGAGCGCACAGTACAGCAGTGCTGCGAGAACATTCTCCTCAATGCTGCCTGGTTAAAGCGTGATGCTGACGACATCCACCAGTATCTACTGCAGCGGAAAGGGGCCCCAGTCTGAACTCCTGTTCCCACCATTTCCCTCCTTCTCTTCCCCTACTCAGCACCAAGTTCTCCCATAGCGCCAGCCCCGGTAACCCAGAGAGGGAATGCCAGCTAATTAAAAGCAGGTTATATTTTTCAGAAGGAAAACCATCAAGCAAATAACTTCACTAGGCATTGGAAACTTAAGGCTAAACAACAAAGCTGATTTGTGTCAGTCTATCAAGGAATGTATTTACCCCCATTCTGCCCTTAGGAAACAATACATGTGCAAGAATAGTTACTGGAAGACCTACTGTATATGTAAGAGGGGTATACATACTCCCTTTACTACACTCCTATACAATTACAGACACTTGTGCACACACAGCTTAGTTGTAGTTTGTAAATTGTGAATTTCAGTTTTTATCATATCTTTGCTATCACTCTTTCTAAAGCATACTGTATAGTATGGTATATCCTGTGTTGCTTTTTTGTTGTGTTCATTTATTATTATATACGTTATGTTTTTTTTGTCGATGTTCAAAGTAATTTTTTTTCCCTCCATTCAAACATATTTGATTGTATAAGAGTCAATGGTACCATGGCAGAATGGGGTTGATAATAGTATGTGGTATTATTATAATACTTTTTCTGGAAGTTATAAACTTTTGGCAATGGCACTGATTATTCATCTCGACTAAACGGTTAGGAAAAACATTGGTAGCATGGTACTGTATTGTATGCTGTTTAATACAAGCATTTTTGCTTGGGACTCTAGTGATATTAATGGTTAAACTAACCAGCATCCCACTCCTCTTCATTAATCACCCTGTCCTAGCATTTAATTTATATTACCACAAAGCCCCCCTCCTCCCCCCAAACAGTCGCTTTGTCAATGAGAGGATACAACAAAATCAGCATATACAAAAGTTTCTTCTGTAAAAAGAAATGTTGACATTTGGTTTCATAAGATATAGAGTCAATGATTATTAAAATGTTAGCATTTTAAACCTAGCATTCTGAAAAGAGTACAAGAGTACAAACACTGCTTGTTGGCCAATAGTGTGAGATTATATTGCTTGATACCCATTTAGGATTTTGGCTAAACAGTCCATCTTTTGCCTAGTTTGGACTTTGTTTGAAGTGACTATTTCTCACTCTGCTATTGATTTCTGAAGCCTTAAATTGGTCAAGTGGTTTGCAATAATTATTACACTTAAGTGGTTTTAGTGAGTCCACTGCAAAGTATGTATTGTTTCTAATATGACAGATCTTCACGTAGACTTGTTGAACGAGTATATCTATATATAGAATTTACAACTGATGTGGCATTGAAAACTAACCGGAAAAGATTGTCCAATTAATTGTCAGACTCTTTCCTTGGAACATCTTTTGTGCTTTTTGTTTAAAGATATAGTTGGTGTTCATTAAAATGAAAAAATGATGATAGAACAAACAATGTGAAATTAGTACAGTTGATTTTGAGTGAGGTGTGAGTGTGCATGCCTGGAAACACGTTTGTTATTGAACAATTCTTAATCCAGTGTAATATCTTTTATATGATCTTACACACATTATAGGTAGGAACATGATAATTAATGGATTACAAATGGTTCTAGAAAACTTTAATATGGACACTGTACATAACAATTAAAGTATACATATTGAGAATAAAATATTATGTAGATGATGGGAAGAAGTCTTTACATTATATTTCAGGTTAGAAACTTGCGGTGTGGGCTTTTTGTGCGCTTAAAAAAAAGGGGGGTTTGGGGAAGTGTTACTCTTTTCATATTGTTAATATCAATTCTTCAAACAATGTGTAATTGACAGATTTGCAAAATAGGAGAGCATTGCTGGCAGGACAGCTGTGACAGTGTTGCCAAAGATAAGATGCAGTACAATAAAGTAACAATATCAATTAACTACGGGCAAGATTTCCTAATTATTGTGTTGTGTAGTATTTTAATGAAAACCTAATAGTGTGTAGATGTTGGGCACTCATTTATCATCTACTCTATGAACATACAATGGTCTCATTGGAGCAAAAGGCGAGGTGTGTTTATCCAATTAATGGAATTGCTGAATAATTAGACAGATGCAACTCTCTAGAAAATGTTGATTTCACAAGATAAATACTTTAAAAAGAAAAAAAGTAGATTCTGTCCAAAGGTTCCTTGCTCCAATGTCAGTATACATTTTCTTGTTAAGTTCTAAATTGTGTATAGAATTCTATATAAATTGTGTAACAATGGAGTGACAAATTTGCTGGGTGTCAACTGTTTTATAACTGGAAATCGAAAGTGACATGCAAATAGTGTTCAAGTACAGCAAATAATCTGGGATCATAAGTGCACAGTCCTAACAGTATTTCAGTTGTTGGTGCCAGGAATATATTAGATTTTTTTAACTGACAGTTTAACATAACCTCAACTACATAGTAAAAATAAAATATAAAATGGGACCCTCCCTGAGTACCCTCAACTACATAGTAAAATGTAGTGTCCTAATGATCCTGGAAGCTATGTTGTCGGGGGCTTTATGCCCCTGGTAGGGTCACCCAAGGCAAACAGGTTCCAGGTGAAAGACCAGACTCAAAAAACCATGGCTCAAAAAACTTACCATGAAGAAACACAACAATGGTTCCCAGTTGCCCGGACGCGGGTCACCGGGGTCCCCCCCTGGAGCCAGGCCTGGGGGTGGGGCCCGATGGCGAGCGCCTGGTGGCCGGGCCTTTTCCCATGGGGCCCGGCCGGGCTCAGCCCGAAGAAGCAACGTGGGACCCCCTTCCAGTGGGCTCACCACCTACAGGAGGGGTCATGGGGGTCGGGTGCAGTGTGAGACGGGCGGCGGCCGAAGATGGGGGCTTTGGCGGTCCGATCCTCGGCTGCAGAAGCTAGCTCTAGGGACGTGGAACGTCACCTCACTGGCGGGAAAGGAGCCTGAGCTGGTGCGCGAGGTAGAGAGGTTCCGGCTAGATATAGTCGGCCTCGCCTCGATGCATAGCATCAGCTCTGGAACCAGTCTCCTTGAGAGGGGCTGGACTCTCTTCCACTCTGGAGTTGCCCTTGGTGAGAGGCGTTGAGCTGGTGTGGGAATACTTGTTTCCCCTCGGTTCAGAGCCTGTACGTTGGGGTTCACCCCGGTGGACGAGAGTGTAGCCTCCCTCCGCCTTCGAGTGGGGGGGACGGGTCCTCACTGTTGTGCTTACGCACCAAACGGCAGCTCAGAGTACCCACCCTTTTTGGAGTCTCTGGGGGGGGTGCTGGAAAGAGCTCCTCCCGGAGATGCCCTTGTCCTCCTGGGCGACTTCAATGCTCATTTGGGCAATGACAGTGAGACCTGGAGGGGAACGGCCCCCCCGATCTGAACCCGAGCGGTGTTCTGTTGTTGGACTTCTGTGCTAGACACGGCTTGTCCATAACGAACACCATGTTCAAGCATAAGGGTGTCCATATGTGCACTTGGCACCAGGACACCCGAGGTCTCAGTTCGATGATCGACTTTGTAGTCGTGTCGTCGGACCTGAGGCCGAATGTCTTGGACACTCGGGTGAGGAGAGGGGCGGAGCTGTCAACTGATCACCACCTGGTGGTAAGTTGCCTACGATGGTGAGGGAGGACGCCGGTCAGGCCTGGCAGGCCCAAACGTAATGCTGAGGGTCCGCTGGAACGGCTGACAGAATCCCGTCAGAAGGAGCTTCCAACTCCCATCTCCGGGAGAGCTTCGACCATGTCTCGGGGGGGGCCAGGGACATTGAGTCCGAATGGGCCATGTTCCGGGTCTCCATATTTGCGGCGGCTGACGGAGCTGCGGCCGCAAGGCGGTTGGTGCATGTCGCTGCGGTAACCCTCGATGAGGGATGCCGTCAAGCTGAAGAAGGAGGCCTATCGGACTTTATTGGCTGGTAGGACTCCAGAGGCAGCTGATGTGTACCGGCAGGCCAAGCGGAACGCGGCTTTGGCGGTCGCGGAGGCAAAAACCCGGGCATGGGAGGAGTTCGGCGAGGCCATGGAGAATGACTTCCGAACGGTTTCGAAAAGGTTCTGGGCCACCATCCGGCGACTCAGGAGGGGGAAGCAGTGCACTGTCAACGCTGTATATGGTGGGGATGGTGCGCTGCTGACCTCGACAGGGGACGTCCTGGATCGGTGGAAGGAATACTTTGAAGACCTCCTTAATTCCACCAACACGCTTTCCGACGTGGAGGCAGAGTCTGGGGACATCGGGGGGGACCCTTCTATCTCTGGGGCTGAGGTCGCCGAGGTGGTTAAAAAGCTCCGCGGTGGCAGGGCCCCTGGGGTGGATGAGGTCCGCCCGGAGTTCCTTAAGGCTCTGGATGTTGTAGGGCTGTCTTGGTTGACACGACTCTGCAACATCGTGGGACAGTGCCTCTGGACTGGCAGACCGGGGTGGTGGTTCCCCTCTTTAAAAAGGGGGACCGGAGGGTGTGCTCCAACTTTAGGGGGATCACACTCCTCAGCCTCCCTGGGAAAGTCTATTCAGGGGTTCTGGAGAGGAGGGTCCGTCGGATTGTCGAACCTCGGATTCAGGAGGAGCAATGTGGTTTTCGTCCTGGCCGTGGAACTGTGGACCAGCTCTACACCCTCGGCAGGGTCCTGGAGGGTGCATGGGAGTTCGCCAAACCAGTCTACACATGTTTAGTGGATTTGGAAAAGGCGTTCGACCGTGTCCATCGGGGGCTCATGTGGGGGGTGCTCCGGGAGTACGGGGTACCGGATTCCCTGATCGGGGCTGTCCGGTCCCTGTACGACCGGTGCCAGAGTTTGGTCCGCATTGCCGGCAGTAAGTCGAACTTGTTCCGGGTGAGGGTTGGACTCCGCCAGGGCTGCCCTTTGTCACCGATTCTGTTCATAACTTTTATGGACAGAATTTCTAGGCGCAGCCAGGGCGTTGAGGGGGTCCGGTTTGGTGACCTCAGGATCGGGTCGCTGCTTTTTGCGGATTATGTGGTCCTGATGGCTTCATCGGGCTGTGACCTTCAGCTCTCACTGGAGTGGTTCACAACCGAATGCGAAGCGGCTGGGATGTGAATCAGCACCTCCAAATCTGAGGCCATGGTTATCGACGGGGAAAGGGTGGAGTGCAATCTCCGGGTCGGGGAGGAGATCTTGACCCAAGCGGAGGAGTTCAAGTATCTCGGGGTCTTGTTCATGAGTGAGGGAAGAATGGAGCGCGGATCGGTGCGGCATCCGTAGTGATGCGGGCTCTGCATCGATCCGTCGTGGTGAAGAAGGAGCTGAGTCGAAAGGCGAAGCTCTCTATTTACCAGTCGATCTACGTTCCTACCCCCACCTATGGTCACGAACTGTGGGTAGTGACCGAAAGAACGAGATTGCGAATACAAGCGGCCGAAATGAGTTTTCTCCGCAGGGTGAGAAGCTCGGTCATCCGGGAGGGGCTGCTCCTCCGTGTCGAGAGGAGCCAGTTAAGGTGGCTCGGGCATCTGATCAGGATGCCTGCTGGACGCCTCCCTGGTGAGGTGTTCTGGGAACGTCCCACTGGGAAGAGGCCCCGGGGAAGACCCAGGACACGCTGGAGGGACGATGTCTCTCGGCTGGCCTGGGAACGCCTCTGGGTCCCCCAGGAAGAGCTGGTGGAAGTGGCTGGGGAGAGGGAAGTCTGGGCCTCCCTGCTTAGGTTGCTGCCCCCACGACCCGACCCCCGGACAAGCGGCAGATGACGATGACGGACAGTGCAATAATGAAGATATGAAAAATGGGTAGCACCTGCAAACCTGCACCACATTAAGTAGTGGTAACATGAATACAAAATATGTTTGTGGGATAGAACAATTAAGTTGTTATTATTATGTCGGAATGAGTTCACAGGCAAATTGTATAAATGTTTTCTGATACAAGCAATAGGAAAATACGATCTTTGTAGATTTTATGTATGACTGCGCACTAAAAATATGTAATGGTTCGCTTCTTATGCTCTAAACTAGGGATCTGGAATTGGGCTTCAGTGACAACCGGTAGACTTCACAATATTAAGTACCATGAATTTATTATGTACAGCTAAAACAACAGCAGATCGTAGGTCTGGTACCCCAATACAGCATACGCTCCATAAACCACTTCACATACACCACGGTGAAATAAGCACTGCAATTACACACGTCAGTGTTAACACGATACACTAGGTGAGCAAACGCACACAGGCACACGCACTTCAAACGGCAGTGAGAGGTTTCACGGCAATTAAGAGGTCTACGTATAGCTAGCTTTAGGTACAACACTGCTTAGGACACCGATCGTACATCCACGGTTAAAACCAACAATAATACAAAAGTTAAAAGATACAAATAAGAACAAGGATCGCAACTTCACCAGTCCACATTATTCGTCACGCTGTTCGCCCAGCCCTTCCCAGTACAAATGCCCACATGCCCCTTTTAAGGGGCTTGTCCTTCATTGGCATCAATTGTCCATTGGAGAAGCAATTCCAGAACGCTGGTTACCCATTGGAGGAGCCGGGGGCTTGGCAGTAGGCGTGCGCGATGCTAGGCAAGTCGTGGTCCACCCACTTTCTCTGTTGGCAGAGATACTCCGAAAGATCACAATGTTACGATTACATGTATTACAAATATATATTTTTCAGTGATCTTTGAAACTCTTGTTTTGTGTCAGTAGGATATAACAACACGGGCCGAACAGGGAATAATCTTAATGTCACTGGCAGATCCAAGTCGTGGAATCTACTACCCTAGCAAAAAAGACTTGCAAAATTAATATAATTATTATTGGCATTGTGTAAACTAAAATGTTATAATAATCCATGGTGGCATCTGGTCACACCATCCCTCCTCCCACCATCCGCCATCCTATAACTGTCAGCACCAACTAACAATATGTTGGCATCTGTAATGCCACTGTAATACTATTAGAACTGTGCACTTCAAGATGTGGTTATTTACTGCACCATCTAGGCTTTGCTATGGACAAAAACATCAGCTATAAGTGAAAAATAAGAATTATAAATATGTGCAGTAAGGTGCAATAATCCCTCCTCTCCCACTATTCCACTGATAATGATGTTGCTTAGCATGGTAGGCATTGGCTTTTCTGTGGAAGAGAGACCACCATTTGAAGTCGCACCATTTTCAGCCCACAGAACATTTACTACTGCCATAATTTCCTTACATTGAAACTGATTGGCCTTGTTTGTGACCCCACTAACAAAGCGTTCACACTGCAGCGACGCGAGCGACACAACAACATGCTTTCCATTAATTTTCAATGGAGCCAGGCGAATCGCTAGCGTGGTGCATTGTGGGTAGTGAGCGACGCGATTGAGTTGAGATTTTCTCAACTTTATGCAAATGAGGAGCGATTTTCGCTAGCGATGGCCAATCGGAGTGTTTTTGTTTTTTGTAACGTAGCAACCATGGTAAACATTTCTAGCTTTCAGTTTTTAAGATGGAGGAGAAACTAATCACCTGTGTGGCTGCATATCGAGTCATGTACAATGCGTCTCTGTATTTGTACAAAGACATTAATAAAAAGAATGAGGCCTGGCGCATGATTGCCGACGTTGTCGTTGCTCCTGGTGGGTTTTTTGTACTTTCAAATTCAGTCTCTCGTCACATTACGTAACTTTGTTACTAGGTAGCTAGCTAGCTAGTCTGGCTGGGAATCCCTACAGTACTGTAGTCGTATCGACCGATTACAGTAGCAGAGACTTTGATTAATATAATAAAACGTTTTTACACATGTCAACATGTATGTATATTAAACATTGATATTACTGACTAGCAACACTCAATTTCGATGCCAAAACCCTTTTCTCATGTATAAACCAGCAAGATTAACATGGTAGAATAGTCATAGTGATGGGAAACCATGCACCCAGAAGTTTCACACAAAACATTGCAAATGCATTGGAAACGCTATTCAGGAGCTGAAAAGCACTTGAAAGCAATAAAAAACTGAAAGCCTCAAAAACGGATTCTGAAGCCAAAGTCTTGTCTGAAGAGCTTGTCCAGCAGTAAACATTGATATTACTGA